>CH002447.1:9742-27689 GCA_000149265.1 Ciona savignyi | reverse complement strand
TAAAACACATTTGTATGGTATATATTAATGCGAGCAGGGTCCCTAACAACAAATTTGTACACCGAATATGGTAAATTATTTAATGTTTTATATTGGTTTTTCGTGTTTAGCTTTTATTTACGTGAGACTAGTGGATTATAATTGTAAAGTACGACGAGCCTATGTTCTCTGATCTGTAGGGAATTCTCCTAGAGTAATTTACTGTAAATTTGGCACTGCATATCCAATACACTCTCGCAAATTATATTTGCTTGTATATTTTATATCATTGTATTTCTAATTAAATTTATAAATTAAATTGTATAAAAAAAATCCTTTAAAGACGCGTAATATAGCTTGTTAAAGAATAATTGGGGTTGAAACTGTCGGTGTGTATTATTCCTAGATATTTTGTTGGAATAATATTTTATATGTATAAAGAGGTACCAGCTCAAACGGGACTGTCACCCAAAATCCTGACAGAAAACTCTTCTATACTTTAAATTAAAAAATCAAACCCTCCAAAATTCTGCCTAAAAATTCAAATTTTCTGTGGCCGAATTTTGAGTGACAACGAGTCCTTAAAGCAGACTGGTTAACGGTTTGAGAAGGTATATGTCTGTAATACCCGGAGAAGGGTTTAAAATAGATACGGTCTTAACATGTATAAAATGTGTTTTGTGAGAGCCATAACCGCTTTTGTTTAAGGAAACAAACTATGCAAAAGATGTATAATATATTCAGACTATGGTATATAAATAGTGGAGTTTGACTCGTAGTTGACATTCTCTAGTGTATTTTTTGGTATGCTTATTTAGCTTAGTATCTACCATATTTTGACGCGTTTTTTATTTGGTTATCCTTTCAAATCACTTTGATCAAATTGTCGATGGTAAATATGGATACTGAACAAATTGCTTACAATAGTAAGTGCTATCTAAATAATAATCACATTATGGATTTAGACATTTAATTTCGCCAGAAGAGAATCGGCAGTCCCTGACTTAAATAGAATCACTGTGATGTAGGGGAAAGTCGGGACCAGTGAGCCACTTTTTCGAAAATGTTTCATAAGATTTCTATGGTTGATGCACTTGCGTTAAAAACAAGTGTTACCAGTGCTACCATATTTGAAGTTTATTTTGATAACGTTTGAAGCTTTTTAAATGTAAGCTGTGCTGACAGGGGCCTAAAATGTACCAAGACTCAAAGTGGCTCAAGGGTCCCCTACGGTTGGGTCCTTTGAGCCACCCTATAAGGGGCCTTTGAGCCACTTTAAAATTAACAGTTATTTTGATTGTTAATCACATAACTCAATCAATTTAGTTACCACAACCCACTTTAAACAAACAAAAGTTTTATTAACACTTACTACAGTACTGTTATATTTATTACTGCGAACAGTTAACACTTGTAAAATGTATCACCCCCACAATTGTCTCATATATTGCATCCGTTCAAATGTATATTTAGACTGGTCTGCAGTGAACTGTTTTATTTCGTTTGATCTAATGGCGGTACCAATATACATGGGGGATTATACTATTTGTACAATTTTATCAATTGAAACAGAATGTATATCCTGTAAGACCGGGTCTACAAAACCATCGGACTTTGGATGTTTTAGAAGAAAAATATAATTCCAGTTCTTGCTGCAGCTTGCATACAAAAAAGGGCTCTTTTCCCATCGTATTCTACTTCAACAAAATCATCAACTTTTGCATCAGAAGATAACACCATGTTAAAACCTTTTTCAGCATCGGTCTCTTTACTGCTTTCTAAATTACCCGAACATGTGAACAAGGCATTTTTAATTTGGGTAACTTCAACTAAAAAAATTTATCCTTAACTAAATTTCTGCAAAGGCATATTAATTAACATATTACCGTATTGCAGTTTGCATACTAGGTGTTTCGTTAAAATAAAATTTTTAGGCTATTCAAATATGAAATTATGGTATAACCTATTGGCTGATAGGCCTGTATTGTACAAGTATACTTGTTTTTAAATGATTAAACCATAAAAAAATTATTAAAATCACGATAAAATATTAACACCAGCCTTTAAAAGCCCGTCATTAGGTACGAAGTAATGGTTCATTGGTCCCTGTAAAAGGTGGCTCAATGGTCCCTACCTACAAAGTCCAACATTTTTTTTTAAAATTACCATTAAAATATAGCTTTGATTTTTAAACAATCTACTAAACAGAAACAGTTACCTATACTCTATCACTGACTAAAATTATTTAATCTTAACAATATGCTGCCTTATTGCTAAAACGAAATTACGATTGGGAGTCATAGTTTAAAAACAGTACACAAAACACAAAAACAACTACCACTTCAACAATATTTCCGCGAACGTCCCGCCATTTTCTACATAGTAATCAGTTTTCATAACGATTCGATTCGTGATTAAAATTGGCGCTAAAGAGTTTTCGTATTGATTTTAAAGTGGGGGTGGTTCAAAGGTCCCGCATGGTCATGGGTGCCGACTTTCCCCTACAGTTCATTTATGATAAAATGATTAGTCACATAGGCTACTTCCGTTAGAGTTTCAAGCTACTCTTACCACATATATATCTCTACGTAGGTAAACTCCCGCAAGACAGCGAACAGGATTTTGTTTCTTAATAGTGAGTGTACCCTCCTCACCAACCAGCTTATAGGAAATAAAGCAACCGCTTAAGCAACTACACATAATATGTCCATCTTGCGATAAATTGATTATCAGCCACCTCTGGTGCTGTCGGTTATTTGGAAATGATATGCGTTATTTCTTTAAAACATTAATTAAGTCGATTTGCAATAGTCAAACGCAACACCAGACAGGTTAAGAATTACCTTAAATTAATATTTTAATTTAAATTCATAATGGGGAGGTAATTACAGCAGTCGTAAATACGGACTTACATATCCCGTTCTTGTGAGTTGTATGGCGCTTCATTGTGTAGAATCAAACGAAATAATATTTAACTGGTGGTGTTTTAAAATAGTTAAACCTATACTTTTCATCGACGAGTCCAATAATAAGAAGCACCAGTGTCTTCTAATGTTTTTTTTTATGCAGGTTTATATTTTATGACTTCGCAATTTACTGAAATAAAATGTCAGTAGGTAACCTCACCACCGGAAATGTTTCTGATATTGGAATTGGTGCGAATCGCTTCGCCAAACCAGAGTGGTATATTGCCGAAATATGCAACGTCGTCGTCATAGTCCTTGTTACGTGGATGGTTATCGCGATGGGCATTTACGGAATAAGAAACGGAAAATGGCGCAAGAAAAATGATGCCACAGATACACATGCAAGGGCAGTCTACACATCACTATTTCTGTGTGTACTTGTTTAGTTACGTTGCAATAATTCCAGGACAAGCTCTCATTAACGTTGGGTATGGCGATTTGACTCAATATCATGTGATATTTCTGATAACATATTGATTGTGGGGGTCTGGGATCACTATAATTACCAAGAATATTTTTCTGTGGCTTAAACAACACTCTCTCTACCAACATCCAGCTATGTCGGAAATATACGGCACCTTGGTAAAGATTTTAAGTTATGTTTCCCTATCAGTTATGTGTATTGGCTTCATCGCTGGCACACCCATCCTGGTGATAAATGGTAGATATATGTCGTCCGAAAGCGGCTGCACATATGTTCCGTCGATTTTTCAAGAATGGATAATATATGTTAGTTATGAAATTGCTGTCATTGGCGAGATTATTATTTTGTCTTTGTTCATCTACCCCCTTCTTAAATCCCACTCTACAGCAAACGCCAATCGAATCTTGGCCGTTGTCAAGCGATCCGCAATCATTACCGCCCTGTCTATTATATGTCAAACGATTTACATTATCAGCTTTATATTTGTACATTCAGTCAACCTTGAATTAATTGCTGTCAACTTAATCTTGCTGCTTTGCTTACTCAGCGCAATTCTTTCATTTGATTGCTGGAGAAACATTGTTACGTCACCGTTGTACTGCTGGAAAAAGAAACAGCAAAAGACGATAAATCAACAAGGACCAACTGGTGTTCTGCAAATCGTTTAAAGTAAAAAAGACACTGCATTTTTAAATACAGTCTGGAATATTAAGTATATTGTATATTATAAATTGCTGTATTATCAGAAGCTTACAATAAACACTATATAAACACTCCTAGTATATTATATCGAAAAGCAGTCCCGATGCGCACTTCGGCTATAAGTATATATGATCAGTAATGGGTCAATCCCGAATAACGATCTGCAAGATTAGCAGAATATCCACCCGCAGTCACACTGAAACTCGATTTGACAGTTGACTTTGGTTTTAACCGAAACCGTCCAATGTGACTAACACCTTTAGTCATTTAATATGCACTCGATCTTGGAGTCGGATTGGAGGTAGCATGTCAGGGCTACGCGCGCAACATAGATCGTTTATCTGATCCATAACGTCAAACGTTGAACCTAACACATTTACAAATTTACTGCACATTTAATTAAGGAGCCACTTAAGCTCAATCTCAATTTGGCGTTGGTAAACATAGAAGAGCATTCCTCTCGTCTACGGAGCATAGTTATGGGTCCCATTAATAAAAATGGGACACATATTGTTTTTGACCGTTTTTTTCGTTATTTCGTTTTTTTTTTTGTCAAACGCTTGTGACACACGTGGCATGTCGCCCCGACATCTACCAGAAGGAGTGATGGAATCGTAATAAAACTTTTTCATTTGTTAGACAACATGGTCTAGATATACAGAAACCAAAATTTTGGGTGATTAATCCTGGGGAATTCTCCTTAGTCGTTAAAAACTTAAACTGTATTTTTTTTATAAAAAAATAGCTTTCTTGGGCATATCGCTTGAACGGCTGCTCCAATTTCAAATCAGATTTGGTGAAAAGTAACTGCATTAGCCACTGATTTAACATTTGGAAGAAATAAAAAAATGACGTAGGGGAATACCCTAAAAATAGGATTTTGTTCTCAAATCATGATTGTGACATCTATTAAAAAGAGCAATGATATCGCAATGAAAATGTGTTCTTTGTTAGAAAACATGGTCTAGATATGCAGAAACCAAAATTTTGGGTGATAAATTTAGGGGAATTCCCCTGGGGCGTTAAAAACCAAAACGGTATTTTTTTTCTAAAATTTTTGCTTTTTTGGGCGTAGCGCTTGAACGGCTGCTCCAATTTTAATCAGATTTAGTAGAATGTAAGTGCATTAGGGTTAGCCACTGATTTAATACTTAAAAGAAATAAAAACTTACTTAGAGAAATACCCCAAAAATACGATTTTGTTCTTACATCATGATTGTGACAGGCATGCCATGTCGCCCCGACATCTATTAAAAAGAGCAATGAAATCGCAATAAAAATTTGTTCTTTGTTAGAAAGCATGGTCTAGATATGCAGAAACCAAAATTTTGGGTGATAAATTTAGGGGAATTCCCCTGGGGCGTTAAAAACCAAAACTGTATGTTTTATGAAATTTTTTTTTGTGGCATAGCGATTGAACGGCTGCTCCAATTTAATTCATATTTGGTGAAAAGTAAGTGTATTAGTCACTGATTTAACACTTAGAAGAAATTAAAAAATTACCTGGGAAAATACCCTAAAAATTCCATTTTGTACTGAAATCACGATTGTGACAGGCATGCCATGTCGCCCCAACATCTACCAGAAGGAGTAATGGAATCGCAATAAAAGTTGGCCATTCGTAAGACAACAAGGTCTAGATATGCAGAAACCAAAATTTTGGGTAATGAATCTATGGGAATTCCCCTGGGATGTTAAAAACAAAAAGGCTATTTTTTTCAAAAAAATTAGCCTTTTTTGGCATAGCGCTTGAACGGCTGTTACAATTTGGATCAGATTTCGTGGAATGTAAGTGCATTTGTCACTGATTTAACCCTTAGAAGAAATAATAAAATTACCTAGAGAAATACCCCAAAAAATAGGATATGTTCTCAAATCATGATTGTGACAAGCATGCCATGTCGCCCCGACATCTACCCAAAGGAGTAATAAAATCGCAATAAAATTGGACATTTGTAAGAGAACATGGGTTTAGATATGCAAAAACTAAAATTTTGGGTAATGAATCCAGGGGAAATCCCCTGAGACGTTAAAAACCAAAACGTTTTTTCTAATAAATTAGCTTTTCGGGGCATAGCGCTTGAACGGGTGCTCCAATATTGATCAGATTCGGTCAAATGTTAGACCATTAGACACTCTGTGTCAATTAAAAAAAGAAAATATTTACTTAGGGTAATTTCCTTGAAAACGAAGATATGTTCCTGCAATTACGATTGTAACAGGCATGCCATATCGCAATGACATCTTCAATAAGCAGTCTACAAATCAAATTAAAACTTTAAGAACTGTTACATAACATGAGTCATTTATAAATACAGAAACTTATCTACTAAACCCAGGGGAATTTCCTGAAACCATAAAAAATAAATCGGGCTGTTTTGGGAATTTAGCTTCATTTCACTACAGCGCTTGTTTAAAAATATTGTGGTGAAATGTTCGTAAATTTAAGACGTTTATCTTTTATTTAACTGCACATGGAAAATAAGTTTGTTTGGTTAACTCTGGGACCCATGCGTTTATGCTTGCAGAAACAAACTACATACTCGGTGTATAAAATACAAATTGTGGTTAGGAGGATAGGATATTCATCTTTATCCCCGTGAATGGGAAAACCAAGGGGGTTAACGCACGGGCAATCGTCAGATCACCTCACGCCCATCGTCGGGTTACCGGAGCTATTGCAGTGTGTTGTATATGATAAACACGTTCCTTCAATTTGGTAGAACCCATTAATCCGCTGGGTTCAGGCAATGTCCGTAAAGTGCCTTGCCCAAGGACACAACCGACTAGCTAGCGACAAGTTTCGCACCTGCAACCTTTCGATTGAAAGTCGACACACTTAACCGTTAGACCAACGGGCCGGACTAGGTTAGGGACCCTGTAGGGTAGCATGAATATATGTCATACAACATGTGTATTACAAATAGTGGTGGTTAAACACGTGGTTGACACTTTCTAGTAACTACAATAGTTTTGCCGTTTTTTCCGGCTTTCTTATTTACGTAACTGTGCTAATTATCAAAATATAAGCTAAAGTTAAACAGTATATTTTGAAATGTTTTTTTTTTGTGTTCTACATTTTAAAAAGTAGTAGTAAACGGTACAGCTAAAAAATAATTTGTTAACGAACTAACATTCCTCCAAATCACATCTACATTGGAGCAATTGTACTGTTCCAAACAGCGAAGTTCCTGGATAAAAGTCCGAGTTTGTTGATTACCACTGCGAGAAATTCAAAGGATTTCCACGCACATCTTTTTATGCATTAATTTTACGAAAGCAGTTTAAACGTAACAACACAAACTTAGTAAAAACAATTTTAATAAAAAACTATTAAAAAAAATTCATTATATTAATTTCTTTAACATCAAAATATTGTAGATACATCTACTTAAGAGCTGCTGGCAGAGCTGAACAGGGAATCAAATTTGTGCTTCTTTAACTTTGTTTTTTCCTGTTGGCCTTTACCTGCTGTACGAAATAACATGTCAAACTTGTTTTTCTTCTTTGTCCCAGTGGTTATACATTTAGCCACATTTTTCATGGGAGGCTGGAAACATTTTGGTTTTTTACCAAACTTCGGTACGAATCTTCCCTTCGAATTTGTCTTCATTTTTAACACTGTTTCCTCTTGGCCAATGTTTGGGACTTGATGAAATGAAGCAGGACCAGCAGTCGCTGTAAAGTAGATAGAATATTATATTTATATTTATCTATATGAATGGAAGAACAAAGGGGGCATTAACACACAGGCGCTACACACCACTTTTGCCCACCTTTGGGTTACCCGAGCTATTACGGTGTGTAGGGTATGATTGAGACATTCCTTCAATTTGGTAGATTCCAATATTCCACTGGGGTCAAGTAATATCCGTTATGTGCTTTGCTCAAGGACACACCCGATTAGCTAGTGACCAGTTTCAAATATGCAACCGTTCAGCGGAAAGGCAACGCACTAACCCACCCATGCTATACAGTCAGACCAAAGTGACAGAATGTGATACTAGGCACATAAACATGTAAGATTTTCATAAGAAGCACCAATGATATGATATATACCGAAAATAACATAGTTTACACAAATGCTTTTAATTTTTTATTGTTTTTAATCATTCAGAGAAAAAGTCATCATGTGTCACCAAAAAAAGAAGAGGGTAAGGTCACGACAGGGATGGTTAGTTGATAAAGAAATATTTGTTTACCATGCTCAATTTTTATTTAGTCAGCCACCTATATCGCGAAATAAACATCTGCAAATGTTAGATTTATTTAAACATCTTAAGGTCTCCATTTAATTAGTAGGACTGATTTGCAACGTGTGGGGTCGTGAATGACCTAGACCCGCCATGATTTTTTTCGTCAGCAGGTTGTATGGAAGTCAGCCAATAAGTTGTATTAAGACATATAAACGTTTTTATTTAAACTCTGTAATCAACGGCTTTATTTTTATTATTTTCATATTGACATGTTTTAACTATTAAAGTTTAATGTTAACTAAAGTTCTATGTGACATCAGTGCAATATGTTTGCATCTCGATATTATAATTTGGTGGTTCTTCTAGCTGGGGTAAACTGGGTTTTTTAACATTCGGAAATTCTTTGCCCGGTTTATTATATACTTTAACAAGTTTTTGCAAAATTTGGTTTAAATTAACAAGTTCAGTTGTGAAATATCTGTTTACATATCAAGGCGCAAAGCGAGGTTGTATTTCTAAAACTTCCATGTTTGCTTAAAAATTGTGTATGTCGTTTTAATTAATCTATAAATTTAAAAAGATAATTCCTTTCAGTCATAACACATTTGGGTATCCAGCAGTCAGACAAAAAAGATAAAACTAATGACTTATTCTCAAAAACGTATCCATATTATCAACCCCGATCATAAACATTAAATTAGGTTGATGCATTTTTGCACTTCTGTCACAATTAAATTTTGCAAATCCTTTACACAAATTACAGCTGAAAACAATTTTTAAAACGGTTTTTCTATATTGCCACCTTACAGGTTTAAAGTTAAAGAGACTGCCTACTAGGATAGGGGGGAAAAGGATAGGATATTCATCTTTATCCCCGTGAATGGGAAAACCAAGGGGGTTAACACACGGGCAATCGTCAGATCACCTCGCGCCCATCGTCGGGTTAGCGGAGCTATTGCACTGTGTTGTATATGATAGACACGTTCCTTTAATTTGGTAGAACCCATTAATCTGCTGGGTTCAGGCAATGTCCGTAAAGTGCCTTGCCCAAGGACACACTAGCTAGCGACCAGTTTCGCACCTGCAACCTTTCGATTGAAAGGCGACGCACTTAACCGTTAGACCAACGGGCCGGACTATACTGAAAACATTACATTGTTATATTAATTCTCACCTCCATTTGATAAATTGATTTTCTGACTAGTGTGAATCACATCTTTTTGTGGCACCTTTTTAATAATAATGTTTTAAAATTTTACAATGCAAACTTGACTAAAGACTTACTTCACACTCTGCCTGGTTTGACTCTAGTTTATTGGTAGAAAAAACTGTTGCTGCTATAAGATTTGGTTTCTTTTCAGGACACAACTGTAAAACATTTTATTTATAATACTAGGAAGTATCAAACATGTGTTAACCACCATTGTTTTTGAAACCCCTTTTGAGCGCCTTCTATATGTTTTTACATGCAGAAAGGATTGGTTCCCTGGTATTTTTTCTAATACAATTCTTGCTATTTCTTATACAAAGTGTATAGCGTAACCTTGGAGTTGGTTTTAAGCCATTAGCTGTTTTGTATATACATGGTGATAGTGTGTTATATTTACTTGTGATTTCCATATTTTACAGGATTTCACGTTTCCATCTAGTGGAGATGTTATAATTATGGGTTCCTTTCGGATTTCCGATGTTTGGCTCCAAAAGGGATTGAAAAGTACTAAATCGAACTTGCTTTGTGACTCTTACTGTTATTTAAAATCAGCATTTTTCCAAATGCAGCCCACAAGCAAAAGTTTACACACCTCTGGCGTACACTATTTTTTTAAAGTGAAATGGCATATTATATAGGAAACTGTTTATCTTACAGTTGATGCTGGTAACATCACAGCAGTAGTGAATGCTGGTGGTGTATTGTAAGTCAAATCAAACCCACATAATTTTCCAAATTTCTGTGCAATGGAGGACATGAAACTCTGAAAAAAAGTTTCATCAAAAGTTGTGTAGCAACATAAAACGACTACCTCTTTACGCTCTCGCGTATCTCTACCAAGTGTATTTACCCTTCAATTTTGTGACCGGAATACACGCAACGATATGGTTCAGTGAATACGAAATGACATAATAGGAAATTAGGGGACGATCAAGAAATTTACAGGACCATATTAATAATATCGTTACAGTTGCAAAGAAAAAATAAATATATTCTTACTTTAGTTATTTGAAGCACATCACACCGAGGCATACATTGTACTGGCCTTGTACGCAAGCAGGAAAGAGGGTAGGTGAATGAATGGCTGTTCATGTTCATAATCAAAACACTGCAGTATATTTCGTCTTTTTCAGGTAAGCGATAACCATACTGAAATTGTGCAAGTATAAAAAACTAGTGTCAATGATAAGTTAATTTTAAAAATAAACAGTAAGGAACATATCTACTACAGGCGAGAACGCATGGGAAATATCATAATTAATCAAACTGGACATTCAACAGTTGGTTTTTGCAATATAAATGTTATAATAATATTGCAGTCAAACAAAATGACCTCTGAAAATGATGCAATTTTTTGCAATATCTAGTGATAAGGGGTATTTTAACATATCCCGGACCCAAGATCATAAAAATCTGCCCAGTAGCCATTATTTTTAGAAGTCATTTTCTTTGATTGCATTAATAATAAAACAAATTACTCTTAAATTTTAATGGAACTTAAAAAGGGACAAAAAGTAATAAAAATAAAAACCCATTTTCCCTGGGAATTAGGACATAAAACATCTTTAGAGGTCAGACAATATTAATCAGATTAGCCGAGGCAGTGGCCAATGTGGGGTATTACATGGCAAATATGCAAGATATTTACTATATCTTCGACATAAACCAGGCTGTCGGGTGAGTTAGATAATCGACATTTGGACAGGGGAGTTTGTGCAGTGTAGGGAAATTCCCCGCACATTTCTTCCCCAAAATTAGGTGTGAAAGCTGATTGAAGTTAATTTTTTAAGGTTATAGAAGGAGCCTTCTAACCACACAAGATACATCACAAATAATAATCTACTCCGGATATACCACAAATTTTACATCACTCAAATCAGATGACCTCAAACCTATTTCTTGGTAGGTAGGAAATTACCCTGAACCTAAAAAATTAAAATTGGTGATTGATACAGTTTGTAAAACTTGTTTAGACAGAGCTTTAAAGGACTCTGACAAAAATAGAGCTGCAACAATATATCGATAATCACGAGACTACTCATCTCAATACTAATAAATGTAAATAGTGATTAGGGTACCACATAAGCATTAGAAAATTTTTGCAGCACTTGCCCAAAAATGTGTCTTGAGTTTATGGTTAAAAATAGTGTTTAAGTAACTAAAAACGCATTGTTATGCCGAACACACATAGCTACATTTGTTACTTACAATGTTTTTCCAATACTTCTTTAAACTACTGCATCCCTTCAACATACTATTTAAGTTATCAGCAGTTAAATTGTGGGATATTCGGACGACTTGTGCCCGATTCATTGTTGGCAAAACATGACAGTGTGGAAGGTTGATGGTGCCTTCGTATATGTTGAAAAAAGGCTCTTTGTGGAACCTATCCAAAGCCTTAAAATATATATATAAAACTGGTTAAACAATTTCATATCAAATTAAATAAAAAAATGTACAACAGGATAGGATAGGATATTCATTTTTATCCCCGTGAATGGAAAAACCAAGGGGGTTAACACACGGGCAATCGTCAGATCACCTCGCAGCTATTGCAGTGTGTTGTATATGATAGACATGGTCCTTCAATTTGGTAGAACCCATTAATCTGCTGGGATCAGGCAATCTTCTTTAAGTGCCTTGCCCAATGACACAACCGTTTATCTAGCGACCAGCTTCGCACCTGCAACCTTTTGATTGAAAGGCGGCGCACTGAACCGCTAGACCAACCAGCCGGATAATCGATCACAGTATAGATCATCGGGATGTTTCTCTAACTTGTCTCACTACTTGCTATGCTTAGTTCTTTTTAAGATAATCCATAACTCTATATTACTGCCTTACAAAAAAACTTTAATGTAAAAATATGTTTAAAAAATTCAGGTAATTTCTTCAGGTAAGGGGAGTTCTACAAATTAAGGGTGTAAATAAGAAAAAAACATGTTTTAAAGTATTGTTTATACCAGCATCAAATAAATTATTTGGTCATATTATTTTTTCTAATTACAGGGTTTAGGGCTAAAATTATTATTTTATCTGGATAATGTCTATATGTGCAAATTTAAATGCAAATTTTAAATGTGTCTAGAAGTCTCAAGTATCTATTAAGATTTCATAAACACTAGGGCTGCAACGTTACTTGTAATAAAAGGTATTGATAATCGCTGAGCATGTATGGCGATAATCGTTAGTAGGATAGGATATTCATGTTTATCCCTGTGAATGGGAAAACCAAGGGGGTTATCACAAGGGCAATCATAAGATCACCTCGCGCCCACCATTAGGTTACTGGAGCTATTGCAATAAGTTATGTATGATTCATACATTCCTTTAATTTAGTTGAACCCCTTTAAATAAGGCTTACAAGTTAAAACCCCTTTATTTAGCGATTTAGCAAAATTTATTGTTATTGCTCGGTCTACCACCTTAACCACCTTTTAAAAACTTATAAAGTAAAATACAACCAAAAAGTTTACAATGGTTACAAACACAGTTGTTGTATTCTTCATCTGGCTGTATAAAGTGCTCTTAACAAAATTTTCGCCTTCCCAGTTTAGACATTTTAACTAGTTTTTATCAGCCTAGGAGAATTAAACATTCATTTATCATATAAAAGAGATATGCTGCGGTAGAATTATACTTAATTAATTACAACAAATTTGACAACTTAAACACATGAATTTTAATAAATATTGCCAAAACAAAAGTCTCGTCTCTAAATAACTTTTATGCTGGTGGAATGTTTGCGTCATGTTTAAAGGTGCAATAAACCCACTAATAAAGCACGGGAATATCGACCCCCTTTCCTTTTGTGTGCATGCGTTTTAAGCACGCCTGTCGTTATCAATTGTTGCATGCTTGCTAAGACGTGGCGTGACGTTTGCTTGATTAGCAGAACTTTTTTGGGTTTTTAATTTCGAATCCTAATTATTCTTTTTCTCAAATATTCAAATTTTTTTATTGTGTATTCCTAATTAATCACCAACCTTGATTATTGACCCCAGACTGTTACAATAAAAAAATGGTTAGCACTAAGATTTGATAGCAAACAATTACTTTTCATTAAAAGTGTGAATGTAATCGTACTGATACAATCACAAGACTATAATATACTTTACATCAGGGCAAATGCAGAATTGATCAAGATCTACAGAGGGCAATCGAACAAGATGTGCATTGACAAGTAGCAACATTTCCCCATCCACAACTTTCACATCTACTTCTGAAAAATAAGATTAAGAAGTGTAAACTTCTACTTGAGTCTTTAGTGTCAACCATATGTCAATTTAAAACTAATTAAATTATTATCATTACCATGTAATCTTGAATAGAATATTCATGTTTTATCGCCGTGAATGGGAAAACACAACCAGTGTTAGGTGTAGGTACATTATCTGAAAATCTTAGCAAAATCTTAGATGTGTGATGTACGGGCTGTTAAAAATTTGCTATGCTGTGTATATATTTTTATTTAAAAAATAGATACCAGGCGGTAAATGATTGTAAAATATAGTGAACTAGCAAAATGCTTTTAAACTGTGATGAGAGCAATTTACAAAGTCAAACAATATTTTACCATTACATATTTTTTTAATAATATGTAACTTCTAAAACGCTATCTGCCAGGAGGAAGGTTGATTGTCAAGGAGATTTTTGTTGTAATGGATAGCTGAGAAAAATGCTCCGAAACATCCAACAATTTTTGTTTTTCCAGTTTGGTATTAAAAGGGGCTATCATTGCCCAAGCAAAATTCAACATTAAAACCTGGCAAATGTATATTAAATTAATCACTACAAAATCACCTAACTGAATAATGGAACACATAGGATATCAATCTTTGTGCTAATTAGAAACATAGTTTTTTAAGTAAAATATATATTGCCAATCTTAAACATGTTTAGTCTCTAAATAACTTTTCCACATATAGAATAAATTGCGTCATATTTAAATTGTGAGATAAACCAGCTTAGCCCGCAAGTGATCTACTTTCTTTATGCGTGCGTGCGTTTTATGCGCGTCTAACTACGATGCACATGTATAGGGCTACTGATAAGATGATGTTGTTGTAATGCTATGATACAAGTTCAGCTTAGCCCGCAAGTGATCTACTTTCTTTGTGCGTGCGTGCGTTTTATGCGCGTCTAACTACGATGCACGTGTATAAGGCTACTGATAAGATGATGTTGTTGTAATGCTATGATACAAGTTGTATTTCGAAGCTGCCGCTTTAAAGTATTGTTTGGATGATTTCACACGATAGATGCTCTTTCGGTATGGAGAAACGCATTACGGGTATTACATACGAATGAAGAAGTCATTTTACAATTTTAAGATTGCGAATTGACTTCAATGACGATTCACCAAAAGTTTCTTATTGTGCTTATCTATTGTCGCACGCTTGCCAAGACAATTTGCTGACGTTTGCATAATCGGCATCACGAGTGTTGTTGCGCGTTGGATCGCAACCAATATTTTACGTTTTTAATTTCGAATACTTACTATTCTTGAATCTCAAAGATTCGAAATTCTATATTGTGCATCCCTAGGTTTATGTAAACCAAGATATAAAAAAAAATATATATATGGTGCATAAGACAACCTATACATTTATATATTAAAATACCGTATATACTCGCCGATAGGTCACGCCAAATTATAGGTCGCACTATTAGTTTTGTGTTAAAAAAGTTTAATTTAGATTTGATTTGCACATAAGTTGGACTGAAAATCTAGGGATTTAAAATGCCCTTTCCCTAGCTTTTTGCATAGATAACTTCCTATTTTTTTAGGGATTAATATAATCAAAATATGTTTATCGACACCTGTCAGCGATAATGTATGCAAGCAAAGACCATAAGATTTTTAATGCCGTACTTGCAATAGCCAAAAACTTTTAATTTTGTTCAGACTTGGTGACGATTTGCACTTTTGTCGAGCAGAGTTGTCGCACCTATATATTTATTTAAAAATATAAGGAAAAATAAATTGCGATCTGGCAACTGTATTAGGGCAAACTATTGGAAAACCAAAAAGCAAAACTTTCCTATAAATTAAAATTTTGGATTTAAAAACTATATTTTAAAGTAAACCATAATATTTTGGCCATCCCTAGTTTTAACATACAACAATGCAAAGGCATTTTTACACAATACTCTCTTACTGACAGCTTCCATTCTATCTTTGCAGCTCAAGAAATCTGGACCATGGATAAGATAATCTGCTACAGGGTTCCATTGGGGGCTGAGTCTAAAGTTGACTGAATAGCGAACACATCTTTCTAACACAAAATTCTTCACCACTGACGCATGTACAGGCTGTGGATAGTGCTTTAAATTTTATATACTATAACTAGTCGGTTGTACCCAACTATTTTTTTGCGTTCTTGCTTATTGACTAAACTTAGTCGAATAATGGGTTAAAAAAAAGACAGTCACACACCAGCTAAATGATGATAACAGTTATACACCAATAACATATATTTTTTCTTAACAATTAGGCTGATGGGTGAGTAAAACTAAAGAGATTAAGATTTTTGTAGATGTAAGTAACTAAAAAAATCAAATCACCTTTTTAAATTCAAGTGTATTCCAACTTAAATAATACTTAAAACACTGCAATTGTGCACCATTGGCACAATTTTTTAACAATATGTTGTTTTATAAAATGTTTTGAAATCTCAAGAACAAGCTAGTTGGCATAATTGTTAAGTGTGAGTGTTTTACATGTACACATAAACACATTATATATATACATATACCTTTTCTCATTGACAGGAATAAAACATAATTATCCTATGCTATCATATGGTAGCATATACATATTATATGTAAAGTATTTTATTTCTATGCGGTTTAAATTCCCTGCATTTTTGAACGCTCGCCGATTAAGTTAATGCTGTGTTTCGTTGATTACTTAATTGCCTGCTTTTCTGTATATTTGGTTGTACCTTTTCGCTTTAAGTTAGTTACGAGTTGTGGAGTTGACGGTTGTTTGAATAAATTGTGCTGAAACGCTACAATTTTTGGCGCCCCTGGCTGGGCCTATACTGAATATGGAAGAAATAATCGAAGGGATCCGAAAACAGTTCGATAAGCTACAGCTGGACGAGAAGGTGCAGGCGGGTCTCGTGCAGATAATCAAGAAGGAAGCTGACGGTTCTCCTGCGTTAACTGAGGTCGCATCGACAGAAAAGGTTGGTTGTAGTGGACAATCGGTGAAGCCGTTCAGGTCCGACGTAGCCCTAAAAATGCCGTTTAATGGCCATATTTCATGGCCGGATTTTAAACAACAATTTCAAAACATTGCGAAAGTAAATAATTGGGATGATGCACAAATGGGATTACAGTTAGCTTGTTGCCTACAGGGAGATGCGTTAATGGTTCAAGCAGGTTTGCCACAAGAACATCGGTGGAATTTTCAATCATTGGTTGGTGCATTTGATCGCAAATACGCTCCTAAAAGTTCATGTCGGTCAAAGGCCATATTCTATAGTGCGGTTAGAGGAAGCAATGAGAATTTAATAGATTTCTCTTATAGATTGCGCGTATTGCTTCACAACGCACATCCCGAATTGAAGGAGGATAAAGAGGCCATTTTAATTGAAAAATATGCTTCAGGCATAGGAGTGGCCTCTCTACGGCACGCCATTATATTACAGAACCCAAAGACGTTGGACATGGCGGTAGAATTGGTCCTGAAACTTGAAGACCGAGATGGTGTAAATTCCGATCGGACGAAATTCTCATACCCAGAGGGAGGTACCGATAATTGTTTTTATTGTTGTCAATCTGGTCATTGGAAACGAGAATGCAATCTGCGAAGATTGCATGCCCGAGATAATGCGAATCGTCGACCAAATTTTAATCGGGCAGGATCAAACTGTTAAGGATTGGTGAAGAAGGCCGACCGCCAATCCAGTGTTACATGGCCAAAATTAGACCTGTAGACTCTACTCTTCATTTATTTTTGCCGTGCACGGTACAAAATGTTAATTTTAATTTTTTATTGGATACCGGCTCGGGTGCAACCGTGATTAATCGGTCTTCTGTTTATCAGCGTATTTTTAACCCCCCCAACATTGATCCGTCCCAAGGAGAACTCTTATCGGTTGAGGGCAATCCGATTCGCTGTTATGGCCGAATGATGACGAAGCTATGCTTTCGTGGGCTCGAGATGTCGCATCGTGTCGCTGTGGCAGATATTGCGGGTTGTGATGGCATCTTAGGTTTGGATATTTTAAGTCGCGCCGGTTGTGTGATAGACCTTGTCAACAACAAAATATGTTTAAAGGGGAAAATGTTAACTCTGGGAATCAATCAACCACTGGTTTTACTACCACCACAAAAGGCGATTGGAAGAAAATTGCCCCAACCTGAACTGTCGATTCCCGACCATCTTTTATGTATTACTGAAAATTTGAACCATCTATCGGATGACCAAAAACAAAAAGCAATTCAACTAATAACTGAC
>CH002449.1:270402-285788 GCA_000149265.1 Ciona savignyi | reverse complement strand
ATTCCCAAATCCAGATTTTTGAGATTTATTTTTGCTCTTTTTTTCTACTTTCTTCAAATCGTCTTGTTTTTTGTCGTCTTTTCACTAATTTCCTCGGGCGCCGAAACAGAAGGTGTAAGTATTTTTGGCCCCGTTGTGCGTTTTTGCTGATTTTACTACCGTTTTGTTCTTATTTTTATAAAGAATGACATTTCCTCCCCAAATGAAGCCCTATTTTGCCCACCTGCGTTTACGGCTACAGAGTATTAGCAGGTTTCCCTTGTTTTTTATCGCAATTGATGCGCCCCTTGTAAATTCTCGCTGTAAATTCGCCCGGTGCTTATATGGAGTCTTCCGCAATTTTCACAGCGTTTGATGCGCGCGTGCGGCCCAGACCACGCGTACCGTCTGAATCGGTGTCCGCGCGAGACGCTCTCACCAGAGTATCTTACCTATGTGATTATACTGAATTCTTTGTGTGTAAAATCTCCGTACCAGAAATAAACTGCACCACCAACAACCCAAGTAGTTTTCAGTTAAATAAGGCAGTCTCTTCGGGAGCGAGTTATACCGGACAACACTTAAAGTGAGGCCAACTTCTCCGTAAAGGTTGGGAATCCTAGTCTAACCGTGCAGCACAACACTCATATTTTACCGTGCTCAGTTTTGAACCCATGATTGGCTCGTTTCTGAAACCGTATATAATTCAGCAATATGTACTGGTCAAGTTAACCAAAACTCTAACGCCCTTACATTCATCGTAGTGCAGTTGTTCTTAACTTTTTTACTGTTGGTACCCCCAAAATGTTTTGATGGATAAAAAATACCACTTTTTAGAAAAAAAAAACATTCGCAATCCAAAATAAACCCACAGAAAAACAAAGTCTATATTTATTGTACATTTAAAGGACTTGTAGAGTAGAAGCGCATGACAGCGTTTGCCAGCGAAGTTTCTTCTTTTATTTTAAAAATTTATGTTACCCCTTTTAAAAAGCAAAAATACCCCTTTGTGAGTAATAACACACAGATTAAGAACCACTGCCGTAGCGTATAGTTTCCGCACCTCGTTGCCTAGTTACCCCCGGTTATGAGAGATAGAGGGGAAAAGGGGAATCCTCAAAACAATATTAATACTAGAGAGTGTCAACCACGTGTTTAACCACCACTATTTGTAAACCACATGTTGCATGCCATATATTCATGCTACAGGGCCCCTAACCACATTTTGTATTTTATACACTGTGTATGTAGTTATTGTTTCTGCAAGCATAAACTCATGGGTCCCATAGTTATCAAACCAAACTTCTTCTCCATGTGTAGGTAAAAAAGAACAATCGTGATAGATTTACAAAGATTTCATCAGAAATGTTTTAAATTAAAGCTTTTTTAAAGTGCTGTATTGAAATGAAGCTAAATTCCTAAAACGGTTCGATTTATTTTTCATGGCTTCGGGGAATTCCCCATGGGCTTGGTAAATAAGTTTATGTTTTTACATATGTGGGTCATGTTAACTATCAATTCTTAAAGTTTTAATTCGATTTGACGAATCCTTGTTGGAGATGTCAGTGCAATGTGGCATGCTTGTTACAATCATGAGTCAGGAACATATCTTCGTTTTTAAGGGAGTTACCCTAAGTAAATGTTTTTTGTTTACTTTTAATTGGCACAAAGTGTCCAATGGTCTTACATTTTACCAAATATGATCAAAATTAGAGCAGCCGTTCCAGCGCTATGCCCAAAAAAGCTAATTTATTAGAAAAAACCTTTTGTTTTGGTTTTTAACCTCCCAGGGAAATTACCCTTGATTTATCACCCAAAATTTTGGTTTCTGCATATCTAGACCATGTTGTCTAACAAATGGCTAAGTTTCATAACGATTCCATTATTCCTTCTGGTAGATGTTATCCAACCAAACTTCTTTTCCATGTGCAGTTAAAAAAAGAATAAATATCCTAAATTTACGAACATTTCACCACATATGTTTTAAATTTAAACCTTCTTTTCAAGCGCTGCAGTGAAATGAAACTAAATTCCCAAAACAGCCCGATTTAGTTGTTTTTATAGTTTCTGGGAATTCTTCTAGGTTTAGTGGATAAGTTTCTATTTTTACATATGTGGTCATGTTATGTAACTATTCCTAATGTTTTAATCTGATTGTCGACTTCTTGTTGGAGATGTCAGTGCGATATGGCAAGTCTGTCACTATCAAAATTTAGGAACATATCTTTGTTTTTAAAGGAATTACCCCAAGTAAATGTTGTTTTTTTTTACTTTTAATTGGCACAAAGTGTCCAATGGTCTTACATTTGACCAAATATGATTAAAACTAGAGAGTGTTAACCACGTGATTAATCACCACTATTTGTAAAACACATGTTGTATGCCATATATTCTTGCTACAGGGTCCCTAACCACATTTTCTATTTTATACACTGTGTATGTAGTTATTGTTTCTGCAAGCATAAACTCATGGGTCCCATAGTTATCAAACCAAACTTCTTCTCCATGTGTAGGTAAAAAGAACAATCGTGATAGGTTTACAAAGATTTCATCACAAATGTTTTAAATTAAAGCTTTTTTTAAGTGCTGTATTGAAATAAAGCTAAATTCCTCGATTTAGTTGTCATGGCTTCGGGGATTTCCACATTGGCTTGGTAAATAAGTTTATGTTTTTACATATGTGGGTCATGTTAACTATCAATTCTTAAAGTTTTAATCTGATTTGACGAATCCTTGTTGGAGATATCAGTGCAATGTGGCATGCCTGTCACAATCATGAGTCAGGAACATATTTTCGTTTTTAAGGGAGTTACCCTAAGTAAATGTTTTCTTTCTTTTAAGTTACACAGGGTGGCTAACGATCTAGCATTCCACCAAATTTGATCAAAATTAGAGCAGCCGGTTAAACGCTATGTTCCGAAAGGCTATTTGTTTAGAAAAATAACCGTTTTGGATTTTAACGTCTTCGGGGAGTTCCCCTAGATTTATCACCCACAATTTTGCTCCTGTGTATCTAGACCATGTTGTCTAACAAATGACAAAGCTTTTTTACTATTTTATTATTACTTTTGGTAGATGTCGGGGCGTCATGCCATGCCTGTCACAATCATGATTTGAGAACAAAATCTTATTTTTTTAGGGTATTTCCCTGGATATTATTTTTTATTTTTTCTAATTGTTAAATTAGTAGGTAATGCACTTACATTCCACCAAATTTGAATCAGATTGAAGCAACCGTTCAAGCGCTATGCCAAAAAACTAGTTTTTTTAGAAAAAAATACCGTTTTGGTTATTAACGTCTCTGGGGAATTCCCCTATATTTATCACCCACAATTTTGCTCCTGCGTATCTAGACCATGTTGTCTAACAAATGACAAAGCTTTATTACTATTTTATTCTTCCTTCTGGTAGATGTCGGGGCGTCATGCAATGCCTGTCACAATCATGATTTGAGAACAAAATCTTTTTTTTAGGGTATTTCCCTAGGTAAATTTTTTATTTCTTCCAAGTGTTAAATCAGTGCCTAATGCACTTACATTCCACCAAATCTTATTCAAATTGGAGCAGCCGTTTAAGCGCTATGCCACAAAAAGGTAAATTTTGTCATAAAAAATACCGTCTTGGTTTTTAACCTCCCAGGGGAATTCCCCTATATTTATCACCCAAAATTTTGGTTTCTGCATATCTAGACCATGTTGTCTAACAAATGGCCAAGTTTCATTGCGATTCCATTATTCCTTCTGGTAGATGTCGGGGCGCCATGCCATGCCTGTCACAATCATGATTTGAGAACAAAATCTTATTTTTTAGGGTATTTTCCTAGGTAAATTTTTTATTTCTTCCAAGTGTTAAATCAGTGTCTAATGCACTTACGTTCCACCAAATCTTATTCAAATTGGAGCAGCCGTTTAAGCGCTATGCCACAAAAAGCTAAATTTTTCATACAAAATACCGTTTTGGTTTTTAACTTCCCAGGGGAATTCCCCTTGATTTATCACCCAAAATTTTGGTTTCTGCATATCTAGACCATGTTGTCCAACAAATAGCTAAGTTTCATAACGATTCCATTATTCCTTCTGGTAGATGTCGGGGCGCCATGCCATGCCTGTCAAACCTTTGACGAAAAAAAAAGAAAAAAAACGGACAAAAACAATATGTGTCCCAATTTTTCAATTGGGACCCATAATTAGAGCAGCCGTTCCAGCGCTAAGCCCCAAAAAGCTAATTTATTGGAAAAAAAACTTTTGGTTTTTAACGTATCAGGGGAATTCCCCTTGATTCATTATCCAAAATTTTGGTTTCTGCATATCTAGCCCATGTTCTCTTACAAATGTCAAATTTTTATTGCGATTTCATTACTCCTTTTGGTAGATGTCGGGGCGAATTGGCATACTTGTCACAATCATGATTTGAGAACATATCCTATTTTTTGGGTTTTTCCCTAAGTAATTTTATTATTTCTTCTAAGTGTTAAATTAGTGACTTAATGCACTTACATTCCACGAAATCTGATTCAAATTGTAACTTCCGTTTAAGCGCTATGCCCAAAAAAGGCTATGTTTTTAGAAAAAAATAGCGTTTTGATTTTTAACGTTCCAGGGGAATTCCCCTGGATTTATCACCCAAAATTTTGGTTTCTACATATCCAAACCACGTTGTCTAAAAAATGTCCAATTATCATTGCGATTCCAGTACTCCTTCTGGTAGATGTCGGGGCGACATGGCATGCCTGTCACAATCATGATTTCAGTACAAAATCGAAATTTTTAGGGTATTTCCCTAGATAAATTTGTTATTTCTTCCAACTGTTAATTCAGTGAGTAATACACTTACTTTTCACCAAATATGATTTAAATTGGAGCAGCCGTTCAAGCGCAATGCCACAAAAAGCTAAATTTTTCATAAAAAATACTGTTTTGGTTTTTAACCTCCCAGGGAAATTCCCCTTGATTTATTACCCAAAATTTTGGTTTCTGCATATCTAGACCATGTTGTCTAACGAATGGCTAAGTTTCATTACGATTCCATTATTCCTTCTGAAAAAAAAACAAAAAGAAAAAAAAAACGGACAAAAACAATATGTGTCCCATTTTTCCAAATGGGACCCATAACAATATGTGTCCCAATTTTTCAATTGGGACCCATAATTAAACAACGTCCGTGTTTTGGTATATTTTACTTTAAAAACGTTTCGTAAGATTATCTCGAGATAGTATTTAAAATTTAAACAAAATTGTATATTGTTAAAAGTAAAATGCCTAAGTTTAGGCAGGGAACCCCCCAATTATAAAACTTGTACATAAATACAATGCACTGCTTTCACATATAAAACACCTCACCTTATATAAATTTAAGTTAATATTAATTAACAATTGATTGGGCACGAAAATAACCCCCTTCCCATAAATATAGATCTAATAAAAAGAAGACACATTTTGTTTTGTCCGTTTTTTCGTAAAACGCATTTATTTTTGTTTGGCTGAATGGTTAACGCCCGATACAGTTACCAAAACAATATAAAACCCTGAAGAAGAGTCTACGGTAAAGCGCGACCAGTACTGAGATGGACTGCGGTTATTTAGACATTTTATGTAAAAATGGGTATGTGAATCGGTTGCGCTAACAAATTGAGCACACGTCCGTTTTTTAATTTTTGTCTTTGGGAGTTATGTTATGCCTCGCTCATGAAATTACGGCGAATGATGATAACTTCCTATACATAAGTTTCTATGGTAAGGATATATGCACGTTATGTAAGTACCACGTGTTCTCTTGGTGAGTACTTTAACCGTCATTCAGGGTGTAGGTTCTTTAAATCTATAGCAAGTTTTGTTGTACGATGTTTGCCCAGCTACCTGTGCTACTTCTTTAATATTTTATTTGGTTAGTAACGTTGAATTACATACAGAGTATATAGAAATTATTGTGTTAATAACGATAGTTTATAGTTTTCCTGATCGTACTCCGACGACTCGGGTTAAGAAAAGAATTCCCCTGTCAAGACAGTTTTTCTACGTGGGGAAAATTTTTCCGTTTTGTTAAGGTTCATTTTGTAAAAATCAGACTCCACAGAAAACCTGGGAAGTATAGCATGTACTAGTTTATTAAAGATTAATTAAGCATATTGAAGATTGATTAACCATATTAAAGATTGACTAGGACTAGTTTAAATGTAGCCAATACCCGCAGTTTTGAGCTTGAGCCTAATACGTATAATTGTATTTTCAAGGTTTTTGTAGTATTGTCAAAATTTGGATTTAATACAAGAAAGAATATAGGACGAAAAAAAGTTTTTGATTTGTACCTTACAACCTAACACAATAGTTAAAATGGTTGAATTATATGATTCTCCAGAAATAACTGAATTTTCAACGCCCACAAAGAAAGAAATAAAGAAAGAAAAAAAGAACAAAAAGGTTGGTCGTATAAGTCTTTATAATAAGAATGGCTATAGGAAGTGTAAGAACTATTCTCCATAAGACTGCCTAGAGTCTGATCACTTGAAAAACCGAACGGTGTCTAACTTCCTGACAAGATCTTGTGGGGGAAACTAAATGGATGGAAAGCAGTGAGGGAAACTGCACAGAAAAATTAATATTTTAGTATTAGGGTTGGTGTTTTGGCTGGGGTTAGTTTGGAGCACTTGGATCACTTAGATTGCTATGGAAAGTAATTCTAACTCTGTCCCAAACACTAATCTCAACCCCAGAACTAACTTTTACCCCAACCCTAACATAAATATCATGGCTGTTGTAGTTTCGAAGTATAGTAAGCAATTCAAGCGCTCTATGCGGTCCAAGTAATCTTGTAGTATTTAGAGGTACCGTTAGTTTCGGGGTTGAGATCAGTGTTCACGGTAGAGTTAGAATTAGTTTCCATAGTTTTATTGAGCAGTTTTCATCCTTCCTTTTTTTCTCTGTATAGTATTGCCTAATCTTGTGTGAAGTGACGCTATGATTTCATACATTGATATATGGTACCGGTACTTAAAATATTACATAATTTTCCTAGAAAATTGACAGTAAAGCACAAAATGAAACTTTATCAAATGGAGATGCAGAGCCACCAAAGAAAAAAAAGAAAACTACTTCTCCTAAAAAAGTAAGAATTTAAATTTTAATTAATTTTATCAGTTACAAGCTATGTTTTAATTCACATAGGAAACCAAGTAAATAGATTCATGAGCGACCTGTAACCTAAGGATATTGACACTCTTTATACTGGTAAAATTTCATCTGTGAATTATAGAAAACCAAGAAAATCAAGAAGGAAACTCCAGTTGAAGAAGTAAATGGTGTAGAAATAGTCGAAACTTCACCAGAAGCACTCGGCGATTTCAATAAATTTCGAATTTCTGAAAAAACACAAGTTCTGTTAAGGAAAAAGGGGGTGAACTATCTATTCCCAATACAAATCGAGACTTTTAATCACGTTTTTGATGGAAAGGATGTTGTGGCACAAGCCCGTAAGTTTTCAATTTGTTATTATAGTACTAAAAACTTATTAGAAATAATTACGGTGACTAGATGTGAAATTTTGTAGGATAATGGAATACTATATCTAATGCAGATAAAAAGTAATCGTACTCAGCCAGTCTTTTGCTTAACATTAGTTTTTGAATGCCATGGAAGCATTTAAACCTTTCATGGCATTTTTGAGACATAGCAATAGTTGTCATTGTATTTGCCTGCTGTATAACATTGCATTTGCCCGGCACCTCTAAATACTACAGGATTGCTTAGATCACTTAAAGCGCTTGAATACCGGATCACCTGGAGCGCTTGAGTGCTTACTTTACTTCGTAATAACAAAAGCCTTGAGGAAAACACTAAAATAAAGATTTTGATATTAACCTTAGGGTTGGGGTTAACTAGGGTTGAGATTAGTGCTTGGGACAGGGTTACAATTACTTTCCATAGCGCTCCAAGTCATTCTGTAGTATTTAGAGGAACCTTTTTTGCCTAGTATAATTATCACTATTTTTAAATTGTACTGATATTATTTATAACCAGTCCTTCTGTTACAGGTACCGGAACAGGAAAAACAGTAAGATAAACCTAATAATAAAATATTTTTTTTAATATATGTTTGTGTATCAACCAGTTCATATTCATCGAAAAAGCAATAAGCTCATGTAAGGACTAAAGAACTTCTAAACATACTTTTTAACATTACTATTGTCACTTCACTTTGTGTTGCTCTTTAAATATGTAGCAATGTCCTATTGTAGAGGCTGTTTTTTTAAATTCAATGGACCAAATTCAAACTGATCCCATTTATCAGATTCCTATTTTGTATTTGTATATGCACCGTCTTGAGTCTTGAAATTAAGTTTTAAAATCAGTCTTAAAAATGTATTAATCAGGTATGTTTTTACAGTTGTCATTTGCTATACCACTTGTTGAAAAACTCATCGGAAACAAAAATAAAGAATACGGAAGACCGCCTAAGGTGATTACATGGTTTTCATAATTTTAAATAAACGGTATTATTTCAATTAATTTTAACAGTATGATCTGCTGATTGTCTGAAATGAAGTTATCTAAAAACTTACTTTTTTTAACTTAACTTATTAATATCTTCCCCATTTTTATCTTAAAATTTGAATGAACCATAAGTGATATAAGTACATACATTTATTAAAGTTGATATATGTCCGGCCCGTTGGTCTACACGGTTAAGTGCGTCGCCTTTCAATCGAAAGGTTGCAGGTGCGAAACTGGTCGCTAGCTAGTCGGTTGTGTCCTTGGGCAAGGCACTTTACGGACATTGCCTGAACCCAGCGGATTAATGGGTTCTACCAAATTGAAGGGAACGTGTCTATCATATACAACACACTGCAATAGCTCTGGTAACCCGACGATGGGCGCGAAGGTGATCTGTTGATTGCCCCGTGTGTTAACCCCCTTGGTTTTCCCATTCACGGGGATAAAGATGAAAATCCTATCCTATCCTATGTGTTTTATTTCGTTTAAAATCGCATTAATCGTTAGACAATGCATTCATACTTTTACCTTCCAGAAACATATTATATTTAAAAAAGCAAAGAAAGCCGGCCTCACGAATACAGAACTCGGCCTCTGCAATTATAAACATCTTTATTTAGGACAAATTTGTTAAAAGGAAAAAAGTGCGCTAATTTTATGCATTGTGTCTTTATCTTGTGTCTGACATTTTCGTCAATGTCATGGAATAAATCTTAACAGATATTCATCCCAACCAGGTATTAGTAATGGCTCCCACACGAGAGCTGGCTATCCAAGTGCAAAAAGATTTCCAAGACATTTCCCAGGGTTTATCCTCAGTGTGTATTTATGGTGGAACATCCTATTATCCGCAAGGTAAGTGCAACAATGAATAGAACTGTTTTGATTATTTGCAACAATGCCTAGCAATGTTTTAATTATTTTAGGTATATTGGGAGGAAGGGCACTCTTTTTACACACAAAAACTATTAAAAATGTTTTTATTGGTTAGATTTGTTATTTATTGCTTAGAGATTTATCTGGAAATGTTTCTAAATACTTTCAAGCACTACATCGAAAAATATCGTAAATTACCGGAGTTACTGCGGAATATTTCATTTTTTAATAATGAATAAAAATCACCAGTATCTGCATGTATCTGGCAATACCTTGTGCCCTTAGTCTAGCTTCCAGTGCTACGCCAATGTATAAATTGTTACCCATGTTAAGCACAAGTGGTCAATGTAAAAAACTCACATGCATTTCTATACAAAACATTGCAAAATGAAAACCTTTTTTAGAAAGATCAATGCGCAACGGTTTGGATATTGTTGTTGGAACTCCTGGCAGAATAATGGACCATATAGAGTGAGTGAACTTGTTTGTTTGCATGTGTGCTAAAGCTTTGGTTATTTAAACTTTTATTTAAATAATGGACCATATAGAGTGGTTATTTAAATGTTGAATTCAGCCTATTTTCTGGCCAATACCCAGTGTGCTTTAAAAATAACAGCATCTAAACCCTATTATTCAAATGCCAATTATATTTAAGAGTTTTTTTTGTAGAACTTAGTTTGTGGTAGAACTTGTATTTTGAGAATTGTACGCAGTTATAGGTACCTCAGCAAAAGAAGATGTGAAGCTAATTTTTTATTCTTCAGTTTTAAATTATACCTCACTCTAAACATTTAACATCAAAACAATTACTTGTTTTTTGTTGTAGAACTTTATTTTCTCTGTCAAACCCGTTTTCCCCCAGAAAAGGGAATTTAAAGTTGAACGCAGTCGACCACGTGGTGCTGGATGAGGTGGACCAAATGTTGGACATGGGTTTCGCTCCCATTGTCGAAAAAATTCTAAGCTACGTCTACACAGAAGGTATGTAGGTCACTGCCATTGGAAAATATTTGTGGGGTGTCATGTGTGCTGATTGACAAACAAAGTGAAATAAAGCTTTTTTTAAAAGGGCGTTCATAAGAGGATTTTAACTTTAAACCTAATCACCATGCCAACATGCATACTTTAACAGTTTAACTTAGTGCTGTGCCGATACCGATTATTCGGTTATCTTAACTCTTTCACTCCCGGCTAAATGCATTAATTCGAACATGCTGTCCCGCAGTGTTTTTTACAATTTTTAGTCATTTTCAAATTAGCACAGTTTTTTAAAAGTTTATGCTATGATTTAATATTTAGTATGGTTGAAAAGATAATTTACCCCTCTTTTAAACAAGCCACATACATAGAATCTACCTCCAATAAAAAATATATTATGTAAATTTTAGTGAACACCACTTTATATGTAAAGAAAATTCTGCTCGACTTTTAAAAATTTGAGGTGCACTGACAAACGAAATACTCACCAATTATTGGTATGCCCAAATGATATGAAAATTGGTATGTAGACTGTCTAATAGTTTTTGTACTCAGGAAAATTTGAACTGTATTTTTATCTTTAGTAGTTTTTTTACTATTCCTAATTGAAATTTCCCTTTATTCTAACTATATTATGAAAAAATGAACCAAAACGCATTGAAGTTTTGTAGAACTAAAACAGTGAAAAGTATAAAAAAGAACAGTGAAAGAAGTGTAAAAAGGGCATACAAAGGCAAACAAACACAAATACTATATCCAATATTCTCGAAGTGTATGATATTCATCAAAGCAGGGCACACGCAACTAGTCTCGCCGCCTTTTTCTTTATCGTGCGCTCAGCGTGCCCAGCTGGGTTCATGCTTTGGTGAACACGACGCTTACCGTCTGTAGCGAAAACGTCACCAACGCTCTCCCTCTTATCTCAACGGGACGAAATTCACAGAGAATGTAAAGAAAGAAAGACTTGCTTGACAAAAAGAGCTTCTCCTCAAGTTAACACGACTCCTATTGGCTGAGTTAGTCACATGTAAATTCGTGATCGATAGAAATAAGAAAATCGATAGAAATAAGAGGCGAAGCCTTGAAAAAGAAAGGCTATCACTCCTCGCATTTTTAATATTTCTCCACGGAAATTACAGAGAATAAATTAGAGGGTTTCCTTGATCGAATGAGCCATAGCTGAGGTCTCTACTATTACGCATTGTGGAGAAATCGTTTTTTAGATTTGCACCTATTTATGTGCAACGCGGGATACCATGTTTTCCCACGCGATATATCGCGAGTTGGGATGGAAAGAGTTAAGCGATCGCGAACACCAGTGTTTTAGGGTTTTTGGACATGATCAGCATGGCTTTTTAATAATCGCGATCGACAAAAACACCTGATCGATGGCATACTTAAACATGATGCACTTTTTCATCACAATGACAAATTAATTTATTCTCGATTAATCTGAAACTTTTGATTACAGATTAAATCTTTTTCTGATTTAGCTTAATTTCAGGTCTGTTAAACAGCAGTGTTTCCAGGTCGAGAATTCCCGCCGCAGACGATGTTGTTTTCCGCAACCTGCCCCCCATGGGTTACCACTACCTCTCGTAAATACATGCGCCCCGACCAGACCGAACACGTCGACACCATCGGAAAATCGACCGTACGAACTGCCACCACTGTCGAGCATCTCGCCATTAGGTGTCAGTATAGTGACCGGGCAGAGTGCATAGGTGGGTGTAGTGTGACTTTAAGTCACCCGATCTTTCTTATTTTTGCAGACATGTTAAAAAATTTGTTTTTCTTTTTTGCTGGAAATAGGTTTATACTGTGTACAATATATTTTTTTTCTTTTTTGCTGGTTTATCCTGTGTTCGATATATTCTTTTCTGTAAAAGTTAAGCAGTGTAATTTAATTTGTAGTCGAGAAGATTTCCTTCCTATTCCAAAGTGTTGAGTACAAAGTGAAATGTCAGTTTTCACCTTGATAATTAGCCTTTGGAAAAGCAAAAGTGCAGCCGGTCTTTTAAATGCAAATTTACAAAGTAATTTGCATTTTGAATTGGTGCACAACACTAAGTATGTTCCTCAAAATCACATTGTTTAACAGATTTGGGTAGTCTGCTGGCAACTGTGTGTTTTTACTGATTTGCCATTAAGTAAATTAAGTTCTGTATATGTCTAAATCATCTTTTTATCACTATGCATTAAACAGGATAAAATTGTTTAAAAAACAATTGTCTAGTTTTAATTTTATTTTTGCTGATATTAAGCTTCAAAGCGCTTTTTAAAGATCACTTTTTTACTGTTTTTTGACATGTCATCGGGTTCTACTAAGACTAATAAAATCCCTTAGATTCTCTGACTATAAACCTTTCTCCCTTGAAGTGAGGGGTAAGGGTCCCACCCATACTTTTTGGAGTGAGGGGTAAGGGTCCCACCCATACTTTTTGGAGTGAGGGGTAAGGGTCCCACCCATACTTTTTGGAGTGAGGGGTAAGAGCCCCGCCCATACTGTGATATTGTAACCCCCCCACCGTACTTAAGTGCCCCACTCCTACTACGGTATGGTAACCCCTTCCACCATACTTAACAGGCCTGTCTTTAATAAGGAGCGTTATCCCCCACCATACTTAAGTGCCACGCCCATACTATAGTATCGTAACCCCCCCCTCCCTCCCTCCCCACAGGCAATGTGGTCCAGATGTACAGTGGGCAACACGGGCGTGCGATGATATTCACCGACACAAAGAAAGAAGCGAATGAGCTGGTGGTGTGCGAGTCCCTGCAGCAGCAGAAAGCCCAGGTTCTGCACGGGGACATTGAGCAAAGACAGAGGGAGATCACGTTGAAGGTAGAAAATGAGCAACTTTGGAAAGCATTGTTACATTACATTTCAACAGGATATCTAGAAACAGATTCTACTTCAGTGTTTTTATAAATTTTGCTTGTATATTGTTTCAGTGAATACCTGCTACAGGAAAACCTAAATTTTTTTAACCAATGTAAATAAGGACACATTGGCTCTCGGGAAATTTTGCCTGATTGTATTAGTTGGAAAGGGCCATTATGCCATTGTTATTGTTTACCAATAAATATAACGACTTTAAAAGGTAAGAAGGAATCAAATGACATCTTATAATGTTGGTAAAACTTGCAGAAAACAGAAACAAATCGAAAACGATCAGTTTGCAAATAAGAACTTTGTTTCAACTTTTTTGCTTTTACCGAAAATTAAGTTCACCCATAATGTTTTTTGGCCCGATTTCTAAAATCCTAGTGTGAATTAACTTAACACCCCAAACCCCAGGCGTACAGAGATGGAACTGTGCGCTGCCTAGTGGCCACAAACGTAGCTGCACGAGGACTCGACATCCCAGAGATCGACCTCGTCATACAGTCCAGTCCTCCCTCAGTAAGTGACATATTCGTAGTTGATGAGCGATTTTAAGAAATTAATCGTTTTTTTCTGTTTTTGTGGCATAGTAATTTACAAATTTGTTGTTATCATTGATATATTATTACTTTATCAGGGCCAGAAATCCACACTCGCTTGGCGCACGACGTGCGAGTGGTAAGAATTTACTCTCGCATATAAAAAAACAAATTACCGATTACCGCGACCATTTTCTATTCAACCGGAGAAAGTTTTTATTATACACATGGCGCGTCTTAATACTGCGGTCTACAATACTTACAGAAGCATCATATTGTGAGATTGTTATAATACCAGATTTACAGTGGTTACGTCTGACAAACCACAGTTGCTCTTGTTACTCGCGTGACGATTTACCCGCATAAGCTTTCAGACGCGAGTGCATTCTTACTTGACCGAAATTTTATGGAATTTTGGCCCTGCTTTATTGTGCGAGTTCATTTAAACAGGTGAAATTCCTCCTTAGGGTAAGATGCCTGTTTATTTACATGGGTGGGTAGGACAGCATAGGGGTCATTCTAACCTGGGCTTATTGTGAAATACTCTATTAGATTACCTCATCATACCGACACAACCATATTAGCTAACCTTCTAATAATGTTGAAAATATTAAAAATGTTCCAAAACCGGATCATACCGTAGAGGACTTTGAATAAATGATATAGAAACACCAATTTAAACTCTTTTTTAATTTTTTTGAAGGTGTATGCATTTAACTGTTAGCAAAGGACAGATTCTCCTTCCGCATTTGACCTAAATAGCATGACAACCATCTTATTTAGTCTTTTTAGCACTGACCGTATTTTCTAAATTCCTCTTCTACCTCAGGATATTGATTCCTACATCCATCGATCTGGGCGCACAGGTCGTGCTGGGAGAACGGGAGTCTGCGTCTGCTTCTACAAACCTCGCGAAGACGGAATGATCAAGAAAGTTGAACGGGTCGCCGGGATAAAATTTAAACTTATAGGACCACCTCAACCAAAGGTGAAAAATTTTAGACTCCTTTTTAGAGCATAAAAATGGCTCGTTTTTTTTAGAGAGCTATTTGCAATGCGGTTGGTTAGGTTAAGTGTACCAAACACAGTAAGATATTCATTTTTTTCCAAATGAAGAATGTGTTGTTTTTTAATATTAGCGACAGTGGATTCGCTTCATGTCCACAGGTAAGGGACGACGGTTTTAATCCGAGAAATTATGTTTATCTCCACCCTGGCCACTTGCTAAACTGTAGGGACTTCGATAATGCACTTATTGAATGTGGTGAATTCAATAGTGCAATTTGGAGTTATGTTTACTACTGCGCGGGTAACCTGAATGGTGTCACGTAATCTAACGGTCACCCATGTTATAACAAATGTCTCAAAATGCCCACAAACGGCATAAAAATAAGCATTCTGTCGTAACATCAATGATCAAAATCACAGTTGGTATTTTTACACTGTTTTTTTTTTGCATTTTTACCATTTCACAACCAATAATTTAATTTTGTGCTAAACCCTTAACTTTCCACCAGGACATAGTGAAGGCGTCGATAAGTGACGCAGTCGCATCCCTTGAGCTCGTCGACAAAAAACTCACAACTGATTTTTTGAAACACGCCGAGGAAGTGGCGTCGAAACATGAAGGAGGTAACGGAA
>CH002449.1:202180-270302 GCA_000149265.1 Ciona savignyi | reverse complement strand
ATTCATCATGACAAAACCTGTCCCCTTCATGATATACCCTTACCCCGTCCCCTCTCGTTAATACGAAAACACCCCTTCACCACTGTCCCGCAGAATATTGAAGCCCAGTTGAGGTTAATCATGTAGTGTGCAGGTTAATTATGGTAGTTGTTTCAATTCCCACCCATACCACCATTATCCGGAGTTGTGACGTTGTCCGGCCGGTTGGTCTAACGGTTTAGTGCGTCGCCTTTCAATCGAAAGGTTGCAGATGCGAAACTAGTCGCTAGCTATTCGGTTGTGTCCTTGGGCAAGGCACTTTATGGACAATGCCTGAACCCAGCGGATTAATGGGTTCTACCAAATTGAAGGGACGTGTATATCATATATAACACACTGCAATAGCTCCGGTAACCCGACGATGGGCGCGAGGTGATCTGACGATTGCCTGTGTGTTAACCCCCTTGGTTTTTCCCATTCAAGGGGATAAACCTGAATATCCTATTCTATCCTACTTACCATAGGTTTCCTTGTCCAAAGGATTAAAAATCGAAAAAAGACCATGTTGACCATTAGTGTAGCACATTCAGGAAATAATCTCTGTTTTTTCATTTCAGAATTTCACCACCTGGCACTTACAAACACAATTCGAGATCCATTACTCAGGTTTTGTATTTTCTGCTATTGAGAAAGCCGTCGGCCATGAAATCCGTGAGAAAATAGTTGGAATGAGGTTAACTGCCGATAAAATGGTGGGTTTGTACTCTATTGTTGACAAAACACTACTCAGTTATATCCGTGTGCTCTGAATTAGATAGAAAACTCCATTTTATCTCGTTTTTGGGACAATTATGGTCATTGTAACACGAGTAATTATCATTTGTTCTGCTGCCTCGTGTCCACAGTCAGATTGTTAGAATTATTGAGGAGTATATTCCTATTTTATCCCCGTAATTGGAAAAAAAAGAGATATCAAACGGACAATTATTAGTTTTTTTTGCCCACTTCAGTGTACCAGAGCAATTGCTCCAGTAAAAATAAATTGATGCTCTAACTAAACAGCAACACGCCGGGATAACTCTGGTTGCTAGCGTGCCGTGTTCTGACGAATGTTGATAACCACAGGGATAAATTGTATTCCGTTTTTCCAAATTAAAAATCGTTTGCCATATTTTTGTTTCTGGACTTAGTTTAGTTTAGTTTATTTTTTGTTTCCACGATAAAAACATAAAGAAGAGCAGGACTATTGAAAAAAATTTAAAACACTGGAAAAAACGGCAAAACGACAGTCGTTAAAACACGTCTAAAAAGGAATAAATTATTAAAATTCGGTAAAATTAGACATGCCGTTAAACCCAAAACTTCAAAATAATGATCGCCCTCACCATCCAGGGAGCGGTCTTCGATCTTCCCAACGATTGCACTGCCTATATGGATGAAACCTGGGAGGATGATGCATCCCTAGTCCTCCAACCCGCCCAAGATCTTCCTCCTCTCCTGGAGCGTCCGGAATCTTCCAGATCCAATAATCGAGGCTTTTCAAACAACCGAAGAGGTGGGGGATTCAATCGAAACGGGGGATCGAACCAACAGAGAAGTTTTGGAAGATCAGCGGGAAGAAACGGAGGATTTAAAAGAAGATTTGGTGATCGATGATCATTTCATTCCAGTTCTAGTACAGATAGCTGATTACTATTTATATTAGGCCAATTCTGGTTACCTGAATAAAAATCATGGAGAATATATTGGGTGTTTTATTAATTAAATGTGAAAGCTTGACACATTTAAAATCGTTAACAGCGGTAGTTTTTTGCTGCAATTTATTCGGTTGGACGTCGCTATAAAAAGAAGGAAATACATCACTTTTATTTCTCTACCTTTGGAAAAAGTAAAAGGAGGTTACTGTTCAGAAAACCACACATTAAAGGTGACTGTGTTGCTGGTAAATTATGTATCAGTTAAACATTTTAGTAAACTATTGTGTTGTGTAAATGAAAAGAAATGAGGTGTTATGTGTGTGAATAACACTGGCATAATCTAATTGGTGATGTTCTCTTTAAATTTCTATGTGAATGTTAGCGTGCCTACATATTGAAACTAATGATTCATGAAAAAGGTAATGATTGCGTTTTTATGTTTTTTTTTATTTGGGATAGCTAAAACATAAGTATATTTTCATTCAAATCAAGTAAAATTTTAATTCGTTTTAATTGTTCTCTGGTATTACCAACCGCTAGCTATTCATTGGTGTGGCTTGATTAGTTAAAATAAAATCTAAGGCATTGTCTTCATAATATATAACCCTGCAATACCTCTGGTCACGTTAAATGTTTAAAATCTGCTGCTAATAGAAAAGATTGACACTAATTTACCACTCAATTCTATTTTTATTTTAGACAAAGTCAATCAGGCAACAACAATATATATTTTCCTCCTACAGTTTTATTAACGTTTTTATGACTCGCGTGGCATTCATAGAATAAAAAAACAAATCATCATCAATTCTAAAGTTACACTGATGTACAAAGGCATTTAAATATAGAAAATTACAGAGGTAATTTACCTTTCAGTGTCATGGAAAGATACAGCATTTATAATAAATTAAGGTCACAATTTGCTCTTATAATTTAAATAAAATAAAAAATGCTGAAAAACAAAAAAAACAATATCTTGTGTATGTGCATTGTGCAACAATCTCGAATGATTGACAGCAAGGTCATGGCAGAATTCACCAATCAAGAATACAAAGAAAAAGAAGAAAACGCAATTAAACTTTTCAGCTGATTATTGTTTCGAACCTCCTAACAATAGCTGGTCTGACGGTTGGTAGTTGGAAGGAACGCGGTCGAATCTTCATTTCAACAAAATCGATTGACCGGGTGAATCCCCCCCATGTATACCAGTTGACTCCCTGCAGAATAAAAGCTTAAATTAATTTTTTTATTGTCTTGTTTTTAAATGATTGTAGCATTTGTTGTTTGGCTTTTTTTAATGTGGTTTGGCATTGTTTTTTTCTTTATTTGATCCTTTTTGTTGTTACTTAGTCTGCCGGTTATTTTGGCGGTTTTGTGCGAAGCCTTTCAACCTAAAGGTTGCAGGTTCTGAACTGATCACTAGCTAGTCAGTTGTGTCCAAGGTACGGAAATTGTCTGAACCCAGCGGATTATTGGATTTTGGCAAATTAAAGGAACATGTGAATCATACATAACACACTGCAATAGCTCCAGTAACTCGACGATTGGCGCGAGGTGATCTGACGATTGCCTGTGTGTTAACCCCCTTGGTTTTTCCATTCACGGGGATAAACATGAATATCGTATTCGTATCCTATCCTATCCTAATTCAAACTAACCTGGCTGTGTCTGGAGTTGCCGTACTGTCCATTCAAACTGGATCTGTGGCAGTTTTTGAACCACCACGCGCCTTTGTATTCCTTGGCACAGTTTCGGGTTGGTCGCTTCATCATTATCGCTGTCGTAAGTCGTGAATTTCATTCCATAGTGGTAGGACAATGAATCTCCTGTTACATAAGGAATAATTTAAAGTGCCGTATTGTGTCAGGTTTCGATCCAACGACCCTTTTTTGACAGTTTGCCGTTTATTATAGTTTACATTCAGTCCAACGGTTAGTCTGGTGGTTTTGTGCGACGCCTTTTAACCAAAAGGTTGCATGTTCGTAACTGGATTTCTGGTCGGTTGTGTCCTTGGGCAAGGAAATTAACGAATATTGCCTGAACCCAGCAGATTGATGGGTTCTACCAAATTGAAGGAACGTGTCTATTATATACAACACACTGCAATAGCACCAGTAACCCGAGGTAATCTAAAGATTGGCCGTGTGTTAACCCCCTTGGTTTTCCCATTCACGGTAATAAAAATGAATATCCTATCCTATTAGGAGTGCTAAACGCCAGACAAATACCTGCAGTGCCTGAGTAATTGCTGGCAGACAGCACAAATCTGTCGTCCGAATTCGAAAGGTGAGAAGTTGTGATAAGCGGCGTATGATTTGTCATCTCCGTGGTGCAGATCGATTCTTAAACTTTGTGGGGCGTCCATTGCTGTTGTCAGTTCATGCAGTGTTTGCAGACCTGTTGTGAAACAGTGGTCATTATAATGGTACATTTTTTTAATGACGTGTTAAACTGTTGGCTTGTCGTCTTTTCCCGTTCCTGTGTCGTGATTAAATTTGTTTGGCGTTTTTAAAAACTGGGGCAAAAAATGAATAAACTAAACTAAACCAAGTGCAGTGGTGGGTACTGTGGGGAGGTGCGTTGGTCAGTGCACTGGTATAAAGAAAGGGACAATGCCCTGGTAAAGGTGAATATTTCTATAAACTTGAAAAGTTGCAGAAACTGGTCATTAGTTCTTGGTTGTGTCCTTGGGCAAGGCACTTAGCGGATATTGCCTTAACCCATTGGCTGATGGGCTTTACTGAATTTAACAATTGTATCAATCATACAGAAAACATTACAATAGCTACAGTATCCCGGCAGTGGGCACAAGGTGGTCTAATGATTTCCTGTGTGTTAACACCCTTGGTTTTCCCATTCATGTGATAAACACGAATACACTAACTATCCTATCCTCTGTTTATAACAGACTATTTCTATACTTTGTTAAAAGCTCATTACAGACTTAATCAAAACACAAATATTCCAATTTTCCTCGTACCGATCCAAAATTCGGAGGTGAGGTTCCCGAATCCAGTCGTGTAGTCCTCCCAAGATCGATCGAAGCTCACCGATCCATCCCTTCTTCTCTGGAAGACGATCCAACCTCCACCATCAGTGGTAAGATCACAAAACACCTGGATTTAAGAAAATTATTACACTTGATAGTTGATACTGTGTTTTTTAGTTCGTCTGGTTAGTCTATTGGTTTAGTGTGCCGAAGGATTGCAGGTGCGAAACTGGTTGCTAGCTAGTCGGTTAGGTGCTTGGGCAAGGCACTTAATGGACATTGCCTGAAATCAGCGGATTAATGGGTTCTACCAAATACACAACACACTGCAATAGCTCCGGTAAGGCGACAATGGGCGCAAGGTGATCTGACAATAACCCATGTGTTAACCCCCTTAGTTTTCCCGTTCACGGGGATAAACATGAATATCCTATCCTAGTTAAGAGAGCGCATAGTTAATTGACGCGGTTATTCCTGTCTATGCATCTGCCTTTTACTTAACAATAAGATTAAAAAGATGGAAGTATTTAATACCACAACCAAAAATTTTGACTAATTACACTTTTGTTTTGACAACATAGTAATAAAAACAATCGTGTCAGGGAATTAACATGACGTAGCAGGGCAGACGAGTTAACCAGTAACACTTTCAGCCAAAAGGTTTTGAGATCAAAAGACATTAAATGTACTATACAAAAAACGGTCCTAATGACGAGTCCATCATGGGTTCGAAACACTTGAATGTGGTACGACACAATATTGCAATTCTAGTACAGTGCCGATACAGCTAGGGGTTTTACCATGTAAATAACAATATAAACCAAAAAATTATCAATGCATGTCAACAATATTGCAAAAAGCAAAACAAAAAGGCTTTAGTTTCTACCTTAAGTTTTATTCCGTTGTATGGGAAAATTTCATAAACGTCGTCCGATTTTTCACCGTTCAATGAAACTTGGACACAATCTTTAGGTTGTAGATATGGAACTTTCGCTGTTGGAAAAAAGTTGTGTAAGGGTTAGATCAGACATGGGCAACATACAGACTACGGTACAGGTCTGCCCTGTGAAGGGATTTTAACCTGCCTGCAGACTGTATCTAACCATGCCCTGTAAGTAAGATATTGAATGCTAATTATGTTATAATCCGGCCCACCAAGAACTTTATTTTTCCACATCTGGCCCTCCGAATAGAGAAGTTGCCCACCCCTGGGTTAGATGCATAAATATAGCATTGTACTTTCAGGATATCCTGCTGCTATTTATGTTCTATGCAATGGAATACCATGTTATGGCCGTCTGAATAGCGGGTCGGTGTGTCGCCTTTCAGTTGAAAGTGATTAGGTTCAATACTGATCGGTAGCTAGTTCGTATTCTTGGGTAAGGCACTTAGCAGATATTGCCTAACCCCAATGGATTCATAGGTTCTTACGAAATTGACGAAACTTTTGAATCATCGAAAATACATTACTATAGTAAGCAGACGTTGGGCATGAGGATCTGCCCGATGAGTCATCTAATGTTATGTTATACAAATACCATCATTGCTTTAGAATAATTTTTTTAATAAAAAACTTCTGCAAGGTTAAGCATCAATATACCACGTTTAACACTATGTGCCTCTCAACTGTAATGTTCAGTGGTGTTGCCTTTTTGACAGTTTCAAATTTGATAATATTTTTTCTCAGTTTTATAATTAAACTCTTTTATCGACCCTGCAATCATGAAATAAAACTATAATGTGCCATTTAACAATAATATGCCAAAAAAACTAGTGTTCACCTGTTTTAAAATGCACTTGGACTGACGAGCTCTTTTGTAATTTACGCAGAGTAGCCACATCCACATCATATTCATGTCCAGGGAATAAGTTTTGGAAGAAAACGAATCTTTTTGTCGCGCTCACTTTGTACTCTCTGTAGAAAGTGCCTGAGAAAAATTGGAAATCAGAATTTTAAGCATTCTTAACATCTTTAAATTGAAGATTTGATAGTTGTTTTTGAAGATTTGGTTGATTGATATAAATTAAAGATTTGATCATCTTTAAATTGATGGAAAATTTCACAGAATATGAAAAGAAATATCCAAAAAAACATTTTTACTTTTGGGTATGTTGTACGTATTTTGCAGTAAAACATACGAAGCAGATAATTTAAAATCCATATTTATATATTGGTTTTTTAAAGTTATAATTTTAAAATCAGTAAATGTTTTTATTTGCGTGTTTAAGTCTAAAATGAAAAATTGTGTTAAACAAATTTTGACAACAATATCATTTTTACAAACAACGCATGAAAAAATGACAATAAATTTTATTGTCAAAAATATCGGAAATGCTTAATGACATTTAAAGCCACACTATTTTTCAATTAAAGTTTTTTGTCCAAATTATATTAATTTTAAAATTAAAATTTAATATTTTGAAGCTTATGCAACTTACTATTAATAGCAGTAATATTGATCAAGTATCCGGTGACACCTGTCATGTCAGCAAATCCCCATGTTAAATTCGCCGATCTTCTACTGACAACCGACGTCTTCACATGTTGTGGTGGGGCTATCTCTGTATGGAGTGGAAAGAAGTGAAATTTAAAAAAAATTGTTGTAATATACGGCCCAGGTATTTTTGCTTTCATCAAAGGTCTTAGATACTATTGTGTAAATGTGTTTTATTCTATCACTGTAGTAATGTGTGCAAGTTTCCAGGCAGTTTGTCTGTGCCCTGGAAAGTAAGATATACAACACACTGCAATAGCTCCGGTAACCCAACGATGGGCGCGAGGTGATCTGACGATTGCCCGTGTGTTAACCCCCTTGGTTTTCCCATTAACGGGGATAAAGATAAATATTCTATTCTATCCTATCCTATCATATCCTATCCTAAGATTTTAAAAAAATGTTGTGAGATTGAGGACAGATATACACTGGTTTGCTTTTATTGAATGGGATATAAGTCTTTAAACAAGTCATCACGGTATGCATATTATTTTGTATTATCTGTAATGGAAGTGACCCTAAGGTTTTAATGGGTATTGTGAGGTAAGATAATATATATATATATATAAATATCATAGCTTAATATAGTCACAGATGTGATTTAAACCTATTACCAGTATTTAGCCTGTACTATACTTGAAGGGTTGTATTTGGAAACCCTTGTCCAAGGTGAATTATACCTTTAATACTTGTGGGATAAATAGGCAATAGGATAGAAACTTAACACAAAACCAATGATTAACATTTTGCAAAATCAATAAAATAGTTTTTCAACAAATTTATTAATTTTTAGGTTTGTCAATTATTTCATATGTACGGCCGTATTCACTACTTACCAGTTTCCACTATTTTCCTCATAGAATAACTCTCTCTGCCATCTTTCCTGGCAACAACTTGAAAGACGTATTTCTTACCACTCAGAAGACCTGCATGGAAGTAATTTCTATTTCACAAAGTCAGTAGTAAAACTATTTTTAATCACCATAAAATAATAATAAATAGAAATATTTATTCTTGATCGGGAAATTTAGTAATTGTAGTGTTTTTTTAATATACTGTGAAATCAACTAGGGCACAAATAATCCGGTCAAAAAAGTTGCATAATCTCTAAGGCCAATATAAATGTGAAAACCACATTATGCTCTAATTGCAGTGCAAAGATAACAATGACACACCAAATCCCAGAATATTCATAATGGCCGTATTAAATATCTTTTGCAGCACTCCTTTTCAAGTTACCGAGCACTCCTTTTCAGATATTTTTCAAGCCACAGTAACTCTGGTTGGGCACGAGGTAAAAAGATGGGTGTCTGTATTATAAACTTCTGCATGTCCTATTTCGCGTTAAACATGAGTCATTTCATCCATTTTTTAAATCATTTTTCCACCTGTCACATTCACGGTTGTGTTGGATTGCATGTGGATAACTTTCATGTTTCGTCTCATGATCATGTTGGGTCTCCGTGATCGTGATTCGAGCTCGTGATACTTGATCACGTAACCATCCACATCATTCAGCAGTGACTTCCACGTCAGTTCGACACTTTTGCTCGATTTCGTCGTCACATTCAAATTGCTTGGCGGGTTCAGCACTAGATGGAAACAAGGAGTTGATTAGAAAATTAACTCTTTCAATATGGTAGAACCCATTAATCCGCTGGGTTCAGGCAATTTCCGTTAACTGCCTTGCCTAAGGACACAACCGACTAGCTAGTAACCAGTTCAGAACCTGCAACCTTTCGGTTGAAAGGCTTCCCACAAAACCACCGGACCAACTGGTCGGACAATTAACTCATAAAACTGCAACCCCCTTTGAATGTCACCCACCTAGTATAAAATGTCACCCACCATTTGAATGTCACCCACCATTTGAATGTCACCCACCATATGAATGTCACCCACCATTTGAATGTCACCCACCATTTGAATGTCACCCACCATTTGAATGTCACCCACCATTTGAATGTCACCCACCATTTGAATGTCACCCACCATTTGAATGTCACCCACCATTTCCACGGACTATCTTAGAAGATTAACCAACAAAGACTATACTTAATAAGATAAAAACTCCCTTACATTTAAACAACCAAACAGTAACATATAGTACAACATACTCCCTCGAAAAATTAAAATTTATAATATAACTTGATAGTTGATCACCCCCTGAGGCTTTTTAAAGGTTTTGAGATTACTTGAGGGTTTTTTAAAGATGTCTATGCAATAAATACAGACACACCCCTAAGGCAGTGTAATAAAAATTGACTTAATTATAAATAAACATTAAAAAATTAAAAAAAAACAATAAATGATGTTCTAAAGAAAGTGTAATTTAATCAACTTAAAAATAAAAACACACCACTGCTGGATTGTTCGAGTAGCAATGGACATTGTTTTTTTTTAAAAGTGTAAAAATTTCTTCAAAATAATTTATTTTAAAAAAATTCTGTTTTCTTTTAAAAAGTGTAAAAATTTAAATATAGTAAAAATTAACAGTCGGAAATTGTACCAATTGATTGCAACATGATACCACACTTATATATTATCAAAAAGAACAAAGAATAATTTTAAAACAAAAACAAATTGATACTCACAGGTAGTTACGGATCCAACCAGCGGGAAACTCTCTTTGCTTCTTCCGAGGGCAGTTACGCTGATGTTGTATGTTGTCCCAGCTTTGAGATGCTCCAGTGGCAGTTGGGTGGACCGACTCGATATCGTTACAGTACCTGGTGGTGTGGGGTTATATAATCTAAATTGCGATGTTGGGTAGATTTAACGCATGCATAAGTAGGGCTGTCCCATGGTGGGCCCCTCGGATTAGGATAGGATAGGATATTCATGTTTATCCCCGTGAATGGGAAAACCAAGGGGGTTAAAATACGGGCAATCGTCAGATCACCTCGCACATTAACACACTGCAATAGCTCTGGTAACCCGACAGTAGGCACAAGGTGGTGTGACGATTGCCCGTATGTTAATCCCCTTAGTTTTCCCATCCACAGGGATAAACATGAATATTTTATTTTATCCTATCATCCTTTCGTGGCCCCTTTCACAGTAATGAGCTTGGGTATCACATCTATTCGGCTTCAGATTAAAAAATCCCTTTTTAACTAACTAAATTATTTAAGCCACTCAAAAAGAAATTTTAGGATAGAATATTCAAAATTTTAATTCGTAAAAAAATTGTCTCACGTTGTGTGCCATCTTCATCTTGGTATGCGATCCTGTAATATTGGGCTCGTTCCGACGCTTTGTGCCATCGTGTGGTCAAGCGAGTCTTGTTTACGGAGGTGAATCGGATTTGAGTTGGGGACGGGATGATGTAATCTGGTGTTTGCGTGAAAATTGAACAAAAGCTTTGACAAAGTTTATTTATATATTGTTTTGCCGTCTTTTCCCGTTTCTGTGTCGTGATTATATTCGTTTGCCATTTTTTAAAACTGGGCAAAAAATAAATAAACTAACTATATTTGTTTGACAATAGTTTAAAAAATATTATTGTAAATATAAATAGTAAGAAATTACATTTTGCAATGCTCAAAATTTTAATCCTATTAAATTTTAAAATCACAAAAAAATATTAATAAAGTTTTAACGTGATTGAACACCTTTTTTATACCAGAAAAGGTAAATTAAACTAAATAACAATTTTTAACTTTTTATAATAGTTGTCAAATAGTTTAGCTTAAATTTCTCTGATGACAGTAGTTACAGCACCAGCACAAAAGGAATTAGCAATAGTAAATAATAGTCAAGCTATAAAACCGATTAGATACATGCGGCTGTAAAACCCAGTACTTTTAAAAATGAGGCAATTTAAAAATCTCTACCTACCAGTTTTGAAGCTGAAATTGTTAAACAAACTCGTTTTCCGCCGGAATTTCGCTGCTACTTGAGCGTGGTACAACGTGTCTGGTGTAAGTTGGCTTAGCACAAGATGTCCGCTGTGTTTTCCAACGTAGGTGCTGTCAGTTTCTATGTTGTGATAATGTGGTTAAATTAATATTTACTGATAACCATAAAAATGGATAAGAACACACTTTTATCGGTGTTTTACAAACTTGCATCTTTGGTTAAATTCTATTGTTTTTGTTACAGAAAAAAATTAAACACAAAACAGCAAATAATCATGAATAAACAACCAATTTGATTCATATAAAGCCAAATAAATGTCTGTAGGTATTTCGGAGAATACTTAAACAATCTTACGACCAGCACAGAACTGTGTCTTTATTTATTCAAACCCTTTTAAAAGAAAAGAATTAGAACAAGCAAAAATCATTACCTGTCTCATCATCACTGGTGTACGAGAAATAGATCCGGTCGAATTTTTGACTGGGTACAATCCAAGAGATATTCACCCCAGTTTCTCCAATTAATGAAATCGAAATATTAGTAGGAGGGGCTAACTTTTCATCTGAGTAAAAAATTTACTGTAAATTTGTGGCCAACCCCACAAAACACCCCTGCTATTGCCCATCTTTAGAGATAAACACACTATTTTTTTCCAAATAATTGTCTTTAATAACTTCTATTGATTTGAGAGTCTACGTAGCTTAGTGGTTAAGTGTCGTCTTTCAGCCTAAAAGCTACAGGTTGAATACAGCTGCTGGTTAGACGGTTGTGTCCTTGAACAAGGCACTCATCAGACGTACCCTATAAACTAATAAGTTGAACTAAAACAAAAGAAAATCATATACAACACACTGCAGTAGAGTTGGCTAATCAACCCTTGGTATAAGTTATCTGATATACCATGTATTTAATTCTTTTAATGTGAAAATAACCATGTATTGATCCTTCGACGTAATTTTCCCAACCACCATCAAAATATCCATCCCAAGACACACTTTTATGATTGTGAAGGGATATTATTTTTTACCGAAACAATTGTAAAGAGATACTATTTTTTCGCAACAATTATGTAAAGGGATAACTTTGTTTCCAAAAATTCTGTGAAGGGATAACCTTTTATCCACATAAGTAAGTGACTCTCGATTTGAGTTTATGTTTATCGTTCTAAAGCCCGACCTGTTTTAAATTTGAGAACTTGTGGTTTGCTTGTGGTGTTTCCGCGCATGGTGGCTATAGTCACTCTGTATCTTGTACCAGGTAGCAGATCATTGAATGCAACTACTCTGGATTTTGAAGATAACCTGAAAGAGTGGGAGGTTTAATTAGTTTGGTTGGGGTTAGCAAGGCCATGGTGTTATCTGTTTTTTTATATGAATTTAATAGAAAAGGGAATTTTTAAGGTTTGGGTTTGTTTCGTTTTATTTATGGACAGAAGAATTAAGTTATCAAGGGGCGAAAAAGGTTGTTAAATATTTGTGTTGTTAAAAAATGCAATTGTTAAGTTTACACAAGACCTTTGTCAAGTTTCCACACCAAAACCATTGTCATTTTATTTAGTGTTATTGAAATTTTGAATGGGCCATTTGGACAAAAAAATATTAAAAAAACACACATCACATTCAATGCTCCCTCTAAGCGCACAGAATAAACCAAATCGCGCACAAAATAATTTGTTTGTAAATGGGATAATAAAAACTGTTATAAAATGCACACTGTGCCAATATTTGCTCGTTTTAACGTGTCATAATATCTGTATTGATTATCGTCTATTTCGTCATAGAAGTGTATGTTATATAGACATTCGCGAATGTTTTGTAATTCACTTATTGACTATAGTAGTCTTTCTACAGTTGGGTAATTAGTTGTCTGTTATTTATTGTCAGATGTTGTTTTATTTTATAAAAAATTTATGAAAGTGTCGTTTAAACGATTTTTCTTTTTATATAAAACTGGAATTGGTTTATATACAACAAACCCTAATTTATTGGGTTGATCGCTATGTAGAAAACGCGTCATCATTGCTCACCAAGTTACCAACCAGCGCACATGGAGTTTGTATGTTTGCTCACGAATTTTAAAACTTAGAGGGAACATTGATCTCATTAAATGTGACAATAAAAAAGTCCAAAAAACAGCTTCTGGCTGAAACACACTTAGCCTAAACCTAGTGGATAAAAGTGTACTACTAAAACCGAAGAAGGGCATCATACACAACATACTTTATTAGTAATAACTAGAGCGTGGGCATGGGGTAATTTGGCGAATGCCATGTGATAACACCGCCAGTATTTTCCTACTAACATATAAATATATAAAAAACGCATTTTTAAACTCAAGTTTCCATTTAAAAATACAAAATTTATCTTACCGAATACTGAACTGCATCCTTGATTGTCGCACGCGGGATAACGTGATGTTATGTCCATCGGCATCGGGTGTATTTGGGGTCCAAGTGATCCTCGCGCCAGTCTGGTTCCTCCTGTCCAGGATCAGCTTCCTGGGAGGCAGGAGTGGAAACAGAGTCGTGACGGTGATGGAGGTGGCATCCGGACTGTCCTGGCCCCATCGAAACGATCGGATCTGGATGATGTAGCTTCGACCCGAGAGTAATCCTGCGAGTTACAAAATAACATCAAAATTTAGTTTTTTAGTTTAGTTTATTCATTTTTTGACCCAGTTTTTAAAAATATAATCACGATACAGGAACAGGAAAAGACGGCAAAACGAACAGTCGTTAAAACACGTCATTAAAAAAAGGATATAAATTAATGAATATAGCGGACGCGGTCGCCAAACCTAAAATGCTTTGATATGGTTGAATGTTTTATGTTATGGTTGTATGTTTCATGTTATGGTTGTCTGAGGAAAATGAATAAAGCCTAAATAGCTATAAAGTCAAAAGAAAAAGCCAAAAATTTAATAATTTGAGAGTTTTGGATAAAAAAGTTCATTAATTTTCCCATAAGAGGAATTGAGGTCTTATCTGTTTATCATTGGAATATGCTGGTGTGTATGGTGTGGCATTTTGGATTTTTAAATTAATAATTTTGTGGGCGTGGCTAAAGTTCGAGTTTTTTTAAATCTATGATGTGGTTTCACTTTTATCGCATTAACAAACATCCGGAGTAACTATGGCCAGTAAAATCAACGAAATAAAAAATCAAAAAAATCTGTAAAAACGATACAAACAAATCGGGGTTAGTACAACCCCACACTATAACCAGCAACAAAATGTATACCTGATTACAGTAAAATAATAAAAACAGGAAATTAATACAATTCAATAGAAATGGCCGCAACATACCTTCGATTCTTGCTGTAACAAACTCAGGGGAAGCTGGTATAATCTCACTGGTTTCACCATTTGTCCCATTAAGTAAGGAATAAGTGACATGATATTCTTCCACAGAGTCTATTGCCTGGCTGGCCCAGCCCAGGGTTACCCATGTTTCGCTCACTTCTTGAACCTTAACATATTTGAAGGGGTAACTAAACAGTGATAATGGTGGTAAGGTGGATAGGATATTTATGTTTATTCCTGTGAATGGGAAAACCAAGGGGGTTAACACATGTATATGATATACATGTTGCTTCAATTTGGTAGAACCAAATAATCCGCTGGGTTAAGGCAATGTCCGTAAAGTGCCTTGCCCAAGGACACAACCGACTAGCTAGCGACCAGTTTCGCACCTGCAACCTTTCGATTGAAAGGCAATGCACTTAACCGCCGGACTAACCGACTGGCGGAAAGGTGAATACAAGAAAAGAATACTGTTTAACAATAGGATAGAGTCACACAAAGGAAAAACAGATTATGGATATCTGTTTTTGAATAAAAATATAAAAATTTTTTAGAATATTTTTTGTTTTACCTTATAAATTATAAGAATTACTTTGCTCTGTTCTCGGACAAACACACAGCAGTTACATAAACCCCACAGAATTAGGAGTTAAAATAATACAGAAACATCTTGATTATATTCAACACAATATCATAGCTTTGGTAACCTGAGTGCAGGCAAGAGGTAATATAAGAGATTTTGAATTTTTTACCCCGGCGATAAAGCCTAGTATAATAGATCGTAGTAAGCTCTCATTTCACGAAACTTACTTCAACAACAGGTGGTGCGGTCAACGGTTGTGATGTAACAAAGCGTTCTGTGACAGGCGGGAAGCTGACTCTTTCATGCCGCTCGGTGGCCAAAGATACATAGTACAGGATGCCGGGTCGTAGAGCCATCAGCATGTACGACGTATTTTTCCGTCCTTTTACCGGCACCTCGTGCTCATCCTCTGTACTGCCACCCACTGGCCTGGTAATTGAATTGATCTTTATGGCCATTTTTAAATTAGGCAAAAAAATTTTTAAATAAAGCAAAAATTTTTTAAATTAGGGAAATTTTTTTTTAAATTAGGCAAACATTTTTTACATTAGGCAATTTTTTTTTAAATTAGGCAAACATTTTTTACATTAGGCAATTTTTTTTTAAATTAGGCAAAAATAGAGATCGATGCAATTGTCCAGGCAGGCGTATGATCCAAGGCTCATCAAGCCATCACCCGAAAGGTAGTGGAATGGAAACCAGCTGCTTGCTAGTCCGTGTTAGCATTAAAACACTTAGCAGTTATTACCAGTGGTTTCATAGGTTGGACAAAAACTGTAGAAATGTCGTTATCCTATTCGATACACTGTAATTTTATGCAAAGACTTGGGACACCCCCTGCCCCACTGAGCTTTCCCATCCCAGGGATAAATAAACATGAATATCCTGTTGCAGAATTTGTTGGATAAAAATTGCAGTGTATCAAATAGGATGAAGACATTTCTACAGTTTATGTCATTTCTACAGTTTTAGTGGGTTTTTTTAATGAATATCCTGTTGCAGAATTTGTTGGAAATATTCATGTTTTTTACTGTTGAAATCAGAATTCACATTAAAATGTCATCAATTCATGTACTTGTATCTTAGGGAGTATCCGGTGACAGTTTTATCAATCACGGGATCCCAGCTCACATGAGCAGAAGTATCACGGATATCAGTGATGCGCAATAAATCGGGAGATTCCAGAGATGATGCTGAAATGTACGGAAAAATGGTTTAAAACATTTTACATAGCAAAATAGAAAGTAAGGAAAAAATGCGTACACTGCTACATAGAAAACGTTTTCTGTTAAGTTTTAAATTTGTCCGTTAAGTTTTTTCTTATTTTTCATATTTACCACAATTATTTAAATCTGACTAAGCTTATAAACCAATCAATATGACCTTTAATTCGACTGGCCATTTAAAAATGTTTAAATTATATATCTACACAGTTCGACTGACCATTCAAATACCATTGAATTATATATCTACACACTAAAAAGATAAAATGAATTATATATCTACACACTAAAAAGATAAAATGAATTATATATCTACACACTAAAAAGATAAAATGAATTATATATCTACACACTAAAAAGATAAAATGAATTATATATCTACACACTAAAAAGATAAAATGAATTATATATCTACACACTAAAAAGATAAAATGAATTATATATCTACACACTAAAAAGATAAAATGAATTATATATCTACACACTAAAAAGATAAAATGAATTACATATCTACACACTAAAAAGATAAAATGAATTATATATCTACACACTAAAAAGATAAAATGAATTACATATCTACACACTAAAAGAGATAAAATGAATTATATATCTACGACACTAAAAAGATAAAATGAATTATCACTACTCTCATCAAACTAAAAAGTATAAAATGAATTACATATCTACACACTAAAAAGATAAAATGATTTATATATCTACACACTAAAAAGATAAACGATGAATTATATAGTCTACACACTAAAAAGATAAAATGAATTATATATCTACACAGAAAAAGATAAAAAATTGCAATTTTGCAAAATTTGCAATCTTTTACCTGTAGTTGCTTTGATGTGCCTGGTTTTTGCTTGCAATTCGCCCAACATGGGACTTACTGTTACAGCGTACTGAGTATCGGTAAGCAGTCCAGTCATCACAGTTGAAGTTGTGTCACCGTTGACCACTACTTCCCTCGATTCGCTGAATTCATCCAATGGTCTGCGTGAATGTTAAGTAAGTCTTTGCCAGCTTGGGTTTGGGGCTAACTGAAAAACCAAGTCCAAATAGCATTGTGGATATGAATAGATAAGAAATGTGGATAAGAAACCAAATTATTTTTTTAAGCAACCAACCTAATAACTAAACAGCATAGTTTGCTAAGATACGACATAAATGCACACACAATAGTCAAAAGATGAACCATAAACCAGCCTGTTTATTACCACTATTTCTTATCTGCTATTAGGCCGGTATCCAATGTCAAAGACATTTAAAAAATGTCGTATAGTAAAATTGATGAGGTTGTTCTTTAGTAGACTTATTTAGAGACTGAGGTTACTAATATGTGAATTATCTATCTTTTTGTTTTAAAATACCTGACTAATTTTTCATAATGTGATTTAAGTATTCACAATCTCAATTTCCTTCTGAACAAAAATCCTGCCAAGAATTAGACTAATGCCAGAACAGGCCCTGATTTGCAATTCAACTAACTGCCACAACAAAAGACTTGATACACAATAAACTTTTTGTTTTGCCAGAGGTGCAGAAGTGCACCATTATGTTAAAGCAATTTTTACCAGATTTCATTTCACATTAGAGCAGCCAGGAGTGCAATTTTAGCTGAACTTACACCCATGGCAACATTACACATTATAACATATCTAGCTCACCTGTATTGAACTGAGTAGCTATCCACATCTACATTAAGTGGGGACTTCCAATGCACAGATATTGTGCTCTCATCAATAGGCATTGCGCTCACCCCACGAACGGATGGTATCACTTGGTAGGACGAAAAAATTAAATAAAATGAAACATGGGTGTAAATTCAGTTTAACAATAAATTTTAGATAGGATGGGTTGTTTAAGGCTTATAGAATATACACTGGTATAGGTGTTTAAGTCTAAAAATAAATGTAGGACACGATACTCATGTTTTATTCGTGGACACAACTGACTACTAACAGCTGGTTTCAACCCCATTCCCTTTAGTTCATGGTGCGACACAATATGAATGGGGTAACTAGCCAGAAAAATAGAATTCAAATTTCTTACATGTTCCTTGGTTGATAGTTCTTCCCTCTCCAAGGTCCAAGTGGCGCTTGGAGTAAACAGTGATCACGTAGACTGTTGCAGGATCCAACCCACGTACAGTGCATTGTGTCTGTCGGGAATAAGATAGCATAGGATAGGATATTCATGTTTATCCATGTGAATGGGAAAACCAAGGGGGTTAACACACGGGCAATCGTCAGATCACCTCGCGCCCACCGTCAGGTTACCGGAGCTATTACAATGTGTTGTATAATTGAGACATTCCTTTAATTTGGTAGAACCCATAAACCGTTGGATTTAGGCAATGTTTGTTAAATGCCTTGCCCAAGGTCACAACCGACTAGCTAGCAACCAGTTTCGTACCTCCAACCTTTCGACTGAAAGGCGCCGCACTAAACCACCAGACTAACCGTTCGGATGGATTATTTGATTAAAATAATGGATTGATTCATTTTTAGCATCATCATCAGATTTTTATTGCATAGCGTTTTTAAACAGGGTGATTATTTTTCTCGTCTCCCTAGACTGTTTATTAAAGCTGTTAGATAGGTCGTGAGGATTAATATAGTCACGCCTTATTTAAAGTACGTTGTAACCCATTACATTTTGGGATAGCGTAGGATGTTATCACACAGGTAATTATCAGATTACCCCATTCTTATATTCAGTTTACTTGATGTATCAGTGTGTTAAACATCTTTAAAATATTTGTTTCATTTAATTTAAAACATACGTCCACTGGTTCAGGTAACAACCATAAAGTGCTCTGATTGATAAATATTCTATAAACCTCATACCTCATTCACTCCCAAGTGAAGAGTCCGCACATTAAGGAGGTTATCGCTTGAATGGTAATCCAGCTTGTATCCCGTGATCTCTCCACCAATCACAGGCTTTTCCCATGAAACAATCACGTGATTGATTCCTTGCTTCAATGATCGCAACTGTGACACTGAAGCAGGCACTGCCGACAAACAAGGTGAAAGATTTTTTACCAATAAAACAACCACCATCCAAGAATTTTAACGAGTTATTCCTTTGTTATATCAATTCTGTCATTTTATATTTGAGTTAGAATCAAATAGCAAAAACCTTTAATGCCCTGTTTAAAGAAATATATTAAAACAGATAAAAACAGTAAAATGACCATTTCATAAAAAAAGTTTTTGCGATTTTTTATATTCATAGCCCTTACCAATGATATACATTAAGATTACTACCAATAAACAAGCAATTTATGTAGCACCGATGATCAGTCCAGTCGGTTATCTCATATCGTTGATGCCTTGGGACATCAGTCAAACAGTCGTGGGATTGAAACCAGCCATTGACTTGTAAGTTGTGTTCTTGGACAAAACAATTTACAATGCTGTCTGACTATGATATCAACATCCTGTTATATTCAGTTATCTGATGCCTATGATCACTGCTATATCTGATGATAACAGTAATAATAAGACAACCACACAGATTTCCCTCTTGGGTTTACAAATGATAATGACACACAAATCCTTTCAAAAATACATAAACCGAAACACATATTAGTGTGTTGATACCATAGGATATTTATGTTTTTCCCGTGAATGGGAAAACCAAGGGGGTTAACACACGGACAATCATCAGATCACCTTGCGCCCACTGTTGGGTTAACGAAGCTATATTGCATTGTGTTGTGTATGATTAAGGCGTTCCTTCAATTTGGTGGAACCCATTAATCTGCTGGGTTCAGGCAATGTCAGTTAAGTGCCTTGCCCAAGGACCCAATCGACTTGCCAGCTACCAGTTTCGAACCTTAAACCTTGCGGTGTCGTACTAATCCACCAGACTAACCGGTCAGACTATCATACTTACACGTCACAACCATCGCGGCTACTTGATCGCTCTGCGAAGAATTCCCCATTGCATATATCTCCACTGTGTATTCTGTAGCTGGCACCAGATTGTGGATGGAACACACTGTTTGGCCACCAGGTATTATCAGGTCTTGTCTGCAGGAAAAAGTAAATGTTAATTTGTGTGAGAAAGAATGATATGGTTTGAATGCATTATAATGGGTTCTTATTTAACCTGGGTAGCGATAGTATGGAGGGAAAATGCACTAGACCATGTGTATTCGTTAAATTGTGCTCATTGACAGATTACTAAAGCTTTTGCTTTACATTATTGTTTTTATTTTTTTACTGGGTTTAAGCAACATTAAAAAAATTCTTTGTCGACACACACATACACCTTAAAATGACTTTATCCAAAACTTATCCAAAAATTGGCTTGCTACAAAACACACCAAAGAATTAACCTTAAAACCTACCTTTCAGTTCCAGCACTTGATCTGTAATACGTGACGATGTAGTTGGAAACCATAGCAACAGGCTTCTGCCAGTGGATAGTAAATGCTGAGTCAGACACGGTGACAAACATGAGTCTTGTTGGAGGGTCGATTGCTGAATGATAAGTTTGGTTGGACGGCATATAATATCTTGGTATACATTACACTGACGAAAACCTCAGAATTTTCTAAATGAGTTGATTGCATTTGGGAGGGGTAATTGATTTTATATGACAGATAAGGAAATCAACATAAAAAAAATTCTACATGTTTTTTTGAATCATTTCGTTTTTTTTGTGGAAAATCCAGGCACTGAAGGCTTTATTACTCTTATCATTAACCCTTGTCTTTGGTACAGTTGCTTATCCTATTACAATGTGTTACATGTCAGACAGTTATCGCTTTTAATTTTTGCAAAGTATTCAGAGCCATAGAGATGTCTGTTAACTGGACAAACAGGACTAGCTAATTGTTGGTATTAAACAACCAAACTGGCATTTTAACATTAACTTTCCAGCATAATGACTTAAGTGCACTGCGTACAATTGTACTTTATTGTTACCAAATTCCAAATCTTACAGCCTTTCAAATCAATACAAAACAAGCAATTATATTGTCTTACCCGTTTTAATTGACAGTTGTACTGGGATACTTCCTCGTTCATTGTATATCGTGAAAACACTGATCAAGTATTCAGTGCCTGGTTCTAGCCCTTCCAACACAGTGCTTGTCGTGTCTGAAATAAGAGCAACACCGACGGTAATTATTCTAATTATTTATATAATATTGTGGGGTATTCAGGTTTTTTTTTTGTTCCATTGCTGTTACTGGCTTAGTTGTACTAGTTATTAGAATGTTTATTAATATCTGGTCGATGAAAAAAACTGGTAATCATTACTGGTAGGACCCTCATTCCCATAGCTTAACCACATGGAGTTTTTTTCCGATAGTTATTCCCATAGTAAACAATGGAGTTTTTTGTATATAATGAAGACACTGATACTATAATTGTTCAACCCTTAAAACCAATGAGTTTACACAATTGTGCGAGTACTACACAACTGACATGTTTAGTGACTAATAAACAATGTGGTACAGGAGCTAATTTATGAGTTAAAGTTAAGCTACTTTCATCCACTGAAAAATAAGGCATAAAATCACAAAATACTTGATTAGACTGAACAATTTTCCTTATTCAAATCCAAAATCATGTTTTTAAGTTAGCTCTTTCAGTATTAGCCTATACATTATCAAACATTTATCACTGAGTTGAAAAAGTCATTGAAACACGATCTAACCTCCAACATGTGTTATGTTCTCGTGTGCTCCATCTACATTCAGCGGGATGTAAGTCACATAGTATCCGTCTATTTTATCAGATAGAGATTCCATCCACTCGAGGGCAATACGGTTGTAGGTGATCTCAGTAGTGTGCAGATACTCCGGCGGCTCTATGACTGCAATAATATTTTTGGTCGATATCACACATCTTTTCATATTAAGATATTTGGAAGTGATAATATATTCCATTTAGTTTAGTTTAGTTTAGTCACTTTTTGCCCCAGTATTAAAAATGGCAAACAAATCAAATTATGACACAAGAACAGGAAAAGACGGCAAAACAAAACAGTCATTAAAACACGTCAATAAAAAAAATGATATCATTTAATAAATATAGCGGATGCGACCACCAAACCTAAGTGAAATAACAATAATAAGCAATTTCCGATATTTTTGGTTAAAATTAAAAAAGGATAATTTGTTGAGTTTTTTCTTTGCACAAGGATTTTTTGTTAAGGATTTTTTTGTTTAATTTCATTGGATTTAAGCAACAGCAATATAATTCTTTGTATTTGTATACACCTGAAAATGACTTTCTCAAGAACATACCTAATAATAGACTTGCCCAAAGACACATCTGCGAAATTGACTTAAAACCTACCTTTCAGTTCCAGCACTTGATCTGTAGTATGTGACGATGTAGTTGTATTTTAAACAGATGTGACGATGTAGTTGTATTTAAATATTTTTTAACCCAATATGCGTTTAAAAAATTAAACAAAAATGCTAAATAAATAAAAACCCACTCATCATCTCTGTCGTGAACATGACGGTTGACGCCACGCTTGATCGACCATGCATGAGAGATGTGATGTTGATGACATATGAGGTATCGTCGCTGAGTCCGTTGATACTGACGTAGGTTTCGTTTGGTGGTATTCTGAATGACTGGCGCCGAGTATTGTGGTACAGATCCTGGTATTCAACCTTTAGAAAATTGAGGATTTTAGGATGTTTTTTTTCTATGGTGAAGTGAAAAAATCAATAAAAAAAACTAAAGACACAGAAAATAATTAAAAAACATATGGATGGTGCAAAATATGAATAAAATGACAAAATAAACATTGGTAATAGAAGAGTAGTTTCATGCCTTCTATGGCAGCACATTAAACCCATATTTATATCAAAATATACTTTAAATATTAAAATAATTAAAGAAATAAAATAGTAAAGCATTAATGGTTACGAGTCCTATATTTAGTTTGTACTTATTTTTAAGTGGTTAGGAAGACATAAATTCCTAATTTGAGTAAAGAAACAGAAAGAACTCTAGGACAAACGAGCTTTGGCATACATAAAGACAAACACGGTGATCCAAATAAAAATTTTTACATAAATTACAATTATAAACTACCTTGTAATTGTGCTGCAGTAAAAAAAATATTTTAAAAAACTGTCTTTAAAAAAATAAAATTGGATAGAACAGATCGCATTAATCTTCTGATTTTAACAGATATGGTGTTACTGAACGCATTTACATCACATACTATCCATTATATTTACGAAATATGAAAGAATTCTGATAAATCAAAAAAAACTCACCTTATATCCCGTGATGGGTGCCGAGGGTGGAAACCAGCGAAGCGTGACATTGCTGTGACCCACGTGGGTGAGGGTGGCGCCTTGTGGGGGGTCAACTGGGGAGACGTACAACACCCGGACAGCAGGGCTGGGGGGGAGGAAGTTGCGCTTGGTTTTCGCAACAATCGTGATGTTGTACGTCAACCCAGCGGTCATACCAGGAACACTTAGTGCAGTGTTGTCTCCTGGAATCTATGGGGAATGGTGGTGAACACATTTAGTTCAAGGTTAATTTTTTCGTTTAATAAGTTCAAGGATAATTTATTCGTTTTGTAATTTGTTCGTTTAATAAGTTCAAGGGTACTTTATTCGTTTAATAAGTTCAAGGGTACTTTATTCGTTTAATAAGTTCAAGGGTACTTTATTCGTTTAATCAGTTCAATGGGAATTTATTCGTTTAATAAGTTCAAGGGTACTTTATTCGTTTAATAAGTTCAAGGGTTATTTATTCTTTTAATAAGTTCAATGGTTATTTATTCGTTTAATAAGTTTAAGGGTAATTCATAGTTTAATAAGTTTAAGGGTAATTTATTTGTTTAATAAGTTCAAGGGTTATTTATTCGTTTAATAAGTTCAAGGTTACTTTATTCATTTAATAAGTTCAAGGGTAATCTATTCGTTTAATTAACTTTTTCGCTTTTCCTTGATGGTAAAATGTTACACTGTTATTAATAAGATTAAAATAGCAACAAGAAGTTAATAAAAAATGACAGTTGTTAAAACATTCATAATAGGAATGTAGGTATATGTGGATGATGCCGGCTAAACGTTTGAAAACCTTTTATTAGACTAAAGAAACTTAAATTTCCAAAGAAAAATGTGTCCTAAACTGTCTGTACTAAAATTGACATTTTCGGGAAATTTAGCCACAGATTTTAAGTAGGAAATGTTAATAAAGCTATGATTTAGTTTACAAGTTATCCATAAAATCATGATTTGCTTAAACTTACTGTGAACTCTAACAATCTTCCATTTAGTTCTGGGGTATGCGGTGATATTGGCTGTATTTTGATGTCATAAAACCCCATTATCCTTCTTTCTTCAAACACATAGACTGGTTGCCAGATCACAACAAGATCGTCAAATGTGGGAGAAGATACTTTGACATGAGCGGGTGGTGGTAAGGTGGTAAAAGTAAGTTTCCAAAGCTTTGAACTGCTCTTTCCTTCGAGCTCAGCTTGCACGGTTATGTTGTATTCTGTGGCTGGCCGCAGGTTCGTGAACTCAGTTGACAGTTCATCTGCGTTAGGGGATAGTGCATACTTATACTTAAAATTTTAATAGGATTACCACACAAGATAGGATAGAATATTAATGTTTATCCCCGTAAATGGGAAAACCAAGGGGTTAATACACTGACAATCGTCAGATTACTTCGCGCTCACCGTCTAGTTACCGGAGCTATTGTAGTGTGTTGTGTATGATTCATATGTTCCTTCAATTTAGTAGAACCCATTAATCCGCTGGGTTCATGCAATATCCGTTAAGTGCCTACCCAAAGAGAAAACCGACAAGCTAGCGTCCAGTTTCGTACCTGCAACCTTTCGGTTGAAAGGCGACGCATTAAACCACTAGACTAAACTAATCTGTCGGACGAGGTTGTATTACTCTTGTCAAATTTAAATGTTTCGATTAATTTATTTCAACTGGATTAGTTTATTATAATTTAGCCAAAGTTCTCATTTTAATGGTTTTGATTTAAAACAGTTTTCAAAGTAAAATAAATGTTTGTTTTGTTTAATGTAAGATTTATTGACCACATTACTTTTTTTTTCCGTTTTACCTTTTATAGTTTGCCACTTTATCCTGCTGCATTTTTTACATTTTTTTTACATAAGTTGATTCATGGTTGAAAAATGGACAGTCGAATTTCAGCCAAAAGTTTTCAAGATCAAAATGAGTCAATTGCTAGTCATCCATGCCCTTGGGCAAGGCAATTACCCGAACATATATAGAACAATTAATGGTTTAAACAAAAAATTGAAAAGTCCACATCATAAACAACACATAAAACCTTTGGTAACCTAACTACAAGCAGGTTTTTACAAATGTTTGTAATTAACAGTCCTTTGGCTTAACAGATGGGACATCCCACATAAATATTGTTTCCTGAAGCATTGGCACCGTATCCTACCTGAAGATGCTTTTATTTCTTCCACATGTTTCCTTCTTACATCAATGCACTCCAAGGAATAACCTTCCACATTGGCTTGGGTGGCGTTCCAAGTTACAATCACGCTCGTTGGTGTAACCGCCTGCACTCTTAGATGTGTGGGCTTGTCAATACCTGTGCACAGAACAAATGTCATATTAATAAATGGTCTTTTATTTTGTAATTAGCACTACAAAATTCCGATGTCTTGGATTCACCATTGCACTATACACAAAGTAAAGCATAAGGACATACGATTTCATTGTTCATCTATACCAGGGATTTTGGCTTGATTCCTGTTTGTACTAGCCCTGGCATAATGCGTCACTTATAATACTATACTGGTCATCTTTGGATTATATCATGACTACAGCAGGGTTGTCAAAAGCTATTTTAAAAGGTGGTAATTGTTAAAGACATTACTACCGTTTTTGTTCAATCGTTGAAATCACTATGTTAAGTCAACACCCGCTAGGTTTTTCGCCTAAAAGTTTTGATTAGCCAGGTGGTTTCGAACCCATAACCTTCCAGCTGATAGTCTGATCTGCTACTTATCATCAAGCTTACAAATGGGAATGTTTATAGATACTAAGATCAGCTGATCTTTGTTAGAGTTTTTATGGAGGTTACTAATAATCTCAGCCTCCTTAGTTAATCATAAATCTCTTACAGGTATTTTACCCAAAATAGTTTAGACCAAATAACAAATTTATTATTCAATTTAGTAGAACCAATTAATCCGCTGGGTTCGGGCAATGTCCGTTATGTGCCTTGCCCAAGGACACAACTGACTAGCTAGCGACCAGTTTGTCGAAAAGATTAAAAAATCCGGAACAAACCTGTCATGACCCGTTTCACGAGTGGTCCACTCTCCACGCCTCGTTCGACTGACATAACCTCAACCACATACTTTGAACCGGGGAACAAACCATCGAAACTTCCTCCATATACTTGGTAAGGGAGATCAAAACTACTCAACGGCGCTACCCCTGGGTAGAGTGGTAAAAATGGTAGTTATGTTGTAGGAGGGAGATTTTTGTTTATCCCTGTAAGTGGAAAAACCAAGGAGGTTAACAGACAGCCGTTAGATCACCTCGCGCCCACCGTCAGGTTGCCGGAGCTATTGCATTGTGTATGATTCACACGTTTCTTCAATTTAGTAGAACCCATTAATCCACTGGTTTCAGCCAATGTCCGTTAAGTGCCTTACCCAAAGACACAACCGACTAGCTAGCGATCAGTTTCGAACCTGCAACCCTTCGACTGAAAGGCGACATACTAAATCACTAGACTAATCTGTCAGACAATCTGTTGTAGAAACTTGATAGGTGGTATTGTAGAATCACTAATCTGCACTAACTTGATAAATCATGACTATGCTTTTTACAACTAATATCAATATAAATTCTCACCTTCTCCGTATAAAATTTCCGGATAAAGAGCAATTCTAAATCGCTTGATCTCTTGTGTTAGGGGATTCCCAATTAAACTCAATCTTAGTAGAAAGGACTTTGACCAATGTAAAGTTGATGGGCGGCTCCAGACCTAAAATAATCAGCACAAGAGGTTGAAACTTATGTGGGTTAAATGAAATCCACCATTTTGTGTGTATATCATATGTAATACAATATCTGATGCGTGAATTTCTAAACAAGACATCAGAGTAGCAGGTGGATGATTACAATAAAAACTTGCTTTGGAATAAGGCAATTTAAAAGTGTGGTTTAATAAATGATAAATGCTTTGACGTGATGTGTGTCTAGAATGAAATTTTGTAGGGCTGCACAGATTATTGAGATGCTAAAAAAGTTGTTCTAAAGCTGGCACTTTTATACAATTTTGTATATCATTTATAAACTGTTTTTTACATAAGAATGTTTTACATTATTTAATGCATTTACTAAGTATTCCTTATATATTTCTTTAATTCATTGTTTTTCATGCAGAATTGAATATACTTAATAACAAAACATTTGCTTAAATTCGAACTAGGTGTAGTCCTTTAAAGGAAAGTGATTATTCATATATGACCACTGCAATAAATGATATCACTTACCAGTTATTAAGTTTGCATTCAAAGGCAAACTTCTTGTGCCATCTCGTACAGAGTAGATGGTGAAGTTGTATCTTGTTCTTGATTTTAGTTGAGTGAAAGTGAATGAATGTCTGTTTGCTGCCACCTGGTGAAGATTTTTTGTTTTACAGAATCATATACTCGATCGGTATTTGTTCTGTGGGGGTCGGATTCCCACAGTTCCGAAAAAATGGTCAGTAAAAAATTTTATTTAAACTGGAAAGAAAGAAAAAGCTAAAAAATAAGTTAGATATTGACAATTTTATTTTGAACTGATTTCAGTTCAATTAAAAAAATAAATTAAAAAATAAATATAGAATATCCATGTTTTATCCCCCCCAAAAAACACTGGTGAAAAATTACACTGGCAATCGTCAGATTCAATCAACCCACTGTTGGGTTCTCGGTAAAGCAGTTTATTTTATGTAGTTGAGACATTCCTTTACTGTTAAAAGAACCCATTAACTCAATGGGTTCGGGCAATGTCCGCCAAGTGGCTTACCCAAGAATGCAACCACCTAACCAGTGACTATTTTCCATTACACGACCTTTCTGCTGCACAGCACGACCATGTTGGCCATTTAGCTAACCATCCAGAAATGAATATTTAACACAAAATGCAAAATACATCACCACATACCTGGTCCTGGACAACTTCCAATCCACCAAACTCAACAAGCGAAAACTGGTAGCCAGTGATTTTGGCAACACTGGCCGCCCAACGGACAGTTGCCGATGATGATGTCACATCCACGAATTCAACTGAAGCTGGAGCGTCCAGAGCTATTGTGATGTCATGAAGGGTTGTTTTTAATAATAAAATAAAAAATATTTGAAAAAAATTAAAATAAAAATATTTTTAAAAAAATTAAAGTTAAAAAATATTTAAAAAATTAAAACGGGAAATTTTGGTGTGTTTCTCAATATTTTAACATAAATAGGATTATTATTATTGCTGATATTACGGATACAAAAAAGTCAGAAATAATGTCATTATGTATGTCAATCTCAGTTCAAAAAATCTGGCTTTGCAGTTAAAACAACACTTTGAATTTAATAAAAAGAATTACAAGAACGATATTTACTATAATAAACTAAAACACAATATATTCCTGAAACCATAAGTCAAATTAAAATTAGACTTTTTATATAAATCAGTGATGAATAAAGTAATTAAAACATCAAAAATTACACAACAGATTCTACCCGAGTCCCAAGGCATGAAAAGTGAAAAATTTCAAAATGCAGCTTACAGGTAGTGAAGTTAATATGGATTGGAGCACTTGTATTCTCCCCTTGCACAGCGTATAGCGCAACTGTGTAGGTTTCACCCGGTGATAAGTCCTTTATCAGTACAGAGGTCTTGTTTGGTAACACTGTAGATGTGGGATTTTGAATTCTACTTCTTGATTTTTTTAGAAGGAAGGCTTTTGTAAAATAAAGAGCCACATTAAGCTTATCTTATGCACTATTTTGTGCTTTGTTGTAATAGGATATTTATCTTCTCCAGGTATAGGATAACGAAACAGGTATTTAATAGCAATCTTGCATAACCGATTAGTAATGGCTAATTTAAATTCCCTTATCTTTCGCTGAATGTTTAATGAGCTAAGAATCAGCTAATCTGTCTTGTAATAATATATAATTCCTTGTGGTATAATAAAAAATTCGTGATTGGGATAGGATAGGATATTCATGTTTATCCCCGTGAATGGGAAAACCAAGAGGGTTAACACATGGGAAATCCTCAGATCACCTCGCGCCCATCGTCGGGTTACCGGAGATATTGCAGTGTGTTGTATATGATAGACACTTTTAGGCAATGTCCATAAAATGCCTTGCCCAAGGATACAACTGACTAGACAGCGACCAGTTTTGCATCTGCATCCTTTCGATTGAAAGGCAAAGCACTAAACCGCCAGACTAACCGGCCGGTGATTGGTGATACTAACGAAACCAAAGCAGCATCAACTTACCGCCAAACTCAGCACCGCCTTGCTTACAACTGCAGACCATTTTATATCGGTCGACCTTTGCTTGAGGGGGTGTCCATGTGATTTCTGCAAATGTGTCGCCTATTCTCAAGTAGTTAAGCTGTGATGGAGTGTCCACACCTGAAAAATGCAACACTTTGTGTTGAGTCAACTGGACAGGTCCTGGATACTAATACGGATCATTTATCGCGCATTAAAACTTTGAAATAAACTATTTAATAATTAAGTGGGCTAAATTGTTTATTAAAAAATACTTTCAGCCAGTAAGGTCATTTTTTAATATTGGCACTGCTAATATGCTAAACCAGCGGTTCCCAAACTTTTTTTGTTGGCGGCGCCTTTTGTAAACTTATTAAACCTTGCGGCTCCCTCATAAAGCTAAAATTTTTAAACTGCATGTATTGTATATTGTATATCCAGACTGTAGCATGCATTTGGATAACCATTCAAACTCTTTAAAACTATTCACTAAACTACTAAAGCGACGAACACTCAATTAATGCAAAGCAGTTATTTGACAAACCATTATTCAATAAACAATGCCATGTTAGTCAGCAAATAGTGGCAGATAACACCGAACAATGGATTTTACAAGTAAAACGAATGTTGTATGCCAGTGTATGGGGTTGCACACCAGGCTCAAACATCTCCAATTAACGTTTTACTGGTGTAACACACATGTACTGTTTTTTTGTGAAAAAAAACAATAAATGCAGCAACTTCCGCATGCTTTCGCGGCGCCCATGGCAAAGTCTCGCGGCTCCCCAGGGCGCCGCGGTGCCCAGTTTGGGAACCGCTGTGCTAAACAATAAAATAGACTATGTACTAGTAAACTAATAAAAAATATAAGAAAAACTTAACCAAAAGGTGATAATGCAAAAAAACATATCCTATAGTTATTTAAGTATATACCAAACAAAGTTCCTGGTTATAGGACGCCCAAAAACCTACATTAATCCAAAAGTATATCCATATATAGTTGAAATATGGCTTAAATATGCTCGAAACTAAATACCGGTTTTAACAGAAGCTGTAATAGGTGCACTTAATGCCTCTCCTATCATAGCGTAGACGAAGACTGAATACTGGGTCCCACTGTCCAGGTCGCGGATCGTTAGTTTTGTCACGTTGGGTCCCACAGTCTGGTACACTGCGTTGGCGGTGCCCTCCATTGGGATACAGTTCACCTGAGGATAATTAAGAATTTACCTCATTTATAAAAAGATGGATACAGTTGATGTATTTTGGTGATTGCCTGTGTTACAACAACTATTTTTTCCACCCAAAAGGATAACCACAAGTGTCCTTTCCTATAAACCTTTTTACTAAACACTTTTCCTTAAAGCTCTACCATGTTAAATTTGATTAAATCTGTGCTAAATATTTTATTTTAACCAATGGTAATGTTTCGCAGAAGCGGTTGACATTTACCCACTTTTTCTGAATTTTTATATTGACCTGGTGTAATTACTGCCGTTTTGCGGTCCCTTCCTGTCTTTTTTAATAGTATTAATTGTTTTCTATTTAACATTAATAAAAAAACAGAAAATAAATCACACCACCTAAACCAGGGATGTCCAACCTGCGGCCCGCCTGAGATTTTTGTGCCTAATTAAAATGTATCAGTCAGCTTTTAGGGGCGCAGTTATAGTAGGCTATAGTATGGAAGCAACAGGAATACAGAATTATTTATAAATATATGGGTTTTAATTGTTTCTTTATCCAATTTTCTTAAAAATTAATGGGTTCTGCGGCCCATTGAATTATTTCATATGACAATGCGGCCCACTACAATAAAAGGTTGGACACACCACCTAAACTAATCAATAAACACAACTTAAACTAATCAATAAACACAACCTAAACTAATCAATAAACGATAAATTTACCTGATTTGCAGTGACAGCGGAAGATGCTTTGGTCCAACTGACATCGATGGTGGTCGGTTGGATGTTGGAGATCTGAAGTCCGGATGGTTGCACCACCTCGGAGCAACTGATCCCATCCCAACCTCCCCAGCATCTGCATCTTCCATCCACACATCTGGAAACAAGAATTATTGTCTCTGTGTACGGATCATTTCCGACCGATTATCTTGGTGGATTACTGCGTTGCCTTTCAGCTAAAGGTTGTAGCTTCCAAACTGGTCACCAGCTAGGTTTGTGTGTTCTTAATTAAGGCACTTAATCGACATTGCCTGAACCAAGTAAAATGATGGATTCTATTAAATTAAACAACCGTCTGAATCATACACAACACACTGCAATAGCTCCGGCAATTCTACTGTGGGTGCAAGTTAATCTGACGATTGCCCTTGTGTTAACGCCCCTTGCATTTTTCCATTCATAAAATGAATATCCGATTCTATCATAACGTGAAGGTTGGCAGGTTGGCTGAGTGGTTGAGCATCGCCATGTCAGTTTAAGGGTTGCGGGATCAAAACCACCTGCTCATATAGTAGATCTGAACTAAAGTGGCACCCTGGGATTTCATTTTCATTACTTATGATGACATTACGTTTTACAACACTCAGGCTTATTATTGTTTAATACGGCCTGTTGAGTCATGGTTAAAATTACTAGTTAGATTTAATGTGCAGTTTCGCATTTTATATTCTTTTCTAAGGACTTGGTGAATTTTTTATTGCATAGGCCTAGCATAAGATCACAGAAGTTTTAAAACTACTATCATAAAAATCTTAGGCTGGACTCACATACATGCTAGTAAGCTGGTTGGCATGTGTTAGTTTTTATTGTGGGCATGAAAACATAATTAGAACTGATGCACAAACAGTGCATTAACCCGGGAACATGTGTATGTCTCAGAAAAATTTGACATTGTTCCAAACTATTTATCTTGTCGGAAGGATGGTGTTAGGTTAAAAAAGTTGGGAAACGCTTCGCTAGCACATAGTTTGTGATCTTGCATAAGCCATCCCTCCTGTTTAGTATTAGACACAGCAGACAACAAATCAAACTTACTGGCCGTTGCTGGAGCAATCATCTGGGCATATAGGTTGACCGCAGTCCAATCCACCCCATCCTTCGAAACATTCACAGGCTCCGTTCTTACACTGACCTAAGCCTGTGGATAAAGGGTGGTATGTAGAACTGTAGAAGTGTATAACATATTTATAATGAACTACTGATAATTTGATAAGCATCAATCAGTTGTCAAGTTGGATATGCTTAGTAGTCAAATATAGATTGTTAGGGGTCATTTCATTTCAAATGAGCCAAAATAAGAACATTTTCCAACCCAAAATTTTAAATAAGCTCATATTTTGAAGTAAAATAGCCAATTTCTCGCTGGCAATGGGAAACCTTTTGTTTTAATTTTCGTTGAGTAGTGTCCGTGTTATGATCGTTTGAACATGCCCCTTTTTTTGTGTGCGGAAATAAAATGACCCTTAGGGGAGAGGTTGCCGGTTTGAAACCATTTGCACAAGAAACTCATGGGCCATAGCATAATGGATCATCAGGGGAAACAAAAACTAAAGCCATTATACACCACACTACAATAGTTGTGCTAACTGAACAGTGGATATTCTGACAAATGTGGTGTTATTATCCCCTGTGTTTCCCCTCATATAACTATCCTACTTCTTTCACATTAGCAAAAATTTGCAATTTTAAAGAGTTACCTGAGCAACCACTTGGGCATTGAGGAGCACTGCAATCCGGTCCAGTCCATTCTTGGCTGCATTCACACGTTCCATTGCGACATTTGCCATTCGACGAACAGCCGTTTAAACAACGCAAGACCCGACATGCTTTACCTGTGTAAATAGAGCTATATGGAAAAATATTGCAAATGGAAACAAACATATTTTCCTTGGATTCAAACAACTTAATCCTATTTTATTCGGTAAACATTTTTTTAATATAAAAAGTGGAGTTTTAGTGGAATAGTGTAATTTACAGAGTCAATCAGTAAACAAGTCTACAATAGTTTGTGCAAACCGCATGTAGAAATGACCACTATCATTCTGTTGTTTATGTCTTACAAAGACACTTTCCTCCTTGAGATGTGAATAAAAACCTAGTTTGCTGGCATATTATTTAATTCAATTTAGATTTTCAAAGTTTATTTTCTGGGGGCCTGGAAAGAATTCTCGATACCTAAAATGCAATTAGGACAGAAACTAATTATGCTGACTTTTTAATTTGTTGTTTTATTAAAATCAAGTGCGCAAATTTTTCTTCATGAACCCCGTTTTTTTCAGGACTCACCTGCCCATTGTTCATCACATCTACATCTCCCGTTGATGCACTCCCCGTGTCCGGAGCAATCTCTCGGACATCTTCTCACTGAGCAGTCATCTCCCTCCCAATTCCCATTGCATCTGCATCTTCCAGACTCTTCCTCACACCTCCCATGTCCGTTACAGTCGTTGACACAGCTCCGTCTACCACAATCCGAGCCTATACAATAAAAGTGGTAAATATGCAAGTTTGTATGACTGTATAACATATGACAAGGGTATGCCTCTAAATACTACAGGTTCACTTGAAGTGCTTGGAACGCTTAGAATGCTATGGAATGTAATTCTAACCCTGTCCCAAACAGTAATCTCAACCCCAGAACTAACTTTAACCACAACCCTAACATTAATGTTGTAATCTTTTTTTAAGTGAGAGAAGTTTTCTACAAGGCTTTTGTATTTACGAAGTATGGTAAGCAATCCAAGCCTTCAAGAGATTCTGTAGTATTTAGAGGTACCGTGACAGGGCGGTATAAGCCACACATACGCCACTGCTTTGCCAGTACCTCTAGTGGATGCTGGTAAATGCACTGAATGGCTGCATAAGATTGTATTTTATCTAAAATTGCAAATATCAAATACACATAACTCTAAAATATAATTAGCGATACTACTATCGGACCCGTATGGAAAGTACGTCAATTTTCGTCGAGATCTCGAGTGTGCACGCGCAAAATATTTAAGTGTGCAGTGTGCAAACGTCCAAGAGTGCACACTTTAAGTGTGCACACATTCTCCTTTTTATTTCTATTTTGTTAAAATCTTAAACAAGCATATTATTCTATTCCAAATCTATCGTATCCATCAGCTAACATTTTTATCTACGTAAAAAAAACGTACCGATAGTAAATTAACCGAGGTCCAGAGGTAGGTTAACAGGTTTGTTGGAAATTATATGATGTTTATACTGCCAGCTCGCGAGCGTGTGTGAAATTACCCAAGTGTGCAAAGATGCAGTGAAAAAAAAAACTCGAGTGTGCAGCTGCCGTACTTTCCATACTGGCTATCGGAGTGTGTTTCACCAGACAAAAAGCATTTTAAGCATTTATTTAGCCTATAACGGCCTTGTTTTTTTTAATTCTGCTGATTATTATACAATAGATGCTAGACAGATAATGGTGCAACTTGAGATTTCCCATTCCTTAAAAAAACATAATTCTATGTTACAACATGCGACATGAGCAGTTCCTGTTCAGACCATGATGCCAGCCAAATTTATACGCAGTGACATACCAACCAACCTGAATAAGTGATGTCACAAATACAATTTCCGTTGTCGCAGATTCCTTTACCATTGCATTCGTTTGGACAACTTCGTGTTGAACAATCTTCGCCGCTCCATTGACCCTAAATCCAGGGGGAAAGTTTAAAATTGTTTGTGTACGGAACTGTATTACTTTCTGTATACTGGGGAAATCCCGTGGTGAAAACTAAAAATAAAATCTTTTTCTTGGTCGGCTGGTTCCGATAGCAACATCAACTAATATAAATAAAATAAATAGAAATTTTGCGTAAATAATGAAATGTTAGAAATTATAGGTAAAATAAATTAAATTTGGTCATTAATGGTACGTTGATCGCCAAGTTTTTCACTGTTACGTTGATCGCCACGTTAATCACGGATAACTTTTTTGTTTATTAATTCTTACCCAACACTGGCATCTTCCGTGTTTATTACATGACCCGTGTCCCGAGCATGCGTTCGGGCAGTCCGCCTTTGCGCAGTCTTCGCCGCCATACCCTCTGTGGCACTGACACAACCCATCGATAAACGACCATGTTCTAGAAACACACAAAAATTAACAAGTATGACAATTATATGCCTATTTATAAAATGTTTACATTCTACGGCGAGGATGTAACGCTAGGAACAAGTATATGCCAATTTATGTAAAAATCGGTTTAAGAATCATATTACGACAGTTAAATACCGGGTTGGTACTATGGAGAACCCTCTAATGCGTAAGCATTTTTGTACATTGTACGAGAAACACAGTGGAGCCGTTTTACCGGGTTTCTTTAAAATTTAAAAATAAAATCTCGGTTGTTTACCAGAACAGTCACGTGGGCAGGAATTGTGGTGGTCTCGAGGTCTATTTGTTGCTCTGCCAGCCAAGCCTACAGCGTCGATAACGTCTATGGTTGGAGAACAGTTGCGTCGGCATTTCGATGACTGCACCCTCTAAAAATAGATTTTTTGCTTTGCTCAATGCAACTTACAAATACCTGTGCTGGGTGGTAACGTGGTATCTTTTACGCTTCAATTAGGTATTTAGTCAATTTATAGCGTGTTATTTGCAAAACAAACCACATTTTATTCGCTCGTAAAGGCCCACCCTCTACCATAAACAGGGAATTTCTCTTTCTAGTCAATTAAGAGATCTTTTCTATATTTTATCAATTGTACGTAGGAAAAATATCAAATATTTACCTGTACTTTTGCTTCCACTGCTTTTATTCTTCTAATTAGTTTAGTTTCAAGTTCTCGCATTAATTGATGGAGATTTTGGTTTTCTTCTTGTAGTAGTTTCAGATCGGTAGTCGTACAAGGGCAGCTAAAATATATAATAAAACATTAACTGGTACCTACTTTGTGTTCTGTAGCAGTTGATAAAATATTGTTTAGCTATGCAACGGTGGTTTGGGTTGCCATGATTTTGTGTCACATGAAATCTATTATTTCAAGCAGCAATGCAGTCTGATAAACTCTGATCTGGATCCAACACCCGTCCCCGATGCTAAGCTCATCGCAAGGCCCTGGTTGAGGGACATTAACGAACTCTGTCTCGCTTTAGTGATTTAAAATAAATAGTTATCCCGTGCTAAAACTCCGCAAATAAAAAAAATGATTTTAGAACTAAGTACCACTGGATCCTTTAAAAGTTCCAAATTTGCTTATCAACTGTATTTTAGTTGGTCGAGAACCGTTCGGCCCCACAACCTCTTATAAAATTTCTTTGTATCGATATGGAAAAGCCTTACGGATGGAAAAGCCTTACTGTCGTTGCCATACAGGTAAAATATTTCTTTACGAATTGATTTACTATTTTTGTATGCCTATTACTATATTTTGTATGCCTATTCGAGCCAATGGCAAGAGCTAACTTACCTTCTTTCCGGGACATTAATATCGTGTTGAAACTGAAATCCTTCAGCGTAAGGTTTTCCGTTTGAGTCCAAATCTTCAGCTGAAGGCGAAACATAACCAGGTGGTTTGAAGTATTGAAGTCGGCCTAATTAAAAATCAACAATATTAAAATTCTACCCAACAACCAAACAAGTACACTTTTGGCTACTTTTGTGGTAAATTTTCGTTAAATTTCCGCAATATTTTAACATGAACAAAGAGATGTCTGGTTTAGCCCAAATCGGTTAAGAATGTGACAATAGAAAATATATATTTTATCCCCGGAGTTGGAAAAACAGGCGGCGTTATGACAAGGGTCTTCAGATTACCTTATTTTTCGCGCCAAATTATCAAGGCTGCTGCGGTGCGTTGTAAATGGTTAAGATATTTTCTTCTATTTTATCATTTAACCCATTAATACGCTGATTCAGGTGAATACCGCTAAGTTCAATGCCCAGGACATAGTCTACGGTCCAGCATTTGATTTCTTTTCAGGTGACTTTTTCAACGACTTTTCAGGTAATCGAAGGAAGATTTTATGAGCAAACTAGACTTATAAAAATACTTTATTAACATTATACTATATACAAGACCGGAACAAGCGAGTATTACAGAGATTCTGGTTTTAAAACCTTCTCGAAACTGGGATCGTCGAACGGCTGAAATTGACTACTGTCCGTGTTATAACACCATGTACGTTTTTTAATGGCCTTAGATTAGCATAAGCTATCTCTAAAAAACAATCTTACCCTTGATTTCAGTGGTGTTGGGTTGTATTTTAACCCCCGCCTCGCTATCGCTACCTGGTGACGAAGGATTGCCCAGTTGCTCAACAATTAATGGGCAATCGCAAGATACCTCGTTCGGGATGTTGATACTGTAGTTTACAAGAAAGCATGATTAATCACAAAAATTAGGAGTTTGAGATCAAGATAAATATAATACAAAGGTTCGAGGTGGTTAAGCATTGGCTGATGTTGCCTGTGAAGACGCGGGACCCATATTAATTTATTAATACATATTATGACCGCCTATTAAAGACGGCGTGTTGTCCTAGTCGTAAGAATAAAATGTTAAATTTGAAATTTGATATTTCCACTTTTTCACAAAAAATGTTCCACCTTTTTCTACAAAAAAATTTGTCACACAAAAAATAAGTTCTAGACACCTGTAAATGTGATTAAATACAACTGGATTTTTTCCGACGTTCGCCACTTGCGTGATGTTGTGTCTTGCCCTCTGCACCTCGGTTGATGACGTAATAGGGATCAATATCGACATACAAGACAGTATTTGAATAAAAAATAACTGTCTTGTAGAAATCCTTACCGGACTCGGCAAGAGCCACATCTTATAATATGCTACGTACTTTTATTAAGTGCTTAAGTGAAAAAGTCTCAACAAAAACGGAGAATTAATAAATCTGCTTTAATATAAAGGTATTAAAAGTATTTCCGGCTATACTTATTTAAGTATTTCCGGCTATAAAAAACTCATTTAAGTCAGATTTCTCTTTAAAGTTTTTAATTTTTGAATAGAATTAATGTTTACATCGATATGGACACTATGATAATCTTGAAACAACTCTTCAGCTATTCTGAAACACCAACGCAAGAAAACTCTGAAAGACAATTTAAATCTTTCCTCGAATCTTTGACTGTGGGTTCGTTACATTCAACAAACCACTGCTAGCGATATCCTCTATATTTAGATGGTCAAGCCATCCACATCTGTCCAGTCGCGAAGCAGACTGGAGCCAAGTGGCTTAGCGCTTTCGCACCAATGGGGTTTACTAGTTCAGCCGGCTTGTGACGTCATAGTAACTTCACAACGGCGAAGTTAGCGCTTTCTCGCGACGCTAAGGGCGCGAAAAACAAATGAAGAACTAGGTTCGTGGCCAATTTTACATCTGGCGTGCACATATTATAATTTAAACAGAACTTCAAATTCCCACAGTCATTACCATTTGACACACAAAATTGCGCAACACAGAAAACAAGCTGTAATGTAATGAAAACAAATTACCTATTCGTTTTTTAAGTATTTATTAATTAATAATATGGGATGTGATAGGATATTCATGTTTATGAATGGGAAAACGCAAGTGGCTATAATGGGAAAACGTTACTCGCGATTGATGTCTGTTAAATTATCAAGTTGCTCATTTATTCTTGTCACGAGTTGTTCGTCCGTGTCTTCTTCCTGGTGAATTACAGTTTTACATCTTTCTATGGCCGTTTCACAGTGCTCGGTCAATTTTCCACAGACCGTTGCCCTTGCGTAATTGTAGCACGCCCATGCGTACAAGTTATTAGACTGGTCTATGCCTTCTTCTATTGCGCGTGCAAAAAGCTGAACTGCCTCCGCAAAATCTCCCTTTGAGGCCAAATACTTCCCACAGTACACCAAGCATTTTGGTGCCATTATCCATGAGATGTTCTCTAGGGAAATTAGACGGAGTTCAACGCACGCTTTGCTTGCATCTTTCTCGAATTTTTGGTTAATTTGAAAACCTTCTAAGGCCGTCAATTTGCAGTTCACTCGAACTAAAAACCGCAGAAGTATCATCTTGTTATAAAGAGTACCAACTGTCTCTTTGATATGGCCGTGCTCGTAGGACCATTGCTTGTCCTCCGGGTTATCCTCGTCAGCTAAAAGCTCTTCAAGGATATTTTTCACCCTTAGAAGAGATGTTTTTCTCTCGTCGTCTGGGTATCCTCCGATTCCCTTTAGCATAATAGGTGCGATACTAACAGAAGAAAGATGTTCAAATAGCAGTTTAATCTTCGTTGTCCTGTAACACTCCTTGGAGATTGCGTTGGACAACATTGAATACCATTCATACTGTTTTCTGAAAGTAGCATGGATGCTAACGTTGTAGTACAATATGACTCTTCCCCAAGTATGAAGTATCGAAGCCAGTCGCTCAGCAAAGAAAACTCTGCAGTGGATTTCACTGTCCAAGAAAATGCCCCCTGCATTACGCAGCTTGCCCATAAGCGCAGCGTCTAAGCTTAGATGGTGTCTGTACACTTCCATAACTTCATCCACAGCACTTTTTTCCGTCGCATTCTCCCGTAAAAATCTAAGTTCGGCCTGTTTAATTTGTAAGACCACAGCCATGTATTTGTCTAAAAGGACCTTTGGGAACTTGGTGCACAAAGCAACTCCAGCTTCCACAGTTTTCGGCACAAGAAATCTAGCAATTTCATCAGTTGTCGAGTTTTCTTGATATTCCAAAAACTGTAGATCAATGTCAGTTTGGGTCAAAGAAGCAACAACTTTTAAAATTATTTCGATTCCTCCTCTTAGCGATTGTTCCGCTTCGGCCTTTAAAGACAGCACGCTTAGACTTTTAATTATGCCCAATACCTCTAACAGGTGGCATAGACACATCCACAACGGAAAATTTCCAGCTTCTAAAGTCACTAAATCCTCAATAGAATAGTTTGCTTTCGCGTGCTTTAAAACCGATTGAATTTGCGGTGTCAGTTTATTCATCCTAATGTTGTCCTCGGTCTTTCTCATGTCTTTATTAACGACACCTGACAAAACAAACACAGCTCTTCTCATATTTTCATCGTAATCTTTGTGGTTTTCAAGCTTAAGGGCAATTCTTACAGCACGGAAAATTACTTCGTGAAAGCTTATTGTTGATGACATGAATCCCTCATTCTCTACTCTCCCTATTCCATAATCTTCCAAGGTAGTCATGACCGCTCCAGAATCATCCTTTACTTCGTCCGATTTATCGCAATAAGCTATGTTCGTTTGTTGCAGACCTTCTACAACTCTTCCAATGACATACTGTGGTAGTACGCCGTGGTGTAGGAACGAGAGTACTTTCATTGTTTTCCATATATTACTACGGATTTGGTCTGAATCATCTGATGGTCTTAATAGCGTCACAACAGAGTCGAATAAATGCTTTACATGGGGGCCATATTCCTCTTTTAAGTACCGCAGTTCCTTTTCGTATTTAACCGATTCTGTTTGCGGTCGGTCAATGTTCTTTAAGTGATCTTTGTAAGTTCGTCTGGTAATCCGACAATGAGCCTTGATAGCTATCAGTCCGAGAGGGGAGCCACTAACCTTAAGTGCTAACTCGCGAGCAGCCTTTTGTTCTTCCTCACTAGTTGTACCTGGTACATCCCGAAGAAGAAAATGCGCCCCTTCTTCTTCCAAAAATCCATCAAATTGAATTGGATGGTATGCAGTCATCTTTTTAAGTTCCGCACGAGCCAATCCAACTGCATTCTTTCGAGATGTAATGTAAACGTGAAAACGTTTAGATTGCCGACTTAAGAAGTCGACAGCTCTTATAAAATCACCCAAAAGTTCGAATTCTTCTTGCGGAGGGTCCTCGATGATGATCAGCTTATCTACATTTACATCGAGGTCTGTTAACAACGTTAAAAAAGGCTGGGTCTTACTTCTATCCAATTCGGTAACTGCAGATTTGCACGAGCTAGTTTTCTCGAAGAAGTCATTTTCTCTCATAAATTCGATTAAACGTTTAAACTCGTCTTTAACACCAACTCTTTGTTTCGAGCACTCAATATGCCATTTTATAACGACATTGTCCTTGTCATTTGGATCGTTGAACTGTTTACTAAGAACGCTTACCGCTTCCGACTTTCCAGTACCGGGATAGCCATGAACGTGCAAAACCAGAGTTCGTTTGTTTTCTAATACTTCTTTGAGTTTGTTGTACGACTCGGTATATAAGAAGCCAACGGTGGGTTGCCTGACGTTGTCGATTGTTTTTGGTATTTTCTTTTGGCGTTTGGCACTTGGCATTTCTCCTGTGGATGAAGGCGTTTGGTTGTTTTTTACATTACAATGTGTTATATACTATTACAATGTGTTATATACGCTAAAGACACTGGGTGGAATTTCGTACAACAGTTAGGTTCTTGTAACGTCCTGTCGGTGGCTTAGCCAAGGAAACAAACAAGCTATCGTCTGGTTTCAAACACATATAGTCTTTTGTCTGGCTGTCCAGCGAGCTCCAAATAAAGTAAATATATCAATTTACTCGAAAAAACTTTCAAAAATGTAAAGTCATAATGGTATGGTGTACATATCAGCCACTGGATCATATCGGTTCAACGAACGTACATGGGTTATATTTGCCCATGTTTATAGCCTCATAAATTTTAATACCTACCGATGTTTCCAGGAATGCTGGCATTAGAACAACCAATCAGTGCATTCTGCAGGTTTGAATTGTGGATTGAGATTCCTGAACAAAAGTAATACCAGTAAGTCACATGATAACAATATAGGCAGAGTACTTACATACATAACTATGGTATAAGTCAAATTGGTTTATTGCGACTTCTGGAAGCTTTATTTCGGAACAAATCAGTTATGAGCAGTAATGAATAAAATGCCTAAAATCGTTGAGACAATCACCGAGCGGATTTTAATAATATATGGTCCAAATTTATACCGACCATTAGGTACATTACAACCTACCGTATGAAAAGGATATATTAATCGTTAACCCTACACTACAGTCTACACTTATATATCGTTTACACTAGCGCTTCACAAACTGGAGGTCGTGAACCGCAGGGCGTCGTACAATTATTTTTTAGGGGTCGCAAAAGGGTATCAATTTCAAACAAACCACTATATCTATTGTACATATTTTCTCTTTAGGAGAAAAAACGTAAAACAGGGTGGCATAAAACGTTTTAAACTTGAAGAAGTGTTGCAGAAACTTTTGGTAAATTAAAAGGTGCCGCGAGCTTAAAAGTTTCGGAAACCCTGGTTTACACGCTAATTGTTTACCCTTGTTAACCATTTTGGGCGTTAATAATCGAGTTGTGGTAATTAAAAACAAGTTAACTTAGTTATTTAATTATTTTCTTGAAATAATATTAGATTTAGTCTGTTAAGAACAGAACTTGCACAGCATCATATATTACACTTATTTGCACAGTTTTGGGCCATTACCTCATACTTTAATTCGTTTATTTTACATGGGGTTAACAAAAAACATTAACCATTATTTAACTATACACCACACACTGCTGTTTAATAACGTAATAATGTTAGTTAAACATCATTTTAAACAAAGAGTAGCTTTATTACAAAACACAACTCATTGCTTCATTCATGTTGCAAGTAAAACATCATTCACACTTGAATTGTGAAGGAATTTAAAGACCTTTTACACTTTGATTGTTAAAGATTGTGTAATTTTTATTTTGATATTAGTCTGAACCCTTTAAATATTACTTTATATGCAAGAGCATTGGTTAATCCGCAATGACATTGCTTTATCTCGCTTTGCTGCATCGTTATAGGAAGCTATATATTGATACTTCACCTGCTGGTAATTGCCATTGCTCCCCTTTTCTGCTCACTGCCAATGCAAAAACAGGTTAATGGTTAACGGAGAATATGCGTTAGTTAAACGCTTGATTGAACTCATAAAGTTTCGAATGCGATAACATTGCAACATTCTTCAAACAAAAGGGAAAACTCGGTACTTATTGGCAGTAGCAAAAAATGCACTTTTTTTCTTTAAATGCATTTTTTTACTTTTTGTATAATAAAAAACTTCTGTTAAGCAGAAAAATATGACATCACTTCATTTTGTCACTGTCTTTTGAATTTTAGCGGCACACTTTATTAGAATATGTAAAATGTACGTCGAGCAATGGCATAGTTACATTAAATATGCCCGCTTTACATTTAAACAATCATACATTTTAGCGAAAACCAATAACGAAAAATAATTAAACGTAACTGACTTTTTATCAGACTTAATTCCTTGCCTGTTCCCCCAGCAGGCCATGAAAATAATAATATAAAAATGTTGACCCCATTTAGCATAAATTTTGTTTTGACTTATATTCCAAAAACATTTGCAAAAATACTCACTTGCGCTATAGAACCTTTAAACTATGAAACAGGAACTCAACTTCACAAAGAAATCCTTCAACTTCCATGTAGCCTTAAGTCATGACAAAAGAAATCGAATCAGTACTGTTGCGTGTTATGAAAAACATAAACAAGACTGGATGTCTCTGCCCCGACGCAAAACGTTCCAGTTGAAAAAGTTCAAGCTAAACGAACAACAATGCACTCCCGCCGTCTCGATACTATATGCAGATTACAGACAACCAAGGCAAAGAGCGTATTTTTACAGCCACGACTGTAAAACTCTTTTGTCGAAGGTGTTTATTGTTGTATTACAACGGTTTAATAGGCGACATTTTTTTATTAAAAACTATGAAAATATATCTCGGTTATAAAACAAATTATGTACAGAATTATAAAATAAATTATTTAAATAGGTTTGAACTGATTAACACATACGGCAAGCACAATATACATATACGCATTATTTAAACACAGTTAAACACACGGGAACTAAGAAAAATGAAAAAAAAGTTTATTTATACAGTTCAAAGGATCATATTTTCGCCTAAAAAACGCGCTTTGTGAGCAGTACAGTGTCGGAAAGTGTTTTTGATCTTTTTTTAGTAGATTATGTTGCTTCATCACTCAGCCAATCGTCAATGTTGATATGCTTGGTTTGGATATTTAATCTGAGATGGGTCGGGTGACGTACGACCGAAACCACCTGCGTTTCGAGGGAGTTCAGTCCGTCGTGGGGTTGCCTCGTCCTCCATCGTACAAATAGACGACGCCCGTAATCGTTGTATGGATTATCGTTGTCCTTTTTGTGGTGAATCATTGAGTAACTAAAAAACGATCTTAATTTTACTTTTTATTCAGCATGTAAAAGTTCTTGAATTAAGTGGTTTAATGGACTGAAAAACGAATAAATAATGCCTCCATCGTATTAAACACACTGCAATATTTCCGGCAATATCTCATTGTGAAAATGTGCTTGCTATAACTCCGACCGATTAGCTTTGTGGGTTTGTGCGACAATTTTCTGCCGAAGGGTATAAGTTCGAATCTGGCCGCTATCTCGTCGGTTCTGTCCTTGGGCAAGAAAATTAGCGGACATCGCCTGAATGAAGATAGGTTTATGGGTTTTTCTAACTTGTTTGGACGTCTTAATAATATATAATGTGCTACAATAGCTCTGGTAACTAAAGATTACCCTGTGTTAATCATTCCTGTTTTCTTGCCTCAATAATAAGAAGACAATCATTTGAACCAGGGTAGCCATCCCTGTGCACATATTTAAAAAAATGCAGCCCGAAATATAGCTTCGGTTAAAAAATGAACCCGACTGTATTTGTTACGGTCACGTGTCTTTCCTTTTTTGTTTTATTTTGCTCTCTTGTTTAAGTTGTACGTCATATCCTGATTTAGTGTGTGTTGCATGGAATCCTTGAGACCTAAGGTCATTATATTTGATACTAGGAACCAAGTGGTGGTCTAATTGAAACCATACTATTGTTAAAAGGTTTTTTTCTGTAGTGTACGGAAAATTATTATATATTTTGGCCGGAAATTTCAGGTATTTGTGATTTGATTATATTTTGTTTCACTGACGTACCTTTTGTTAATCATTTTATAATTTTTTTAGTTACCGCAATACAAGGACAACTATATTTTGCGCGTATCTGATCATAAAAGACCAGGCTTGTGCCTTGTACTTGGGTTAAGTACGGCCGCAACAGTATTTGACTTCTTACGTGTTTTCCTCTTCGTTGGGACGATATATCTCGTACTTCCCAATTTGCTTAATCCTCGCGTCCATATCATCATCTTCGCCACCCCAACCCTGTCATGTATGATGAAAATAAGGATAGAACAGCATAGAATATAGAATAGGATATTCATGTTTATTCCCGTGAATGGGAAAACCAAGGGAGTTAACACACGGGCAATCGTCAGATCACCTCGCGCCCATCGTCGGGTTACCGGAGCTATTGTATACGATAGACACGTTCCTTCAATTGGTAGAACCCATTAATCCGCTAGCATATTTATACTTATTTGTTTGTGTAGACTGTAGACAATGACCATGATTTTCGCTCGGTAATTCCACAATAGAAATGATGCTATGTTTGTCCTCGTGCTTGAGACAGCCGCTTACAATCGATGCTACACATATAATCGTCAGACTACCTTGTGCCCACGGTTGACGGAACATCAAATGTTCAACACGTCAACTTGATTGATTAGACAAAAGGAAACCTTACACATTTTGATACATGTGTATCTTTGAGGTTAAAAAATCAGAAAAGTCGTCCGAATTTCGCCTGTCTATGATGGGGTAACGACGCTTAATCAGTAAACCCACCACTTAGTAAAATATATTCGTACAATCGATTTAATACCGCTCAATCGAAATCACGTTCGTTCAGGGTCGTGGAGCAATGTAGTGTAATTGGCCGTCAGACCGAAAATAGAACCGATAAAACTAGCCGTGCATTACCGTTGTGCTTTAGTATCCCCTCAACTAAGTTTTGGGGTCAAACGCAAAGGATCATATTTCTTACGCTGTAAACGTTGGAAAATCCGTTCACGCTGTGGAACTGGGCGGGCGACATGCCGAGCACTCCGCCGATTGTAACGCCGCAACAGAATCTGTAGTTGAACTTGTCCATTCTATGGGACAGGTGTACAACATGCCTGTCATCTGTCGATTAGGACCTTTATTAGCAACGATTTGATGGAACAAGTGTATCACATGCTTGTCATCTGCTGCTCGGCCGGTTAGTCTGGTGGATTGGTTCGTCGTCTTTCAGCCGAAAGATTGCAGGTACGAAACTGGTCACTAGCTAGTCAGTTGTGTCCTTGGGTAAGGCAATTAACGGAAATTGCCTTAACCCAGCGGATTAATGGGTTCTACCAAATTAAAGGAATGTCTAAATTATTCAACACACCGCAATAGCTCAGGTAACCCGACGGTGGGCGCGAGGTGATCTGACGATTGCCCGTGTGTTAACCCCCTTAGTTTATCCACTCACCGGAATAAACATGACTATCTTATCCCTATTCTATTAGAACCATTATTAGCAACAATTTGAATCACATAGGAAAAAGCGAAATAGAGATAAAAAAGAAATAGATGTAATTAAAGCGAATTATAGTTTACATCAAAGTTGGTGCGAAAACGAAATAGGGGTCATATAATAATACAAACACGTTTTGTCACCCATGCCATTTTGCTCTTGTAACCACTATAATCTGCAACCAGCTATTACAAGGAGAACTAAGGAGTTTCAACCACGTGTTCAACTAGCACTATTAAGAAAACATATTTTGTACGCTAGATGTTTCTAAAAGTATAGGGTCTACAATTGGTAAATACCATACACTTACTATTTAGTTTGTTTCTGCCAGTTGAAACGTATGGGCCCCAAAGTTAACAAACCAACCTTGTTCTATGTTTAGTAAAAAAGTACACATTCTAGTCAGATTTGTGCACGTTTAATAAAATTTTAAATCACCTTTGCATTCGTACAGTGTGCGGTCGTCCTCGCTTATAGAGTCCACATCGTGAAAGAAAACACAGTCAACCTTCAAGTCCAAATCGTTGACCACATAATTAAACGCTGTGTTCATCAACTGGCCTTTATTGAAAATATCAGAGCCTATCTGTTCTGCCACAATGATTACGTAGCGCGTCTGCTGCCGATATAGAATGCCGTGCAGATAATGCAGCTGGAATCTAAACGAAGTTTAACGTTACATAATAAGTTCAAATCCAGTGTTTCGGCCGTTTAGATAATATAACTGGAAAACAAAGTTTAACGCAACTCATTTTATTCATTGGTATCGCTTTATTTATCATTTAACATTCTATCATAGTGCATTTTAGTTTTTTTTTACTACCAGACCATTAATTATGTCGCTAAAAGTATCCGGTTACGCTAAAGGGTTAATAGAGACGCTTATTTGCATTGACGATTAATCACATTGAAATAAATGTCTACATTATCCTGTTTTCAGTCCACTTAAAAGTAGTCAAACAGAGCAGTATGATTTAAAAAGCACAAGTCTTACCTCAAATGTATATCTCTGTCGCGGTAAGGTAGTATGACCGCTACTGTGGATCTGGGCACACAGGATCTCGGTCCCGGGTAATACCCGCCTAGTTTCAAATGCTGATGTTCTTTATCTATCTCTTTTAACGTTGGCGGCCAATTCGCCCTTTCACCGCCATCTGCCGATGTTATAAGAATTGCATTACAAGGGCAACCCATAATTATTCCCAGGTGGAAAAATTTAATAAGTTATATAAAACAGTCATACGTCAGGGGCGGTATTCTGAGCTTTAAGAATCAGTTTGTTAATGATAACTGTGTGATTAATCATAATAGACACACTAAAAATAGACTTATGCCGAATCAGCTGGCGTTCTACCGATTTAACTGATTTGCGACACCGAAAATACTGTTACGTACCCTTTTAATGGATGGGTAGTCAAGCAAATTACTATTTTGTTGGGTTACACTGGGGAAACTTCCATGCAAATGCACTGTTGCTTAGAGCATGCCCCAAGTTTCGCGCCAGTGATTCTTGTTTACTTGTGAAGTTTTGTTCGAGTTAAACAGAGAGTTGGCAAGGTAAAGGCGCTGATTATGCTTTTACTACCTGTCTTGCTTTAAAAAAGTTCCAATATGCAGGGAAATCGACTCGAAATTTCCATTCAAATTTTACTAATCTCTGGGTTCAGATTACAGATTCCAACTTTAATTTTGTAGAAATATGTAATACTATTATATGGTAAATTCTTGAATAGGAGCACTTTTCATGGCTTCATTTTTTTAAATGAAAGAAAGACTATTTATATCCCTAAAGGTTGGAGATAAATGTATGGACTCGTAAACATGGGACATGATCGGTAAAATCGCCACGTTTAAAACATCACTTGTGTAAATAACAGTAATTTTCCATCTAAATAAGTGCTTTCCCGTGTAACTTTCTTTAAATCTATGTACGGTTGGATTTAGCAGGTATAAGCTGTACACACAAGCGTTGCTTGTCCAGCAGTGCAGTTAGTGATATTTAAAGATGGAATATTTAAAGTATTTACTTAGTACTCGCTACAATCTCCAATTCGCGACAAAAGCCTTATTCACGAGGCCATTTTGCATTTTGCAATACAAAAATAAGCGGATTATTTATTGAAATGACCAAAAACGTGCACCTAACTTAGGGGTCTGCAATCTTTCGGCAACCACACTAACCGCAGGCTAATTATTTCCCACAACAATTAGCGATAGAGTTATCTCATCATAAATATCCGTACATTGAATTGCAGTTTTATTCCTATTCATGAAGTAAGATTTCTCGTACAAATAATTATATGGAGGGCAAATGCATAAAAATATAGCGGTAGGGCATAAAGTTACTATATTTTGTTAATAGCTTGGTTCATAGAAGCGTTAAAACAAAACAAAAAAGTAAAACAATAATTCCCCTGGCAATATATTAAAGAGACAGAGCAAATGCTAAATTTAGTTTTTATTAAAATATGATGAACTTTAAATACTTAAAATTCGATCAAGGGATCTTAGCTACTTTACATGTACGAGCAAATTAAAGTCGATATACCAGGAAGACCCAATGCCTTTGAATTACACGCGTTAGAACATCGTAAATGTGCCTGTCCTAACTCGCAAAGAAATCAGACTGATCTTATTGTTGAGAACAATGAATTTGAACTGTACAGTCTTGCATTGTTAAGGTGGTTGAATGAGCCTTAACAGCATGTAGAGTAACACATGACATAGAATCATAGATGGTTTTATTTGGATGATGTTGATTTGCATAACAAAATGTCCATGTAGTTTCTAAAAGCTATCAAACAACTCTTACAGTCCAATCTGTGTTTGTTTATAATATCGAAGATATCCGTACTCAAAATCTCTGTCAATATTTGATTTTGTTAGGGACATATTTTAAACTTAAACAGTACACTACGTTGTAGTACGGTAACGCAGTATGTATTGGAACTGTTGAAATGAATTACCCACCAATTGCTTTGGGGGGTATACAACCTATTTAACTTTTTCTTGTTTACCTATTGTTTTTAAACAATCGCCCGGCTAAAAGGTGTACAGGCGAGTTTTCGCTTAACAGTCAGCAACTTATTTGGAACGAACGAACTTTAGCTGGTGCGTGTTTATGGTCACAGCTCTGTACATAAAAATGCGTCGTCTCGGTTTTTAAACTACAGTATTAAAGTTTACGTTTCTTATTAATGTGTACAGTACACATGCTTTTGTTAAGAATTAATGTAGGAGTGTGCAATGCGTATGTAAACCGTGAGAATTTAACTGAATCAAAATACAATCCTATTTATTTTTATATTAAAAGGTAATTTATATATATTTAAAACAATACTCATCGTACGGTACCTTCAAAATTGACGCCAGTGGACCCTGTCAACAACGGTGAAACGGCACTACACAATGAACGCTTGTCTTTGTGTATATGCACTTGTATTGAATATAAAGCGAAAATATAGAGAAAACAAATTACTAGCAATGCCGAAACAGCTATTTTAAATCTGTTTATCATTTCACCGTTCTAAGCTAGAATACAAGGGTTAGGATTTTACACGAAAGTTCTGTACTATACTTTACAAACCTCAGTTCTAAGCCTTTACTATATTTTTCACTGCCTTATAATACACATTGCTCCTAACATACACAGCTGTTAACCTTTCAACGGTATCGCTTCTGCAGTGTATTGCCTTTACCCACTCATTCCGGTAGTAGTGGATTACGTATGCGCTGTAAGGTTAAACGTTCGCCTTTTTCTACGAGCTTTGCTTTCAAACCGTTCTTCTGGGGAAAACAATGCCCAAATTATGTACTGACAAAGCAGGACTATATCATTGTTAGGTGTCCCTACATAGTCACTGTATTATGTATACGTTTTTAATCGCTCTAATATCGGCACAGCAAGTTAAGCATTCGGACCTCATTTCATATCTGACAAAACTTACATTTGCCAGACCAAGATTGACTTAACCATACTACAACACATAACTTTTCTATTCAAGTAGCAAGAAAAGTTTTGTTGCTAAGCTATTGTTAGCCTGGGCGTTTGTTATTAAGGCCATTGTAACGGTGTGGCGCAGCGAAGGGGCCAACTTCGTACAATTAAAACGGTCAAGCAGCATTTCAAAAGAATTCGACCGTAAAACGTTACACCCCTGTCACAGCGAACTACTCTCTGTTTGGGAATAGGCGTTTCATCAAATTTGAATACGCCTGGGTTCGAGAACCTTGAAATATACATGAAAAGAAAAATATGAAACTTCTTCACGCTTTAATGACTTCCTCTTAAAAATCTGTAGACGAGAATCTACACCTTCATGCACGGGTACTTGGCAGAGAAGCCATTGCTAAATATTCTTTCCCTTTAAATCTGAAGGTTGCATATTTTGATATTACTGTACCTCGTTTTTTTCTATTCTTTTTTTCGAAGTCACGCTAATGACAGGCATGTCCGATCTCTAGGTATTTGGCAATAACGGGTTATCCAACCAGGTAAAACTTAAAAATCCCAACAGGCATGGCCCATTTTTAGTATTTTTGGTATTGTCGCCGATATCTCCGGACTTGAAAGGAATATTTACTTCAAATTTCTAAAAGGGTTAAAGATGTATAAAATAATTGGAATTAAAATAACCCCCAAGAAATACTCCAAAATTAAAGAAGCGTAAACAATCATATAAATACACACAATTATTGCGCGTATGAATCAGAGGTAAAAAATATATAGAGAGTGTGAATACGAACAAAATATTTCTGGAGGTGTTAGCTATTATTGTTAGGATTTGCAGTGAAAAATTCTGAACGAATTGCGGTTGGGAAATTCCCGAAAGACCCTGGCATATTTTCGGCACCGATTATTTTTAGAACTAGTGTTTTGGGACTAGTAAGAATTATTCAATTCAAATTGTAAAGGAAGTTACAAATAAAATGAACTAGGAAAAAAATAAGATAGGTAAATATAATATCTTATTGCCACGTTTACAAAAAAACTGAAACTGAACTTTTTGACAAGTATTTGTCGTACCAGATCACCGGTTGCAGTGCCGACCTATATATGGACGATATTTATTAATCAATTATAAGCTAAATGACCGCGCTCTATTCATGGTAAATCTTTATGGTCTAATGAATGTTGATTGTGCATAATTTACAAGTTTTTTTTAAACTAATACCCATTCCAAAACTTGACAGGAATATTCCAATGCATAAAAACGTAACGGAAGTCGTAGCGTTAAACATGGGAATGCCCGAACTGGTCGACGCTCTCAGAATGGCTAAGGGAAACGTTAAATCATTTTCAGGTATTTAAACTAACCCATACGCTGAGAGTCTCAGAATGCCCAATGCCGAGCATTCGCAAAATACCAGTCATGCTTATATTCTTGGGTCTTTTGGGAACTCCCTGACGCAATTTCCCTAAAACATTTTCTTCCTTATTATATAGGATACATACGCGTCCTTTTTGGTTGTATTAACTTCATATTTATCTATGTAATTTTCGTGTTTCTACCTTATTTATACGAGTAATAAGATTGTATCTATGATTGGTTAGGCACATTTTATTTTGGGAAATGTCCCGGGGTACACTATAGGTAATTTAATTTCTCGTTTTTGTTTTTTTGATTCGTGTTGTAATAATTCTTTATGTTCAGTAGAAATTTGAAACAAATGTCATTTTTCATACGAAGATATTGGCGATAAGGTAAAAAAGCTAATAACTTGACCTATTTTTTTACATTTTGTCCGGTAGCGGGAATTTCCATTGGGGTTTTAAAATAATTAAAATTAAAAAAACAAACTAGTGGCATACCAGTTAATATTCCAAATGTTAAGTAGTTTTAACCTGATTCGATTACGTGTTCTACCCAATGACCTGACGACAGGATGTGTCTCTCCAGCGTTACGCAGAAAAAAAAGAAAAACACGTGAAAAATCAAAATGTGTTCTCTTCGGAATCAAAGGGAACACGTAATGAAAATATACGATTACAAAATCCCCAAACACAATTTGGAATATTATCATTACAATTTACAATGTTATAATTCGAGCAATCCACAACTCTTAATACGTCAGGTCCAACAAAAACGGACTATTATGGAAGCGTAATGGAATTTGTTTACTCGATAAAAACTCAGACAACACAAGCGCTGTATAAATCTATAAACGGGAGTTTTTGAACGAACAACCAAACAGCAACGCAATCGTAACCAATAATAAACTTTTTAAATTTGACATCGTCGACTCAAGTCAATGTGGTTTTTGCAATAACTGGACTGAAAATTCTTTGTTTTGTGAATGTTCTGTTACGAAGCTTTTCTTGATCGATATTGTGGATTATATCAGCTTAAAGAATTCTTTTTATAGGGGTACTCAAAGGATGTAACATCAGCTTAACAAATTCTTAACAATAATACAACGACGCTTAGACTCACTTTCATACCTGAATACCCAATGGGTATATTTCCTCCCCTCTTCTTCGTTTTATATATTTTTCGCGCCTTATACATTTATGCTATTTCGATGAGACGCCGAAATATTTGATTGTTTCAATGCACGTGAAGCGAAGAATGGTGATTGAGTTGATACTATGTCAGAACATATTTACTTTTGTTTTTTGATTCTTCTGCTAACTGTTTACACCAAATTGAACTGATTTTTGTTCGAAGTTTGCTAAAAAATGCCCAACTTTTGCTGGGTGCTTTATAGCGCTAACCAAAGACGAGAGAGGGGCCTATCTATGTGTAGCCTATTTTTATTATAAATCTATCTGTTTCCAGTAGAATGAAAAGCAATTGCCTAAGGCTTATGTAAGACAAACTAATTTACAGAAAACGAAACTACATGTATTACAAAAAACTGAAATCAATTGCAGACCCAGGCTAATAGGCTGTATATTATATTCAATTCAAATAACATAAGTTTTGAGGGCTGAATTGTGGAATACCATAAAATCCATGGTGAACAAGTTTTAACCTTATGTGGTACCTATGGTAACCCACCAGTACTTGCATTTGGCTGTGCCTAATTATTAAATTATTATTAAAAGGTAGGCTAGATATAAGTTACAGCTTAGTCAAATTTTATTTTTTTTTGTTTTATACTATAATAATATTCTATAAAAATACTTAAATTTGTATATCAAATTATTTACAGCTTAACACTGCTTGATTATAAATATTGTATTTAAATTCACATTGGCAAGAAATGGCTTACAAAGGGCAGAAAGTGCAGAAGGTGATGGTTCAGCCCATCAACCTGATCTTCCGCTACCTTCAAAACCGCTCCAAGGTGTCGATCTGGGTGTATGAGCAAGTAAACATGCGCATGGAAGGCCACATCGTGGGCTTCGACGAGTATATGAACCTGGTGCTTGACGATGCCGAAGAGGTCAACATCAAGAAAAACACCCGCAAACCTCTCGGCCGGGTGATGCTGAAAGGAGACAACATCACCGTCATACAGCAAGTGCAGGATCTTGGGCAGGGAGACTCTTGATTTTTGGACCTTTAAAAAAATTACGAAAACCAAACTATATGGAGAATATTTTTTATCCATCAAACTTTTAAGTTACGTTTAAATTAGTATCATAATACCGCAAAGCAAAATGTTCGGTTTCTACAAATTCTGTTTGTAATGCAATGTCTCGAAACGCCGTATGATGTGTGATTTTATGTTTTGAAATATTTCATTATGTTTTGATCGCTGTAATAATCATATGCCTATTTGATGAAAGAATTACTGCTAGCTAAAATCGCATTTTGGTAACTGTTTAAATGATTCGTATAAAAAACACCAACAAATCTAGTGAAATTCACATAACGATTTACATGTTTTGTAACCATTCTTAGATGGAACTGAACCCCATACTAGAAAGTGGGGAAACTCCCAATTCTAGGTTATGGTATGTAATATCGTCTCCAGATGCCCCAAGTGCTAGGGTGGGTCAAGCTGGTGTGTTTAGGGGTAAAAATAAAGATTATGTAATTATCGGTGGGGCTGATCCATCTGCGACACATAAAGATGTATACAGGTAATTAGATAAATATTTTTTTCGATGCAGTTTTATGTAGGGGCGACTCTAAATACCCATGGTGGGCATACTTGAAACCCTTACCCTCTGGCACATTGTCCCCAAACTGCCCACACTGGGTATTTAGAGGAACTGGTATGTAGGGTTGGTTTCGGACAACTGAAACAACCCTAAAGAATTCCTCATGCCACAGTTATATACCAAGTTGGCAATTAAAAATTAAGTATGTTTTAAACCTGTGGTGACTGTTCTTATTACTTGTTTGTTTACTTATGTATGCTTACTGGTAAAGGTAGTGAAAAAAAGTTGTACAAATTACAGTCTGTTAAAATTTGTTAAATAAAGCCGCTTATTAGGGCTTAGTTAACTGTCGTGATCATTTAATTTCAAATCTTTTGGTTTTTAGCTAAGTTAGTATATGCTATATATTGTAGACCTTTGGGTATAAGCTTACCTGATATAATAAGTTTGCTGTTGAAAACCTTTGTTCCAGTTTATGGGCCTTCAGAAGCTCTTACTAACCCATCCAATATTTGGTTCAGGTTACAAATGTCTGATTTCTCCTGGAAAAAGCATTCCCCTGTTGAGCTCCTGGAAAGATACGAGCACTGTGCATTTGAACCTGATTCATCAAATGAAATCTATGTGTTTGGCGGAGCCAGTAAAGACTCCAATACCAATTCAACCCTAAAGATATCACCAGGTACATACTTTTGGCACATGAACCCGCGTTGTAGCAGCATAGCACCTCCCTCCCCGACTTTTTTTAGCTGTTAAGCCTAAATGGGTGCCTGCTGTGAGATCAAGGGTTTGATGATTTACTGACTTATCAGAATAAAGTGCAGATTGTTTCATTCTGTTGCTTAAAGTGCAGGGCATATATAGTTCTATGGTTACAACAAAAAAATGTAGGGTGGTGTGCCTGGTGTCATTCAACTTACATTTTTGCTCATTAGGCAGCTTAGATATTTAAATAGCAGCTGAACGAACTTGTAGTTTAAAAAACATAGATTATTTTGATGGAATTGCTTATTCCGGTATTTTTTAAAAGTGATTGTAGTAATGTCACACTGCCAACTCATTTTTCAATTACGAAAAGAAAAAAATAAGGCATTGGGAGCATGTAATGCATGACTTAATGCAGAGCTTTTTGAAACCTATTTTTGCTGGTAATGGTATTTGTGTGTGAAGTTTATGTTGTCGATTATGTCTATTGTTCGCATATATAGGATATGATAGGATTGAGTATTCCTGTTTATCCTTGTGATTGGGAAAGCGTAATGGGCTATAACAAACAGGTAATCATCGAGACAATTCTTTTAACTTAATAGAAACCACGCACTAACCCACCAAGCTAAATTCTGTACCTCTAAATACTACAGGATCACTTTGAGCGTTTTCTTGGAGAAAACTTCTCTAACTAATACAAAGATTATAATATTAATGTTAGGGTCAGGGTTAAGGATTGTTCTGGGGTTGAGATTAGTGTTTGGAACAGGGTTAGAATTACTTTCCATAGCAATCTAAGCGATCCTGTAGTATTTAGAGGCACCCAGCTGAATAGTCAGACAATATATATGCTATATGTCAAATGTTCTAATTTATCTCAGACACTGGTAGCTGTGAAACGGTTCAGTGCAAAGGTGAAGTCCCTACACCGAGAACAATTCATTCCGCCGCATCACTAGGTGATTCACTGTATATTTGGGGCGGGGGTCACAAAGGCCCTAATCCTGTGCCCGACCTGCAATTGCATGTGTTTAACGGCAAAACTGAAACATGGTCTCAACCTAAGGTCACTGGTAAGTTATTGATTGGTTAAAAATAAATCGATACCCAACTATTTTCTGCATGCCTAAAAGGCGTACTACACAAATTTATTTGGTGTCATAAGCAACTGTCATTTTTCTCCTTCTATTACAGTTCGCTTTGCTTTTCTTTTTGCCAACATGATTGTTGGACTGCGACGTCCTTTTCCGTCTGTTTTGCAATACTATTGTATTAATGTATGGCGTCGAGACTCGAGAGTGATTATCACTTTGGTCAATTGCTTTTATCACAATTTAAATTTTGCTCTGACTTGGTAGTGATTTTTTTTTTAAACTAGCAAAGCTCTTAAATAATGAATTTTGAGAATGGTATGATAAGGTAACTGTTACCATCTTCTGTGCAGTGTTCATTTTTTCTCAAAACTCGAGATTTTTTCAAACAATTTGCTTTTCCAATAAGTAAAAAGATGGCTGCATTTTGAGTATTGCTCTAGGTAACTGTATGAGTCACAGTCCTGCTCCACATGGAATACAAAATTGTCTGTAAACCTAACATGCAAAGAAAACTTATAAACCACTTAGTTTCACATGATAACCTTGCAGGCAAACTACCAAGTGCGAGACACGGCCATGTAATGTGTGTGGTCGGCAGCCAGCTGTATATACATGGAGGAATGGCTGGAACAACCTTCCATAAAGATCTACATGCATTCAGTCTATCTGATATGACGTACGAAGTACATTTGCATTTATACATAAAAACTCTCGTGGAAACCTCACAAACTAAAGATTTTCTTTTTTCATTTTTTTGTGTATAAAAAATATTTTTTATTAATTTTCAAGGTTGTAAGACCAAAATCGCTGTAAGACCAAAATTTTTTGGCTTAACAACCCCAAAATCGCTCTTGTTTTTTTTCATATAACCAGATAGATTTTTATTTAAATAAAAAATTTGGTTTGGCGGTTAATTGTGTCATTTTACAGACATTGCCTGAACCCAGCGGTTTGATTGGTTCTACCAAATTGAAGGAACGTGTCTATCACATACAACACACTACAATAGATCCGGTAACCCGACAGTGTGCACAAGGTGATCTGACGATTGCCCGTGTGTTAACCTCCTTGGTTTTCCCATTCAAGGGGATAAATATAAAAACTGAAGTCAAGGTGTTAATTCCAGGTGTGGTAAGGTCAAACAACGAGGAGACGTACCCTGCGCGAGAGCAGCCCATGCAGCTGCCTCATTCAACAAATCCATGTTCACATTTGGTGGGATGTCTCAGGAGGGAGCACTTGATGATTTGTGTTGTTTCAATGCAGGTAAGACTACGATTCGTGCTTTTTCAATTCATCCGTACTTTGCATGACAAAAGATCTAAATAAAACTGGTCGCTAGCTAGTCGGTTGTGTCCTTAGGCAAGGCACTTACGGACATTGTCTGAACCCAGCGGATTAATGGGTTCTACCAAATTGAAGGAATGTGTCTATCATATACAACACACTGCAATAGCTCCGGTAACTCGACAATGGGCGCGAGGTGATCTGACGATTGCTCTTGTGTTAACCTCCTTAGTTTTTCCATATCCTATCCTATAAATGTGTTTTTAATTAATTTTTATCTTTCAATCAACCACAAACCTAGTATTTCTGCTATGTTATGAATACAAAGTAGTATGCACAAGGTTTTATGCAACTAGGATTGAATTGAAATTGGCATAACGCTATGCAGTGTCTCAATATGGGTATACAAATACACTGTATAAATATTAAATATTCTATATTGGCTTTATATTTTTTCTCAAAGATATATTGTTTCACAGCCACTGCCACTTGGACGAAGCTAAAATTCGATTCCCCCATGCCGACCCCACGTTTAGATCATTCTATGTTTGTTGTGGAGCTTCTATGCAGAAAGGTGGGAAGCTAGTCAATCCATTGTTAAGCCTTTGCTTTCTTTATCCCCAGTGTATTTCATGCATTAGTTAGTGTCCATATTGGCACTAAGAACGTAGAATGTATGCTGTACAATGGTGTTGCATGCAGTCCCCACACTACACGCCTTACTGCCACCGTGAAAATCCAGTAAGCTTACTGCATGTTACCAGTACATAAGTCTTATAATGACACCGGTTTGCTGATTGTAACGCTCCCTATATCTTAACGCTAGCATTTTACGATTGCAGATGCGTCTAAATCAACTTTTATTGTCGAAAGCCTGAAATTGCTGCTGAATTATTGATTGAAAAAAAAACAATTCACAGCCCTATTGCATACATAATGCTGTGAAAAATACAGTTTACTTAAGATAGGATATTCAAGTTTTGTCCTACCAGAGTTAGTGTAGTGTATGTTTGTATTATATTTCTACATATAATGGGACGTTTTCTGCTATGTAAGTTTAACCTATTAAGCCACTTATCCACCAATAATTTGCCCAAGTTACAACCGAATACTCAGCTGCTGGTTTCGATCTAAAACCCCTCCGCCATCATCAGACTGATGATGCTCTAACCAGCCGTCATTATCATTAACTTATTAGCAGGGATAAAAAATTTTTTGTTAAAAGTTAAGCGTATAACAAACTACAAACATTAGCTATAAACTGAAGAATAATGCAACAAAAGTGCATGTCCCATTTTTTAGCAATTTATAGTGGTTCTTGCTGGGGTTTTTAAATTGGATTTTACACAAATAACAAAGAGGGGGAAAATCTAACGGTTACAAGCCTATATAGGATAAAGGATATTCATGTTTATCCCCGTGAATGGGAAAACCAAGGGGGTTAACACACAGGCAATCGTCAGATCACCTCGCGCCCGTCGTCGGGTTACCAAAGTTATTGCAGTGTGTTTTATGTTAAAGACTCGTTTCTTCAATTTGGTAAAATCCATTAATCCGCTGGGTTCAGGCAATGTCCGTAAAGTGCCTTGCCAAAGAACACAACCGACTAGCTAGCTAGCAGTTTCGCACGTACAACCTTTCGATTGGAAGGCGACACACAAAACCGCCAGACTAACCGGTCCGACCGATATGACGTAATGATTTAGGATGGATTTTGCTTAAGTTTGCTGAATGTATCCAAGAGTTGTAAATATTCTTTTCTATAATACCAGGACCCAAAACCGGACTCTGAGACACAGAAGGAAAAATCCCCCCCTGGCACCCCACCTTCGACGCCTAACCTCGTGTCGGGTGCTGCCAACATTATCCCCGTTGATCTGTGGCAAACGTCAGCCCCTGTATCCCATGGTAACGGCGACGTCGCCAAAATGGGGGAGCGACTAGCTCAGGAGCTCCACCTGGTGGAAAACGTCGCAGCGACGTCTGTTACGGCGTTGATGATCTTCGGAGGAATGGATACGTCGGGAAACGTTTATAACGACGTGCTCGTTACTCGGTTGAACGATCTAGTGTGAAATGCTCGTTTACCTAAATTTTGACAAATTTGTTGATATTTTTTCAAATCTTTTTTAATTAAAAAAAAGTATTGCAAACTTTTGCTATCAAGTGTAAATTCTCAACTCTAACATTAAGTAGAAACTGACCTCTATGCGTTTTCTACAATTTTCTTTTGCCAGTGAAAACGTCCTATTAACGATTTCATTTTGCAATTTTCCTCAATAATTTAATTTTGTATTTCCCCGTGTTATTTGCTTTCATATACCCCAACTCTTTGTAGCTTCGTTCTTCAATTTGTATTTCTCCATTTTTAATATAGTGTTGAAGAAAAACAAGTCTTTTGTGCTGCGTCGGTAGGTAGTTTGTGGGTTCACTTAAAGCATGACGCCTTTGCTGCTTTAATAAGAAAAAAACTAAAAGAAGGGAAGAAGGAAAACCGCCCATTAAAAAAAATTATGGCATTAGATTTAGTTTTAAACATGGGGTTGGAGTTAGGGTTAGTTCCGGGGTCGAGAATAGTGTTCAGGGGAGGATTTAAATAAGTTTACGAAATTTTAGTGTTGCCCAAGAAAAACACTCATTGACTAGATGTTGGTTATCAGTTAATTACACAGGTACTTTTTAAAAATGGATGACCATTTGCTTAGGGTTGTTCTAAGTAATACTTATAACGCGTAACAAATATGTAATTTACAAAAACGGCACTGTCCCCAGCAGGACATTGGGTAATAAGGAGTTCTCCAATAAGATCAAAACTTTGAATTTCTTAGATTGGCTTGATGTATTTTACCTGTGTGTAAATTGTTAAAATTTACCTAGTTGGTGTTTTTTGAAAATAATGTGCAGTTTGACCCGAAATTTGGCACGATTCAAGTTAAGTCATTTGGTACAATCGCGTGGACGAATGGTTAACGCAACCGATACATATACCGACTCATATACTAAAAATGGGCCTGGCGACGAGCACATCATGGGTTCGAAACTTGGCTCAATAAAAACCCATGGGCACGCAAAACAACAACGTGGACGCTTTTTAAAGTGCTAAGTTTTGAACCCATAATAGGATCGTCAATCAGACGTTTTTGAAGAATAATTGTGTATATAAATTGGGCGCGTTGTCCTCTCAGCCCCGGTTTCGAACACACCATCTTAAGGCTATGTGCGAGGCTCTTGGTACAACACGAACCTGGATAGCTATTTTCGAAACACTGGTTTACAATGTATTTCGAGTCATAACAATCCAAATTGCGCTTCTGTGGCTATGTACCCAAACCTTGTTTTCTGCCACTACTGTGGGAAACACCATTTCACCAAGCCATGTTTACAATGTATTACTGCGGGCACCAAACATAACCGTTTTTGTTCTAGGACACTTTACACACAGATAAAGTTACGTCTATTGTACCGCCGGCATTTCCGTTCAATCAAACTCGGGTACTTTATTTCAGTAAATTAGCGTTCTATTGTTCATACTCTTTGCTCTATATGAAATACAACCCATTAGCGACTCTCACCGCAGCACCAGAATGGTCACTTAAAACACTTGAAGCTTATTTTCATATCCGGATTATTATTTCCATTACTGACCGTTATCAAAAGGGTCCATTATGTAAGTTTACGATATCCATCTCTATTAAGCTATCGTAGGAATTCGTTTTATATTGTTTTTATATTTTCAAGTAGTGTCAACTGTATACTTATTTCTTTTGATTAGAGCGACAAAGTAATTTGTTGAATATCTTAAATATCTTGAATATTTAAAGAGTCGAATACTTTTTCTTTTGTGTGCGTGGTTCTCAGTGCCTCCGGTAGTTTAATACGGACTATAACCTTCATAAGTCGTATAATACTATATTGTCCTCTCGTGCCGGGCGAAACAATGCAAACGAGTCATTATCCGGAGATCTATTGTCGTTCCATGGTTCAACTTTCTTTTGACTTGCCTCGGAAAGAAAGCACTAGATTTCTGGATAGTTTGGAATTGTCTTGAGTGCCGGACAGGCTTGACACGAGTTAAAATTGCTTTGAATTGCTAGAGTTAAGTGGTGGAGTCTTAACCGTGCTCGTTTTACAAGTGCAGCTGTGTAAGATAACAGATTTGTTAAAACGTTAAAAGCTATGGACCATATTTGCACAGATAAAGTAAGAAAGCAGTCGCTCGATCGTGAGAAACCTTCGCGAACTGCAAATCAGCTCGAATCGAACCGGGCACTGCGCAATGTGCAAAGTTTACATGAGAAGTTAAAGATGCCGGTGCCACAGTTGCCAGCTGTCTTGGCGTACTTGCGTTGGCTGGATAAAATGGAGGCTTGGCATGGCAAGCGTCATCCGTCCACCATCCATGAAGTATCCGCGAAACTACGCGACACGGAAGATCTCTATTCCTGGGGCGGAGACTTCGGTTCTCCGATCGTTTTGCCGCGGATAAAGAAGCATCCGAACCCGGAGAAATTTCGCAGCGCGCAGGTGAAACGGAACTTCAATGTTGGGACGGACAATTCCACTACAACGGCAACGAAAGCCCACGCCCAAACAAAACGCCAAGTTTCAAAATCCACCTGCGATTCCAGAAAGCGACCAGAATGGTACAAGCCAGGGGCATGGGAGCTTACGGGGAAAAAAGAAAAACAAGTGAGCATTATTGAACCTGAAAAACGGAGCAAAAGCCGTTCCAAAACAGCATGGACTAAGAAACCTACCGCGTTTTACATTCATGCGATGAACGGCTTTAAGTATTGGCCAGTTGAACTCTATCAGCCGCCAGTACCCGCAACAAAGTATTCGTTTGGAGACCGCTTTAACCCGGGCAGGGCCGGAGTTATCAACGATCGTATCTACGCTAGACCACGCGCAAATAAACACTACTGGACAGAGTTTCAGCAGCATCAAAATCCTATAGGTTCAGGGAACGTAGTAACCGGTTCTGTGCTAAGAAACTGAAGCACTAGACTTGGCTAGGCTGTTTAAATTCTAGTTTACTATGTTCCGCAAAATCACCTTGGTCACTATTTGTTATTTTCTCCTTTAAAAAGTGCAGCTGATCAGTATATATATATATTTATATATATATTTTTTAATATTTACCTTCGTTTTTTGAGTTTTGTGGAATCGTCGAAATGGTTGTTCAGGTAATTATTTTGCACAATACTTTTTCCACTGTCTTTCTTTTTGTCAGTATTTTCTGTTCAAGTCCGCTTTATTACACTCCATTTGAGCTTTATCATGTGGTCAACTTGCGGCGGTTAAGTACGATGCCCGAAAACCCAAGGGTCGTTGGGTTCGATAGCCATACTAGCCAAATTTAAAACAAATCAGGTTGTGTAGATGGTTGAGGTAGTTTTTGTGTTCTTTTTATAATGAAAGAAAATCCGCAGATCGATTAATAGGTCCGATAAAGCGATTGTGTGGAAACTAGTTTACAACGATTTCTTGAGGTAAAAATGCTGTCTATCCAACCTAAAAAATCAACATATCGTATTTCTACAATTTATGTTGCCGAGCAATTAGAATTTGTATCCTTTACGCTGACTTTTTTTATTTGGACAACACCTGTGAAGAAGGTCTGAGAAAAAATATATTAAAGAATTTGTTCGTGAAACGCGAAAATATGTACAATATAGGAATTTCGAACCATTTCAAATTAACATTGTTGGAAACTTTCTTTTGTTCACCAGTTATTTCATATTACGTCATATAGATTATTCAGTAATACATTGTTGTATTCAGTCAAACAGGAAAACTGTACAATGGGATATACAAATATACAAAATACACCAGATCAGCAAATAGCTCGAAAGGTTTTCCGAACAACTGGTGTATTTTCAGGCACAAGTCGTATACTGTTTATCTGTGTCCAGCCAATGTCTTTGTATTTAACATCCTGGCTAATTTGTCGGCATATCTACAGCATTAATTTTTTACATGTCCATGTACAAGCTATTTACAAGTGTGCTATTGTGAGCAAGGTATAATTTCCAAAGTGTGCGACAGTAAGTAAAATGGGGCCGTCAATATAGTTCACTTCATATAGCCCACGTTATAGGTCTTGCATTAATATGTTGCATAATACAGCGGTGAGATAGAAAATCAGGCGTAAGTGTCGAGAAAGGGTGTCTTTTCATTGCTCTGTTTCGACCTAGAAGAAAAATTTCTGTTATTAAATATAATGAAACAACAAAAATATTTTTCTTCTGGAATGTGTATATACTTCTGGAATGTGTATTGGAATGTGTATAAAAATCAAAAGTGTGTTTTATTTTTGTAAAATACACCTATGTGTATGGTGTACGGCATGCGGCCTACGACGACATCCTACTGACGGAGGTTTAAAGGAACGTCAATATCATTTTTAAGAAGATTTTTAATTTTCGTACAATATGATTCCATGCGATTTTCAAATTATATATGTTTGAATTAAACTTACAATCAAGATAGTATCTACTGCTATAACCTCGAGCTGCTATTATTGTCGCCGCTAGATGTCGTCGGGAGCAGGTTTTCGTCCGAGTCGTCGAAGCCGCAGCAGTTGAGTTCAGCTTCCTCAATAGTGCGGTAAGGCTTTCCCCGTCTAATCTAATAAAAAAGATCAAATGCGACCGTTAACAATTTCAATTTTAAGCATGACTTAATTATTATTAGTATGTGTATATAGAAGAATTGTCGAGATAAAGATTGGTTTTTATACACACCGCTAAAGCCGTCGCCAAAATCTAAATACTTGTTGCACACGAGTTTTTGATGCTTACAATGCAGTATAGTTTTCCTAATTTGACATTGTTGTCCATCAATAGTAAATGTTTGTGTACTTTCGACACGGTCGCAATAATAAGAAGAAACAATGGTTTAATAGCACATTAAAGCCCAATTGTATTGGTTAATCCTAATATGCGCAAATGTAGTGAAATAAAAAAATGCACCGCGCCATACTTACAAAAAGTTAAATTTAATTGATAAAAACTCAACGCCGTTGGAGTGGGTTAGGGATGAGAACGGTATTCCACTAGTTCCCTATTGAACACTTTCCAATTGTGCTACTTGAATAGAGGGGGTTTATATTATGGAGTTTAAGTATTTTATATGTGTGGGTGTATTAGACGAATCGGGAAGATAAGAAGCTAAGAAAAATATTAAGCTTTGAAAGTTGCTATCTTAACCTTACACAAACATAATGGCCGATCTATACATTAAACGTCCATTCGCTACAAACATGTGCGGCCATTTGCCGTGAAAATATTTGCTTTTCTGATGCGCCATATGGTCTTGGTCTTTCATAAGGCATTTTCCGCGTGACCTCTCTAAATAACACGCCCATTTGTACCGACATTCCTGCGGGTAAATAGTGCTTAACCAAACGGATAATTTATATTTGAAAAACTCAATTGATACCACACGATTGGTTGACGTGCACAAGGTACAATACAGGGTTCGTTTTAAAATAATGGTTTAATGTATCTTTCTCAAGCTGCCTTCAAGAGCCTATATGTTATTATAGGGCAAACAAATATCCAATGATGTTGTTTTTTTCTAAACAAACAAAAAAGCCGTTTTACTAACAACACGCTAAACGTTTGCATATATTAGCTAATATAGATAAGAAGCAACCTAATTAAACGTTTCATTACAAAATTTTATTAAAAAATAATCGTTTTCCGGCGTATACTAGAGTAAGGAGAAAAAAACACTGCCAATCTAACGAAAGAGAACCGGTATAAATATAGTTAAACTAATATTTACCAAGTTACCGTTTCTATCCAATTGGATCCGGTTAAATAACCACGTGGCCTCGTGCCCGGGAACAGGCATGTGATTGTGACGCAGCAAAGAGTAATGTGCCAATAAATGTCGGGCAGAGTTCAAACTAGCCACTTTAAGAAGTAATCGACCCTGCCTTAAAATAGGCACGGCAATCTATTCGTGTCGAAAATCACGTAGGGTGTTATTACGTGATAGTAACGTTCACCCAACATGTACCAGACATTGGATGTTCAGGTAAATAAGTAGACTTAATTTAATAATTTATTAAACCATGCAATAAACTAAACAACCATAGGCGTAGTGATTTCCTTGTTTTACGAATTACGAATTGCGCGATTTTTTAATCAAGGATGTTGATTTTACATGGCAACCATCAAATCTTGAGTGTGGGTGTCGGTCAAACTTACTAGTTTGCTCATAGTCGAACGAATTTAAACGCTCATTTTAGTGCTACAAACAACACGCGATATTAATTATGACAACCTATAGTTGTCCCATAATTTCCACCACCCTCGCGTAAACTTAGAAAAAATAATTTTCGCTCACAAGAAACTCACCTTGATCCATAGCCATTGGAACAAAAAGATAACACCCAGGACAGCGCAGTTGAGGAAGATGTGCCAGCAGAAGAAGATAGGAAGGACCATCTGATTGTTCCCGTCATCCGGATCCCATTTCTTCCCGTTCAGCGGGAACAAAATGAAAGCGAGGTTGAACAGCCAGCTTCCCATCTGCGCGATGTTTATAAGTGGTGGAATTTTGGTAATGGCGGGTCATGTTTAAAATAACAACAACCCTTAAACGCGATGCGGATTTTTATGTAGGCTATAGATATATTTTATGTTTAGTTTTCTTTTGTTTCTACGAAGCAGGACTTATTATTAAAAAAAAACACGAAGCAGGAATATTGATAAAGAATTAAAAAAACGGGACAAAAACGGCAAAACGACAGTCGTTAGACACACATTTAAAAAGGCAATAAATGTGGGACAGATTTTCTAAAGTATTCAAAATATCGGTAAATAGTATGGTCCTTGAAATATCTAAGTGTTTTGACTCGTTTCATTAAGTGGTTGTTATTTTCTAGCAGATCCACATACCGACGTGATAGGTAGAGATATTGTTTGCACTCTCGTGTTAATACATGTGGGGCTTGTTTGCGCGTCTGACTGTGGCATAGCGTAGCAACAGCAACAGGCGAAGGTAAGATTATCCAAGTAAACATACATTGCCGCGTAGTTGCGCAATACCTGCATCACCAGCAAGGTGTGAGCCCAAATCAGACGCTTATCCCAGGGCAGCCATATTTCAGCAGTCAAAACCAAACACATTGAGAGGTTGGCGTAGAGAAGGAGTGTATGGGCATCAAGTTCTAATTCGTGCTGTGGAAAGTTAAATTGCAACAATAAATTTAAACAACAGTTCGATAATAATTTTGGTGCAAACATGACTTGAAATTTAGGCCTTAAAAGCCCGTCTCTTGGCTTATTTTACATATAACAGTTCGAACTCTAGATAACGTAATATGTGGGCGTTTACACAGTTATTCAATGACACATAAATCTTACACAATCAACTTTTAGAAGCTACATTTTTCGCGCGTAACGGTGTTTTTTCTTTGGGCGTTTCAACGCCCGCTCTTGGGCTACCAGGTATCATTGTTTGTCAGAATTGTTTGTGATTTCTGTTGTATTCCTAGCCCATAGTCACACACACAATACCAATTTTAGCACAACTATATTGATTGGTAAAGTATATTGTACTTATATCCAGATAATTACCATATTAATAAAGTTATTATAGGTGGGAAACGAGATAGGCCTATCGTTTTGCTATATGTTATAACTATTACAAGAGAGCAGGGGATAAATTATTTTGGTTTATCTTTGAATTATATAAATTTGTTTGTCAGTTAAAAATAATAACCTTAAAATTAACTTTTTTAACCGATAAACCTGTATTTTTTAATCCCACTACATTTAGCAACGCGATGAACAAAAATTAAGCTAATTTTTAATGACCTTAAACAGCCCCCCTTAATTAACTTTTTTTATTATTGCGTATTTTCGATTTCATTTTTTAAGTTTTTTTTATTCTAAAATTCATTTTGTAAATGTTTAATGAGCTCCAGGTTAATTAAAGTCCCATGGACCTCTTCTGAACCTGT
>CH002449.1:178798-202080 GCA_000149265.1 Ciona savignyi | reverse complement strand
TCCCAAATATATTATACTGTTGTCAGTGATAATAGGCATGGCATACTTTTTTTACACCCTCTCAATTTACCCAACTTTCCATTGTACCTTGCCGTGTCGGTGAAAGAAAAGGAGCAATGCAGTTATGTAGAAAGCCATGGCCACGGCCGCCTTTTCAAGTACTACAAGGCGTTTGCGTGCGCATCGTTGACTGATGATGTCCACCACTCCACTAGCGGCAAATGACATGTACATTGTGAAATGTTGCCACTCGTTCAAGTGAGCCTGCAAATGTATTAATTGGTGGTTTTGCTATTTTGTGACGAAAATAGTCTATGATTTTCACTAAAAAGAGTTTATCACGGGCCTATTTGGTATAAATATTGTTTCTCATCTCTGTAAAATACAATGTTTTCAAAAGGGATATTAAAAAATCAGACTGCAACCCACAAGAAGCATAAGGCCCACTTTCTGCTTTAATGTAGAAATACAAATATACGCTTTAACAGCCATTTAGCTCTTCACCACGTTTTTTTGTTTGAGCATAAAATTGTCTTACCCAAGTTCCATTAGGATAAACCATGTATAACTTATTGGTCCCAGGTGGATAGAAGAGTTCCGCCATAGCTGCCCCAAACCCGTACAAGATCTTCATAAACCCGTCAAGAGGTATTAGTCGAATTCTGCAGAAGCATATAGTCGTTAAATCAATAGTTAGTTACAGAAAGCCTGGCTGTACAATATAAGAGATGCACGTGTACTTCTGGCTAAGAAAGTTCACCGCCTCTGATACAATCACGTGATTTGTGACTAATGATGTAAATATTAAACTGATAAAAGGTCGATCATTACAGACCAAAGTTAAAAAAGGGTTGATTTGGCGTTTTCCGGGAACAGTTTTCAAACCATCGACGGTTAATACATAAATCGCGCAAACCGCCAGTTTACACAACTTAATTCGTACTAACCGGTACGTTCACATCAACAAGCTATAAGCGTGCTGTCAAGTTTTAGAGGCGGCTTTCTTTGAACTGTTATTTTTGTATAGCTTTGTTGTGTCAACAATTCTATAACTGAGCCGATTGTGTTATTTGTTTTAGTCTGTTATACTGTAGTAGCTGATCTATAGTATCTGTATGCTATATATATATATAGTGGAATTTATACAGCAAACTAAACATAAAATTAGTCTTTACGGTAAGATAAGCTGTAATTTATTATATTAGAATTTGTGATTACTCCCTGTTTACTATTGTAATATATATAAACTTCTGGTGAATATGTTATACGATTTTAACCAGATACTTGTATCTAGCTTATTGAGTTGTATGCTTTCTCTTTGTCGTATTTGTTTCTAAAGAGTGTTTTGCATTTTATTACCCTGTTAATATTCGAAAGATTTAAACGTGTTTTTTGTATATATATTTCTGTATATAAATTGGTCGCGCTAACCATTCGGCCGCACAACTGTGTTTTGTCCCAAATTACCAGAAATCTTTGGAAAATTATGCGCAGTACGCTTACTTGCGGCATACGCATTCATGTTTCCAGGAACAAACATGTCTTGCTGTTTACGTAAGCAAAACGGCTGCGTTAAGAGTCGTGTTTATGGTTAGTAGGGCCAAACGGATCCGTCTCGACAATATTTGCATGTGAAAGAAAATCAAATTACTTTGCAAGACGAAAGAATTCTTTCCAATAGCCTATAAACGCATGTAACTCACAATTTTTGTCTGGTTGTAAGGCAAACGAAGCCGCTTCATTTTTAACTTTTCACGCATTCATCTACGAAAACTTTAGATGCATTTTTTTCTTTAACGACCCCCGCGATTTTACATACATTAAATTTTCATTTGTTGCGTTAAAAAATGCGATCAATCAATCAAGAGATATTAAAAAAGGCGACCGCAAAAAAGGATTAATAACGGAGACAGTCAATTTGTCTCGTTGTCAGGAAACGCTTATGTCGCCGATACGCGACTTTTGGACCGATGTGGTGTTGATCGAGTTCGACCTTTAATATAAAGACGACTAAATATAGCTTGCTAGTACAAGATGTCACGTATATTTTTCTAAACCATTGTTTTCCCCATATTTACGTGAATAACGGTCTGGGATCCGGTGATTCTGACCGTATTCCCAATTACACGAACCCTAGATACTCGTGAGATTGTACGCTACAATATCATTCGCAGCACACAGAAATACACAGACGACTTTATTAGCCTATCAGATATGTATAAACATACTGTTGCCACAGCTTGCCGAGAAAAGTTGAAGGTCTTTTCCGAACACGTTCCCTCGTTTCTTTGGCGTTTCTGCCTCGTAGAAGGTACTGTCTGGAGTACTGGAAGCAAAACACGATTCCAAAGGAGTAAAATGCGACGCCGGGTGAAATGTGGCCCTCCCACGTACCCATTCTATTTCACTGAAGTATAACTTAATGGTTTACTAAAACTCGTCTGTGGAAAAGCGTTGCTGTGACATCTTATGCATAATCTCATTATGGTTTATCTATAATACGAATAAAAATATCTATGTTTTATTTTTTTATCTCAACTTAAAGTTAACGATGATAAAGTTATGGAAACTTAACGAAAAACTATACTAAAAAATTACAATATTAAATCGGACTTTTCATGTTTATAGTTAAGCTATGAAAAAAGTATCTTTATGTATATGAAATATTTCACCACATGCCCATACCTAGCTATATTAAACTCTGACATAATTGCAATATTATCCTGCTGGGTATTGTAGGACTAGTTCCAAGACATCGCAGTTTGACGCGTGATATATTCCGCGAATTGTTAGGGACTTTTTGCACAGTTTTACCTAAACCGGTTTAGCACATTGGTTGTTACGTACATGGTTGCATCAAACATTTCAACGAAACGTCTTCAGTGACATCCACGTGTGAATTCTAGAAAATTCGACCTGTCAATCAGTCAAGCGCGGTGTGAGCTAAGCACGTACTCACATGTTTGCCTGTGCACTTTGGCTCTATCTATAATTACTAGTTTACCCCCTCCACCCTTTGTTAAAATTCCAATTGCAATTAGATTTAAATAAAAATAGTTCACAGTCGCACATTCGTTGCCGTAAGATTATTTCTAATTTTAAATGATCATCGTATCAACCATATTCCTGGCCCCGGCGCTATCTTGACCGCCCGCATTATTATATTGTACTAGCGTAATCAACTTAGCCACGCTTCGATCACTGTACACTCCAATGAATAACGAACACAGCGAAAGGGTCAATCTTTACATAAGGGGACTTTTTTCAATATGTTATACTAAATTAAAACGTCGTTTCTCACCACAGCGAGATACAAAAGCCATCGCTACACAAACAATTTGTATTTATCTCCGCCGTTCATATAGCATTGAAAACCCTTTTTTGATCTAAAAGAAACCGGTCGCAAAAAAAAACAATCACGCTTAAAAGCTATAAACACTTTAAAAAAACATCAGGCTATGTACGATAAAGCACCCGACTGTTTACTTTTCCGCGCGTTTTCAACCCACTTTATTTGATTTTCGACTTTAATTTATACAACGTTATTATAAATAGCAACAACAACAGTTCGCCCCGCTTAAGAACGGATACATATTGCAACTAAGTTCTGGTGGGTCGTTCGAGGTGAACCACTACTTCACGGTTATTGTCACGAGGCCAATTGCCCAGTTACGGTCACGTCTATTTCTTATATTCTTCATGATCAAACTAACCTGCCCCACTAAACTGAAATGTGTAAATTCTATCCCGATTAGGTAAGGCGCGCTAGGTGGATCGTTCTTTCGAAGATGGTTTGTATATTAACTAGAACTCGTTGCGTAAAAAGATCGGCAAAGGTAATCTTCGTGCCATATCGGCCGTTAATTCCTTTTCTGCGATGGTTTGTATATTAACTAGACTAGTTGCGTATATAAGATCGGCAAAAGTAAACTATGTACCAAATTGCCCGACAATTTCTTTTTCTATCGATGTCCATGTGACATTCTATGTTTACTTAAAACTTCTTCCTTTTACTTCATTTCACATCGGAAAACGGAAAACAACTGACCTCCATCCTACCTCGTATTAAATTGCTAAGTACAAATCAACCTTAACGTAAACCCAACCCTAGCCATATTTTATACCAAAATGGTCATATACGGTTTTATTTGTTTTTAAGTAACACCTATCTTTACTTTATATTAACGCTGTATTAATTAAAGTCGAAAACCATGCAGCATATACCATAACAGCGTGTTCGTGTGTGTTATACAATTGTATTTAACTGCGACAGTTTTCTACATATCAACTCACTGAATATTTAGTGTGGTTAAAACGCTCAATACATATTTAAATTAATATTGCTTAATTGCTAATGGATTTGTTTGTAAGGTTTTATATGCAGTCAGTCAATATAAAGTTCATTTTGTAATAGTTTTCCAAATAATATTGTACTCAATTTAACAATTTTTGGTAGTGACAAAGATAAGTAGTTAATTTTTAATTTAATTAATACTGAAATTAAATGTTTTTTGTTTGTTATTGTTAATCTGTAGGTACTCGGTAATATATTGTGTCTCTTGTATATTAAGCTATAACTGAAGTGGAACTTCTCACTGTATTTAAAGAGGTGTGTTTTTGGACCTTTTTAAAATTTGATTTTGTGTGTCAATTTTCTCTAAGTGAACCGTAGTACCATGACAAAGCATTTTTAACGTGGATGCCACAATGATTACGTAATATTTTTGTGGGTAAACAAAGTGCTACCTTTAACTGTGGGGCTGACTATAGAACAATACTTAAAAGAGGAAATAGTTATTGAGGGTAACACACTCTATTCCTGGCCACTAACGTTAACATTCTCTTTAAAGTGCAATTTCCTCTCACCCTTCTTTGTTTAGTACGGCCCCTTAATCACTATAAATGATTTAATTCTCAAACAATGATCTTAGTCGAACCGCTTTCAGTTAACCTATTATTATACTCAAAACAACTTAAGATTAACGGGCAATTATTCAAGAATTTTCCTCCTAATTTGCTTCATGTTTTACCAGTCATTCATTTTAAACATAACAAGACACCGTGTTGTTCTGTTCCTTTAGTAGCGTCTGTACAACACCTCTCTCTGTATAAAATTCTACACATAGTATGCGTTGTTATGGGTTCATCACGGTTTTGGCTGATATAAAACTGCCTTTATATGTTAAGAAATGGAGGAACCGAAGCCGATTATTGGAAATGAATCTATTTCACAAATAAATGTACTAGTGGAAATGAAGTTTGGACGTAACGTCCCAATTCGTTTTGAGTAATTTATTAATGAGATACAAAACATATTTTAGGAATGCTTTTACATCTTACAAGTAAAGGCTAATATTTCTCATTACCGTCAGGTTTCAAAAAATATTTTTCCTATATTAGTTTTGCTGAGTAACAATAGTGTTTCTCCAGAGTTTGTACGGTTAGAAGCGCCGGTGTTCTCGTATAGCTGTAAAGTTTCGTAATAGTGCAGCATACCTATGTAAAATAAAGGTGTTAATCGTGCATTTCCTAGCTGTTTTGTTTGGAAAAAGTTCTCGGTGTACAACGGGGTACAAACTCAAAATTTAAGCAAACATTTGGAGGGTTTTGGGTTTAGATTGTAGATCCAAGCTTCAGTTTTAAGTTGTAAAAATAATATTCGAATGAGCGTTCTTTATGAGGTCAGTTAGATCCGACCGGTTGGTCTAACGGTTAAGTGCGTCGCCTTTTAATCGAAAGGTTACAGATACGAAACAGATGAAAAATAGCGATGTTAGTTATGCAGTTAATATGCATTTTCAAATTTGGAGTGAATCACAACAGGGGATTGGCAAAACAAATATTAATTTATATATCTAATTTAAAGCAGATAATCCATATAGCATACTAGCCAGGCATTATTAAAAAGCCTATTTGAAATACCTTTGTTAGAAAATATTTGACAATTACCAATGTGTTGGCTCTCCTGTGTTTTCTCATTTACGTGATAAAACATAAATATCCTATATCCTATCCTGAACCTCAAAATTAACACAAAACGATAGCGAATTAAAGATAAATAACTAATGCTGGTGACATTTCCCTCTTTAATCATATTTAAAAAAACTGAAAAACAATACCGACATCCAATAAGTTATTGATATTTGTGTGGTAAAATAAGGGGAATGTCTTTTATACATCAATCTGATTAATTTTTTTAATAGTGTTGGTTTACATGATTGGCACCCTCCAGTTTGACAGTCTTGGGGCAAAAAATGTACTGCCAAACCTTTTTTACAGATAACTTATACGTAATTAAACTGATAAATTGCCTATGTGTATACATCCAATTTCTACCGTGAGTAAAGTAACGCTAATCTCACAGGAAAATATTTGTAAATCAACTAATAAATTGGTAAAGTCATTTGATTTCTTTTGTTGCCATATACCGGTACTTAGGCGTGTTTGACGTCGAACCTAACTTGAACTTTTCCTCTCTATCACACTGAGTACTCGTTCACTATTTTTTGAGAAATAAATTAATTCTGTGAAATACTCACGAAACGCTAGATTGCACGCAGTTGGAAATATGTACACGTTGAAACACAGAAAGGAAAAGGAAGAACAAAGTGTTCTTATGTATGAAACCACAAAACCGATATATAGAAGCAAAATCGCGTTTGTTATATTGTGTTTATGGATTGCTTTTGTATTTGAAGTAACCGTCATATTTTGGTCGGGATTTGTAATAAAGTACAAAATCCAAAAGTTTGCCAAAATGAATTCTGATGCTCTTTTTACTGCAAGTGGTCTTCATCACTATTAGTGCGTCGTCTTTTCCTGCCTGTACATCGATTTCATTTGCGCAGTGTCCCGGGAAGTTGGATATGAAAATCCGCCATTCTTCGAGAGTTTTCCCGATACGTCCTCGAACAGGGGATTATGGATCTCCATAGGACCACCGACCGCCTATTATTATTGTTATGTACGGGTATTTAGAATATAGATTTTTGATACTAAAGTATTAGTATAAGAAAATAGGGTATATAGAAAATGAGATTCATGTTCTATCCACGCGAGTGGAAAAACCCCGCAGTAGTACTGAAAATTGTCAGATTACCTCGTGCTAGCCATGGATTTACAACTATCTTTAAAAATGCAATTTGTTCGACATTTTTAGAATTTGCGTCAAATACTGACCGATGCGAATCCACTGCATTCGTACACCGTGTATTCTCCGTCGCTCGTTTCTTCGTCGTTTAGTTCGAGCTCCGCAGCGTCATCGTGCGGATCATGATTGCTGGACTCGCTGCGCATAGTACTAAAAATGAGAAACCGTTTAAGAAATCGTTCGTTATACGGTCGTGTGGCTAATGGTCAGCGCGACTGATTCATATACCTACGAATATATATAAAAACGGCACAAGTGACGTACCCATCTTGGGTTCGAAACTTTTTTCGGTAAAAAAAGTGAAAAAGATGTCATTCGTTGAGGGTTTATTGTTTTTGTGTCTGGATATTTAAAAATCATTGCAATAAATTAACCCATTTATATATGTGTGTGTTGCCATACAGTTATATAAAGAGAAATTACAGTATCGTTATCCTCTTTTTCTTCGACAAGGGTTAGAAAATATAAGCAAAACACAACACACGAATCAACAAAGACAGCGAAACTCAAATTACTCCAAAATATTTAAAATATGGGATCTAGTGTTCTAGACATGTGTTAAACGAGATTTTAACGTATAGCTATTCCAAAGAATATATATAAAGAATACAAAAACAAGGATAAACCTGCTTAGTGCTTTAATCTTCTTCTTTGTTTGGTTGTAGTGAAACACTTCTGCGCTTTTATTTAATTTACTGTCGATTTTCTGAAATCGCAAAATGCAATTAATTACCCAAATAAGCACGCTACCCCAGGGGGCGTACAGGAATTTTCAGGGGCGTGCTAGCCTTAATAAATTTTATTTTTAGAATCCAAACTTTGCGAACAAAACTAAACTTTTGATGCACATGTTTTTGGTTTTTCTAGATCAAAAGTACATTAGATCAGTTGTGTTACAATATTTAAAAATATTTTACATGTATAAAATACGCTTCTTCTTTCCCTGGAAAAACATACAGAGAACAGCATTCAAACGCTAGCCTGCCATTAATCACTGTCCTGCTTAACAAACTAAGTATGATGCAACAAAATAGCCGAAATATCAATTGTGCTGCTGTATTTTGGTTCACGCTCCCCATCTTTGTTTTTAAAGATGGGGGGCGTAAACTGACATTTATCGAGCAAGGAAGGCGCAGTACCATAAACGTTAGGAACCACTGAACTATATGTATTTCCTGGAAGAGGAAAATTGAATTAATCTAAATTTTCAACGAACAATTAGGTTCCTCAGATAACAGGCAATGTTCGTAAAATGGAGGCTTTATCGCGACCAGGTTGAAACTGAACCCGGAACAAGTCTGGATAGTCTTGTAGCCGAATCGCGAGCGATTCATTATACAGCTTACTATATTAAACTGGCCTACTAATGAGCCCATATCGAAACTTGTTCGTAATTTTTTAGTTTGATAAAATGTAGCTACCAGATATAACACTTAACATTCGCCAGTAGAATATCAAAGGTCGTCGTTAGTAAATGTGTCTTTTGATTAATATATCATTGTTTAAAAACACCGGCTTACTTTTCGATAATACTAAGATTGTACTATAGCTGTTAAGTGTCCTATGTACATGCACGTACTTCATGTATACTTATCAATGTGTATAGAAAGTATAAGAATATGTTTGTAGGATTGGTATACCGGTAGTAGTCACAGAGCAATGCGAAATGGTATGGGTTTGGTTAAGTTCGTTAAAAAATCTGTTTCAGAATACTTACAGGCTCATAGGAACTGTGTAGTGGGTTTGGTCCTGTAACGCCATAAGCTGGATAGTCGGTTTTCTGTGCCAGCCCTGTCAGTTTGCGTGCCCTGCAATAAATTACGTTTATGACTAATCAATAAAATGATTTGGATTCATCGTATGCAACAGTGGAATACATTGTCGGTGGTGAATAAGTAAAACTAGACCACATAATGTTATTATTATGTTGAACACAAATACATTTTCAAGTTAAAAATGTTTTTTTTGTTTAATTACTATATAATAATAAAATATTTAAATATTTATTTAATTCTCTATAATTTAAAAAAATGATTTTTAAAATGACAAAAACTGTAGTTAGTCATTACACAGCGGTTTATTTAATATTGCTTCGCATGGTTTGATACATAATAAAGGTAACACAAGATGCAAAGCATGCAGTTAATCATAAGAACAATCATGCTATTCAATGCCTGTTGAAACAAACAAAGCAGTTTGTAAACATGTAAATATACCTTTTTCTCATAAAAATATATTTTTATTTAACGGAATTAACATCATGCGCACAGTTGACTTCGGAATATTGTGTGTGATCAACTTATCTTAATGTGCTGTGTCATAAATTTATACTAGGCAGTCTGCCTAAAAAATCCAGGAATACGGTAAACTAATTTGAGGATAAAGTTAGGGGTGCATATATAATAATTGCATAATAACTTAATTTTAGGATACCATTAAATGATAAACCGGTAAATATCCCGTCCAGTACCCGCGTACCAGCAGCATCTACAGTCTTTTTGCAGCACTTACCCGTCCTCGTGCGTTGATTGGCTAGTTAATCCACTGTTCATAGGACCGTAACCATTGTGAATTAACACTGACGAGTCTGACGATCGATACAAAACTCTTTGTGACGCTACAATCAGGCTGTTGTGCCTGTGTAAAGGTTACGATAGAACTGACTACTAGGATATAGGTGCACAAGCCTTATTTGGCATACACTTTGGATTGTAATCCTCTTGGCCGGGATATCAGTCATACTGGACAAACTACTTCACTCGTTTATGTAACCCGAACATGCTGTAACCAATCTTATTGAGTGATGTCAGGCCTGGTCGTAAAATGCAGTGAAACCGCAAGTTTGCTTAGGGGAGTGTTAGAAATGTTTTATGGAGCGCTATAGTTCCTACCAATACAGTTATTGGGAATAATTATGGAAGATGTTTTAATTTTTTATTTCTTAGTTTTACTTTAACTCATCTTTTTAACATCTTCTCGTAATTTTGTACAAGATTCGCAAATATATTTGTAAGTATGTGTACATGTGTATATATAAACTGATAAAGATTAACTAAAAATCATTATATTTAAGTGCGGCGGTTGCAACAGCAAAAACGAGTAGAAAAAATAAAGACAGGGGAACATGCAAAATCAAATGGATGAATGTATTTCCACATACAGTGCATTGACATTACATGTTTGTGAAATATTGAATGTGAACACAATGGACATGCTGTTAATAGACAATGTTGTACCTGAACCAGCAAATGGCCGCCGCAGCAAAACCCGCAATCCCGATAGCACAGGAGGCCACAATAATAGCTGGAAATAAATTAATGTTGTCTCATTGATAGATTGGTCTTTTTGTTTGGAAAATCTCAATGCTTCTATGTAAACCGCTTAGTTAAAAACAAATAAGAATTAAGTAGCCACAAAAAATGATTTTTTTACATAATGTGACTTGAATGCAATATGTCTAATTTATACAACATTCTAATATAATATGTATGTTTCTCTTTATAATTTATTCATCCATTTTGTGGTTTTGTCTAGTTTTTGATCTTAAATCATTTAAATTAATTAAAAATAGTATTTAAAATAATACTACTTTAATTAGAAATATCTGAACAAATTTGACTTTTATTGCGCATGGTGGACATAGTAGTTAATTCTCTAATTTACCATTGATTTAAACACAAAACGGCGCGGCATCGCATAAGCTTATCACATATCACGCCTGGGTACATATTAACAAACTTAAACAAGGGTATCGTTAACATCACTGATTTAATCGTTAATAGATTATAAGGAAGATTACTCTAGTCTAGAACTAGAGTCTAGAGCAGCGTTTCCCAACCTTTTTTGGTCGCGGACTATTTCCTTACCAGCGAAAGCCTTTGCGGACTCAAAGTGCATCATCAATTTTCAATTAGCGTAAGTCAAAAGTGTAGCGTAACTGGACTATGTGCACACGATACACCACAGAACACTACAAAACTTTAACAAAATTATCAAATAAAAGTTTTGCAAATTGTTGATGTGCTTGCGGACTCATTTAAACCTTCCACGGACTCATTTGGGACCGCGGACTCGGGTTGGGAAACACTGGTCTAGAGTCTAGACCAGTGATTTTCAACCTTTTTGCTGCACTGGAACCCCATGGAAATATTCTATTGACTTGAGGAACCCCTGTGCAATAATGTGCAATAAAATGTAATGTTTATTCATTCAAAATTAAAAGTTGCGGAACCCCTGGACTGTATTGGCGAAATCCTAAAGTTCCGCGGAACCCTGGTTGAAAACCACTGGTCTAGACCAACTGTTAAATCTCCTTGCTGTGTACACTACGCATACATGTTTACTTCGTTGATACACATTAAGTGTCCCTTGCGAACAGATAATAATAATCTAAATTCATATTTATGCAAAAGTTACGAATACTCGCAATATAGCTATACTATTTACTTCGTTTGGGTCAAAAATTCGCTGAAAATCTGCATTTTGATACTTACAAATATATACGACGCGTGTGACGTTGTCTTCTTCGCCCCCCATGTCAACGACACCTTGGGATTCCCGGGGCGGTTCCGGGGTCCTGGGGCCTTCTGACGGGTCCACTGGGAGTGGGTTTTGCTCGTTTAAGGGAGAGTCCCCTAAAAGGTTGGGTTTCAATGTTTAGTTCACGTTGCTTTTGTTCCTTTATAAACAATAATTTAAAGAACATGCAATTAAAATATAACAAAAGGAAAGTGAGGGAAAACGGTAAAACGACAGTCGTTATATTACGCAATGGAAAAGTAAAATTAAAACAATTTAAAAAATACATCGACGCAAGCGTAAAACCCAAATTTAGCCTCGTTAATAAATGTTTAAGTAGTGGTCTCGCACCCTGGAGAACTAAGTTTCTGTGGGATTTGGTTTTACCAAGATAACGAGCCAAGTTGATGTATTTCGAAGTTAATCCGATTAAGTGGATTCAACTGCGCTATTTTAAATTGTAGCTATAATCGTTTTATAATACACTAGCATGCATTACCAATAACGAGTAGTCTATCAACTGTGTGTGTCATCTGGGCTCCTGTTTAATAATTTTACCCGCAACGGGGCCCTACTATACGACCGTTTTTACAAAGATATCGGTATTTAAGTCGAACGTATTATAACCATTCGGCCAAACAAAAAGATTTAAACGGGTTAATGAGTGCACTACTAGCAAACGTTAAATAGAAAAACAAGAAAAATATGCTTAATTCTGTTGAAACTAAAAGTTATATTCTTTTTTTTTGTTGCGCAATTTTAAAATCAGGACATAATTTTGTTTGATTCAACCATGGCTAAGATTGCCTGAACTTCCACTGCAACATTCATTATCTTATGTCCACTGTTTTATAAAAAAAATAAACTATATAAAAACACTGCGTATTTGGGCTTTACAACTATGTTGTTATATATCTAAGTCACGTTTTTCCTTAGATTAACAAAAAGTTGGTCAAAAAAGACCCACAAATCTATTTAACACGTTGGGATGTCAATGGACTTGAGCTACCTTTTAATTTCGTAGTTATTAGACAAAAAATATATATACACAATTCATGAGCGGTTTTGTGGCGGAGCAGTTAACACATATACTGACTTATAGATGCAGCATACACAAGAGCGACGAGTCTAGTGGTTCAGACTACGTTCACCTTCGGTAAATGTGCACAATTTTAGTCAACATTTTTTGAAAATTTTTCACTTAAAGACGTTCTTACCTTCCGCAGTTGATCCAGCAACCATAACCAAGAATGCCAAGGACAAAATGCAACTTTCAATGAGCATTTTCTTTAGTCGGTCCATATCCAATGGTTATACTGTAGGCTACCTCAAATTGTTTCCCGTCTACTTGTAGAAAGCCAAATCAGCGTTACATAATTCGCAGATGGTAATTGCAACGCTGAAAATCAGACCAGCTGCCCTGTTGAGCGTTAATTGCTTTACCGACGTCAGACTGAATTGATTTTTCCTATTTCTCTAGGACCTGGAGAATACGTAAGCAACAGTCGTTAAGCCAAACCCGGTCTACATGTACAAATCAACGCGATAGTTTCAATATACAAATTAATGCTTTTTTACATAAATCTATCTTTATTCGTTCTCACTACGTGAATGCGCATCACACTTGCGTAAAATACGCATGACTGGTACCTGCATATTAAAATAGATTTAATGTCGTTGCCTGAAAATTTATATTCAAAATCAATTGTAAAATGATTTGACACGGGACGGTTGACCACCGGAACGTATAAAATAGATTGTGAACGCCTCTAAAATCAATAACATGAATATCGCGGTATTGATTATACCGAGAAGGTATATACCTTATATACAAATATGTAACAGACACTCTACGATCTAATCCCAAACAGAATACGATTTTTAAGGAAAATAAACACGTTTTTAAAGAAGATGTATATTCATGTTGCCAGTGCCAATTCATTTGTCATACTTATTAAAAGCTATTTCGCACTTTGAAATAACAGTTTCTACATTTCATTATTTTCTCACATATTGTACAAAGCCCAAAATCGAACGAATGCTAAATGTATTTTTATGTGCTCAAATGGGAAAAATGTGCTTTAAAGGATTAAAAATGAGTCAAAAATAAAGGGAAATTCTTGAAAACTGCTTATGTAGGGCAAGGTATATATAGATCGCGTATTAACCATAAGGTAGTACTACAAAAGCATTTCGATAAGGTAGTACTACAAAAGCACTTGAAACTTATTTAAATTGCCTTAATCGATCCCCAGCCTATGCGTTATACTATATGTTTCCGCGGAAACAAAGCGCATTATTCACCTTTAGCAGCAACCAGGCATACGAAATTCATTTCTCTCTTTGACGCTATCATTACAGGTATGTATAACCTAGCGTGACAACCACCTGACTGAGATATATAGTCTTTAAATGTGTATAAAAGATCGACAGCAATGTACTATTGGCTAGCATTAATTATTCAGCGGGCCCTGTTCCGTTAAAAAGGTGTCTAGGAGCAGGTACGTAGGCGAAACGCGCTAATCCTGTGTACGTTTATACCATTTCGTGACGTAGTGCACATCGTTAATTTGACAAGACTCCCTCGAGGAGCATAAGGTGGCAAAATGCAACCTTCTTCCAAATTATTCGTGTCATGCCTTGGCAGGATCAGATCTGTCATTCGTCTAAATAAAGACCTATAAATTTGGCTTCCGCTTCGATTAGCCCTTGTGAATGCTAACCCCTAACCTTCTTTAAATATCACAATTTTGAATAGCAATTTTATATAAAATAAAATAACCCGACGTTTATCAACGCAACTAGATATCAATTAAATCTCAACACTTATCTATTTTTAATAAAAAAAACTCAAAATCTCAGTAAAACCACACAAAAGATACGTCTAATAACATATACGCGTTCTAACCTTACATGTAGATCTTTTACCTTCCACTAATCATTTTGTGAAATATATGCGCCGTCTACACAAGCCGCAAATTGCAGTCTACACGTGTTTTAATTGATCCCTATGGCAATATATTAAATTTTCGATCTCTTTAAAACCCCAATGTAAATTGCAGATCTTTATGTATACACACGACTCTAAGCATTATCCGTATAAGCATGTCGTGTCGATTAGCGGTACTAATTCGACATCTCTTGACCGAAAGCTGTCTCTGGCAAATCAATATATCTCAAAGGAAAGGTAAATTTTGACCTTTACGCACGCTGGAAGCCGAAGAACTGTTTACTGCAAGCATACAGAAACACCTATTTTTTCAAATGGCATTTACGCGCAATGTGTGCCAACAAATTGAGAGTGCAACTGAGCGTACAAATTACGCATTGACATGTAATCAAGCACAAAACCAAAGGTATTTAGTCGAACAAAAACCGTTTCTATATTACATACAACTTTATTTTTCAGAAAGCAAAGCACTGGTTTAAAATACCCCTGTCTATAAACACAAACTTACCGGTTTAGCTAAATAGGCTACACTGTATTTATTCAAGCCGGTGAAAACTACATAGATCAAATGGCGAATAAAGGTAGATGTGAAGTATTGTTTATTTAGTTTGGACCGCGCTGCGTACTTATATTTAATTATGCTGTACTGTTGGAAAGCACAACTCATACATTTTTAATATTACTGAGAAATTCTAAAGTAACCGCAGAAAATATAAAGATTAAATTTAATAATTTCGCCGCTTGCATCCAACCAGAAAAATTGTTCACTGACCATAACATTTCCAGAAAAAAATAAACGAAACTTTACAAAAAAAAACATTTTAAATAAAATAAAATTATTGAAATATACCTGTTGAAATTTATAGTTTAACGAATAAATATCGTTAAAATTTGCTTTTTTTGTACTTTAGTTTTTAAACGCTCGGAATAAAAATACCATAATTAACACTAAAAATTACCTCACTTTATATTATTTCAACTTAAAAGCTCTAAATAAACAAAATTCGATATGCGCAAATAGTCCGATTTCGTATCATATATTATTGTACACGCCTGACCGATTTCATAATTTTTGGAAACCTGTTCTAATGCTGTCGTATTTTGTTTTTTAAGTATATATGCTGTTAGGAAGCTAAAAAGTCTAAAATCAAACCTGCTCCATACGCAAGGCAAAATACATTTAAAGGTGGTGTTTATTCAAACACAAGAATTGCTTTAATAATAGTCTGAATTATTTAACGGTAAAACGTTTCTTTTCGAAAACCTGTGATTGTATTGAATCAATGATGCCCACTTCGAATTCAATGCCACATCTCGATTTCTAACCCGGATATTACACGCAACAAAGGGCTCTTATTGACGTCATAAACCGCATTGACTCCATATTATTAGTTCAACGAGCTTTTGAAAAATTTTGAAGTTTTGTGTGTAGGCTGATAATATGCAAACAAAATTTATCGGAAGTCCGAAAAAAAGATTTTAGTTAGATTTTTCTATTACAAAACAAGTATTATTTAATTTTGGTGCAGTTTCACATCTAAGGGTTTTGTGCAGTTTAAACTTCAAATAAGTTCTCGTTGAAGTACACTATTAACATAACCAACTGTCACCCTTACTGTAACTTTCGTACGGAACTATAGACCTACGAGCTTTAAGAACCCGAGAACTCGCGGGAAAACCTATATCCAAGCGCGTCACACATTTTTTTCTGTCATTAAATATTTATAACTAAGGTCATCTATCCATAATTATGGCAAAACAAACAGCGGCTCTTGCGTCATTTCATCTTGCATACACTTATCATTTCATGTCAGATCCACACCGCCTCACGCAGAAAGCGTAGATGTAATAACAGATATATATCACGCAAATTGTGTACGTGTTGTCATAGGGCTACGGGGTGATGACGCACTTGTCGGAAACGTTACACACGTAATGCTTAGATAGCGAGGTAAGGGTGTTTGTTTTGGCCTGTTGTAACAACGGAAATAGCCTTCCCTTCACCTTTGTTGAAATAAATTATATATGCTTTACCTGTGCTAAAATAGAAAGTCCAGAATTAGAGCAGGCTTTTGCCATAATCCAAGGTAAATTCGTTGTTTACCTATATGTCTGATATTTATACAGCGCTCGTATCTCCTTATACGCATGGGTATATATCTACAGACATACGCTGTATGTTGCCTATTGTTAAACATATGGGTTTCTTTTAAAAACCAATAAATTCAATTTTAACTAATCCAACATACCACGTTTAACTGTTTAGGTTTTTTTTCAAATTGTATTACCCAATTCTAGTCGTTAAAACTGCCCTTTTCCAATTTCGACAATGACTCAAAAAAATCGAAGCAATGACGTCAGACGTAACGATTTTGACATCTATATATGGGGTGTCATTATTGATCCGGTTACGATGACCTTCACACCCGGTCCGTAGAAGCCAACCCTTGTGAATTTTACAATCACTATACCGAAATAATTAGTCAGATGACGGTGGGGCATAGCTTTTTATCTGTCGCTTTTCCAATCCTCTCAACGGTTTGCCGGTATAACCATTTTAAATTTCTTATAGGTGAGTCGGTCGTTTTAACAGGCAACACTAAAATGAGGGAAATGTGGGAAAGAGGGAATGAAGGAAACTGGATAGGGAAACTAATTTAAACCCTGCTCTAAACACTAATCTCAACCGCAGAACTAACCCTAACTCCAACTTCATATTTAAAACTGACTCTAATGCCGTAATATTTTTTTGTGTGCAGTTTCCCTCCTTACCTCTTTCCTGCTTTCCCTCCTTTTAGTTTTCCCGTTTAAACCTTTCGTTCTCTACGCAGCCGATCGTCTGGAGCAGGTTTACGGCAGTGGTTTATTGGGTTCCCGTCAAGAAATCATCTACAGAACTGTCGTTTGCCCACATGGTTAACGCGACCGATTCATATACCAAATACATATATTAAAACAGACTTAGTGACGACCCCTTTATGGGGCCAAACCGGAGCCCAGTAAAAAAAAGAAGTAATCTGAAATACAAATTACGAAAGACCAGCCTAAAATTTCATTGTTTTAAAAGACTTATGTACCTCCCTTTTAGGGCAGGTCCAAGCATTTTTGTTACTGTGTTTTATTTTGCCATGTACATCTCAATGCCGATTAATGCAAAAGTAAACAAGTTTAAGTTATTAAACGTTTTAAGGACAACGAAAAACCATGCAATTGCCAGTTAAAACAGTGTTCCGTTTGCACAATTTTACTGTCAAAAATTAATAAAATTACCTGCGCAGCAGTCTAAACTGAATTACCTGCGCGCAGTCTAAACTGGCTGTATTTGAAAAAAATGTTGCATACTTCTGAATTATAACTTTTGGTTTCCAAACGAAATATTATTGGATCAAATCCAACCAATGTACAAGTCACTGGTGTCATTGATATAGTGCACATCGCCAAAACCAAAAAAATGGCCGAATTAAATAGTGAGGGGCGTCATAATTGCTTAGAGGCCAACAGTGCAGTAGTTAATATACTACAAATGCGTGCAGAAGATGTATTTATTGTTAGTATTGTAATGCGCGAGCTATTGCAGTGCGTTGTGTACACATGCACGTTCCTTCAATTTGGTAGAACCCATTCATCCGTTGGTTTCAGGCAATGTCCGTTAAATGCCTTACCCAAAGACACAATTAGCGACCAGTTTCGCACCTAAAACCCTTCGATTGAAAGGCGATGCACTTAACCAAAAGACTAACCGGCCGGACAACTTCAGCTTGATTAAAGTACTTGGCGGAACTGAATTTATTGTTACTGAAACTGATTGATTTTATTTACCGATTCGAAATACCTGCAGCGATAATCAGTGAGTTAGCAGCGTTTCGCAACTTTTCTGTTCGTTAATATTCCTTACACTATATTGATTGTATTTATTTCGTGTTCAGAAAACCCATTATTAAGCACCGGAACGAAAGTGTTATGTATGTTTAAACTTATCAACAATCGTGCTGGGAACTTCCAGCGCACCCTAGAGTAGCAATTTTGGGCGAAGACAGGTCCGCTCATACAAAAGAATCTACACCAGTCATGTTGGGAGAAACATATCACGGCCGGATTAGACCCCTGCGTTTGATAAAAATATACCTACAAAGTTTGGGGTATTTCCCTAGGTAGGATGTGTTATAATACCATAGAATACTATATAATATAGTATTCTATGATAATACCATGCGACTGACCGTTCACATGGTATCCATTAAATATGGACAGAAGATTAGTATTAAATTTGCGTTGTCGACGCCCTTCGCTTATACTTCTTCGCAATTATGTTATATAAACGGATGAGCAGTGTTGCGACTATGTTCGCTTATTAGTTAAATTGATAACTTTTCGCCAACGGCTCGGTCTTGTTTGTTAACTTCGTGTTCGTGACCCATCCGTTATGTCTTAAACAAACTACATAAACCGTGTAAAATATACCGATTGTGTTTATAGATGATTACATATATATATAACGGTGTATGTTAACTACCCATACGGTACAATCAAAATGTATTTTAAAAATGGTGATGGTTTACGAGTTCTAGTTCTGCATGACATCACAGCTAAATAAGCCCACTGTGACTTATGAGAAATTCCCTTGTTTATCAACCTAAGGTCGAGACTAGGGACTTTAAACTTATGCTAGTAGACAGAAGATGAAAGTGTGAAAAACAAATAATACCTAGAAACATTATCAAAGTGATTAATATACAAATAGGACAATGAAATATATATGTTGTTGCACTAAATACATACTGTTTCCAATTTTTTAAGGCTATTGTTTTTCTAAATTACGAAACGTAAATTTTATTAAATAATGGCCACTTTTGAGGACCAGTGCGTCTGTGTTTATCGGGATGTTGGAACAATTCCATCCTTGGAGTCTGTAGATGTTGTTCAAGATTTGCAGAAAGAAAATATCTTGCATTTTGAAGCAGTCTGGAGCCAAAGAGATTTGGAAAGATCTGCAAAGTTAACGTACCGCAAAACTGGGATAGTTACTAAAGATGAAGAGACATTGAGCACAATGGTAAGCCCTGTAACTACAGAGATCTGCAAGGAAAAAATGGTTAGAATTTCAAAATGCGGCACTAAAAGGGCTATTTTGAGAGAGGTTACCATAAAGAATAAAGATCAACAATATCTCGAAATTTGGAACAGTTCAAAACGAATTTTAACAGTCGACTTGGCATCTGAAGACAAACATGGCGCTGTGCATTCGAATGCAGTGTTCAACTGTATGAAATGGTCAAATGATGGTACCAAGCTTCTTTATGTAGCTGAGAAGAAATTGCCGAAAGGTGTATCTTATTTCAAGAAGAAGTGTGAAGAAAATGAAGTTAAAGGAGACGAGAGCTTGCTTCGAGAAGAGTGGGGTGAACAGTTGCTTGGTTGTCATCATCCAACTCACTTCTGTGTTTGATCTTGCAACATCTGTGATTACTGCCCTTCATGATAAATTTCCAGAGAATTTCTCGATTTCTACTGCTGTTTGGTCAAATGATGATAAAAATGTCATTGCGCTTGGATGGGATGGTTCACCATGGAAACTAGGTTTGATTTACTGCCAAAATCGACCGAGTTCCCTTTTCGCTCTATCTTTTGAATTGGGAACATCAAAGAAGATAACACCAGATGGAATTTGTGTTTATTCGCCCTTTCTTAAACCAGATGAGTCAAAAGTATTTTACTTGCAGACGGAATCATTTGGTCCCCACAAACAGTGTGCAAGGTTAATGGAAATGGATGTTCTCAATAAAGGACTTGATTTTGGAGAACCTAGGACTGTGGTGGATACTGTTCACAAGGGCAATGCAACCTTCAGTGGTTTGTACATGGATCAAATATCGAAAAAGTGTTGGTTAAAAAATGGAAAAGAGGTCTTATTTCATACCAATCACTGCAGTTATGTCTCAATATTCAGTTTAAATGTTGAAACAGGGACTGTAAAAAGCTTGGCAACTGGTGGATCTTGGAGCGTGCTTGCTGTCTGCAATGATGTCATTTTTGCCTCATTCTCATCACCAAATTCTCCTCCTTTATTCAGAGTTGGGACTTTAGGTGAAACTGGAAGCATTCAGTGGATTGAAGTTGACATGCCTACCCCTGCGTTCTCCGACATTTCGTGGAAGGTTAACCAGCATAAACCTAATGTTGAGAATCCAAAATACTTAAATATATTTTACGAATCCGTTCTGATACAACCTAAAATTGAAACACTCAAAGGTCTAATCATCAACCCACATGGAGGGCCCCATAGTTGTTATTCAGCTGCATTTGACATTCAAAGTGTAGCTATGTCTAAGCTTGGGTTTGCAGTGTTAAGAATCAATTTCCGAGGATCTATTGGATTTGGACAAGATTCGATTTACTCTTTACCGGGAAACATATCAAGACAGGATGTGAGTGATGTACAACAGGCTGCAGAGTTTGCAGTGAAGGAGTTGTCAATGCAAAATGGCCAAATTTTTGTGACTGGGGGATCTCACGGTGGCTTCCTTACTTTGCAGATGCTTGGCCAGTTTCCGGATTATTATTCTGCTGGTGCTGCTCGAAATCCAGTCTCGAACATTGTATCTATGACTGCTGTCACTGACATTCGGGATTGGACCTTTTGCGAGGCTGGTTACCAATTTGAATATGGAAAGGTGGGAACTGGAGAGATGTACAAAGCAATGCTTGACGTTTCACCAATAAAGTACGTCGACCAGGTTAAATCTCCACTGATGATGTTGTTGGGAGAAAGAGATATCAGAGTTCCAATTTGCCAATCTCATGAATATGTTCGCGCTCTGCGTGCGCGTGGAAACGTGGTCCGATTACTGCAGTACCCCGACAATGACCACCCAATCGCAAAGGTCAAAGATGAAGCTGACTGTTTTGTCAATATTGCAGTGTGGTTTAACCGCTTTTGTAAAACTTATTGATTTTTTTTTAATTTGTAAAGAATTTGCTTAAAATAATATTCTGAGTGCTCGCTTGTACAGTTATTGCTTAACCCAATATAGCGCCATCTGAATAAATAATAACAATAATACTACAGGTTCAGATTTTTTAAGAGACTAACATTACAACCAAACATTTTTGGTGACAATAAATTAGATAGTATCACCCACTTAATTTTAATCAGCATAGGGAAATTTTGGCTGTTTTTTACAGTTCAATTTATGATGTTTTCTTGAGGGGAGCACAATACTTTGGTTTTCTCAATATTGCAGTGTGGTTTATCGGCTTTTACAAAACACAAAACTCAGTGATTTTCCTTTATTACATCTCATTACAATAGGGATAAACAGAATACATAAAAAATGCAATAACCAAAAGTCAAAACACTTGTGTTACTTCTTGTGGTACATAACAAAGAAAATTTGTTTATAACTCTTGACCGACCATTACAGTAATAAAGTTATGAACTTGACTTCTGTACCTACACAGATAAGTCATTAACAATTTTAGACTTTAATTACCTTCGAGACGTAAAAATGTTTGTGATGACAATCATGTTTTTCGCTTACTACACAATACCAATGCATCACAAATAAATGGTACAATATGCAAAAAACCATACCATTAAAGTAAAAAGCTAAAAGAAAACAGTTTTGATATATCAAGAATCAGAATAAATGAACTTATTTGGAGTCATGCAAAAAATACACGAGGATGGTTTTAACTTTATCTGTATGCATAATGGATTCTAAAAGGCTCTAAAAAGTGATTTGTTTAATGTATAAAATATGTAGGTTTGGCATGTTTTGGGGGAAATTTAAGGAAACGAAATTTATGATTTCAAGATGCTGCAAAAAAATAAATTTAGCGCCGCATTAAACTAGGTATTGCTGCACTCGTCTTTAGGGACTAAGTACTAAGAGGTATACAATTAATATGGCTGTATGCATCATGGAGGTATTGTTTGTAAATGAGACATGGACCTAGTAGCAAGTGAAAATGAACAGTAAATGATTCTAATTAGGAAGAACAAAAATCTGATTAATATAAATTAAAAATATAGTAAGTAAAATCATGCAACTCAATATATAAAATAATCTATTGTTGTAATTTTTACCCTGGTGGGTATCTAATTTGATTGTACATAAATTCTAAATCTTCTCTAGTTCATCAGACAATGATGTTACGTTTTCCCATTTGCCAGGCACCATACATTCTGGATTTTCATCATGTAACAGTACATCTGCAAGCGATTCAACCACCCAAGTTTTGTCATTGATGTTGAGTGCTGCATCACATAGTCTATGCCATTGAGATAATAAGGGGGCTGAGAAAATCGGCACCTTTGGGTGTTCGGTAGCAATCTGTGACTCCATTTCTTCAACGGTGATATCTTCGTTTTCCCGCCATGCAAAATATTTCCTATACTCCTCATCATTGCCATCAAGGAACGTAAGATATTGAGCCAACTCTTCAGGGGAGGCAAACCAACTGGCGTGAATGTACGAGTTTCTTGGAGCCACGGCGATAACATCCTCATCCTTAGGGCCGTATACAACAGGAACTACGCCGTGCCACAGGGCTGCCTCCCAAAATTTTTCAGTAATATAGTCTTTACAGTGCATGTTGTTTTCAAATGAAAAATAGAACTTGAACTTTTGAATGGCCTTACTCCATTTAGCAGTTCATGGAGAG
>CH002449.1:142219-154787 GCA_000149265.1 Ciona savignyi | reverse complement strand
ATTCCATTTGGAAAAAAGGAACCCATATTGTTTTTGTCCGTATTTTTTCTTCTTTTTTTTTCTCTTTTTTTTTCGTCAAACGCTTGACAGGCATGGCATGGCGCCCCGACATCTACCAGAAGGAATAATAGGATCGCAATGAAACTTTGTCATTTGTTAGACAACATGGTCTTGATATGCAGAAACCAAAATTTTGGTTGATACAATATGGGGAATTCCCCTGGGTGGTTAAAAGCCAAAACGGTATTTTTTTATGAAAAAATGCGCTTTTTGTGGCATAGCGCTTGAACGGCTGCTCCAATTTGAATAAAGATTGGGTGGAATGTCAGTGCATTAGTCACTTATTTATCACTTAAAAGAAATAAAAAATTTACTTTGGGAAATACCCCAAAAATTAGATTTTGTTCTGAAATTATGATTGTAACAGGCATGTCATGTCGCCCCAACATCTACCAGAACGAATAATGTAATCGTAATAAAACTTAGCTATTCGTTAGAAAACATGGTCTAGAATCTAGATAAAGGTAGAAACCAAAATGTTGGGGAAATTAATCAAGGGGAATTCCCCTGAGACGTTAAAACAAAAACGCTATTTTTTTCCAAAAAAATTGCCTTTTTTGGGCATAAGTGCTTGAACGGCTGTTACAATTTCAATTAGAACTAGACAGTGTCAACCACGTGTTTAACCACCACTATTTGTAAAACACATGTTGTATGACATATATTCATGCTAACTGCTGCAGGGTCCCTAACCACATTTTGTATTTTATACAATGAGTATGTAGTTTTTGTTTCTGCAAGCATAAACGCACCAAACTTCATATCTATGTGTAGGTACAAAAAAGAACAATTGTGTTAGATTAACGAAAGATTCACCACAAATGTTTTAAATTAAAGCTTTTTCTTCAAGTGTTTTATTAAAATGAAGCTAAATTCCTAAAACAGCCCGATTTGGATTTTGATGGGTTCGGGAAATTCCCCATGGGCTTAGTACATAGGTTTCTGTTTTTACATATGTGGGTGGCTAACGATTCAGCATTTCACCAAATCTGATCAAAATTAGAGCAGCCGTTCAAACGCTATGGCCCGAAAAGCTAATTTTTTAGAAAAATAACCGTTATGGATTTAACGTCTCAGGGGAATTCCCCTAGGATTTTATCACCCACAATTTTTCTACTGCGTATTTATACCATGTTGTCTAACAAATGACCAAATTTTGTTACTATTCCATTATTCCTTCTGGTAGATGTCAGGGAGTCATTCCATGCCTGTCACAATCAGGATTTGAGAAAAAAATCTATTTAGGGTATTTCCCTAAATAAAATTTTTTTTTAATTGTTAATTAGTAGGTCATGCACTCACATTCCACCAAATCTGAATCAGATTGAAGCAGCCGTTCAAGCGCCATGCCCAAAAAAGCTACTTTTTTTAAGAAAAAATACCGTTTTGGTGTTAACGCCCCCGGGGAATTCCCCTAAATTTATCACCCAAAATTTTGGTTTCTGTATATCTAGACCATGTTGTCTAACAAATACCAAAGTTTAATTGCGATTCCATTTTTCCTTCCGGTAGATGTCGGGCGACATGGCGTGCTTGTCACAATCATGATTTCAAAACAAAATGTTATTTTTTAGGGTATTTCCCTAGGTAATTTTTTTATTTCTTCTAATTGTTAAATCAGTTACTAATGCACTTACATTCCACCAAATCTGATTTACAATTGGAGCAGCCGTTCAAGCGCTATGGCCTTAAAAGCTATTTTTTTAGAAAAAAATGACCGTTTTGGTTTTTAACGTCCACGGGGAATTCCCCTAAATTTATTACCCAAAATTTTGGTTTCTGTATATCTAGACCATGTTGTCTAACAAATACCAAAGTTTAATTGCGATTCCATTTTTCCTTCCGGTAGATGTCGGGGCGACATGGCGTGCTTGTCACAATCATGATTTCAAAACAAAATGTTATTTTTTTAGGGTATTTCCCTAGGTAATTTTTTATTTCTTCTAAGTGTTAAATCAGTTACTAATGCACTTACATTCCACCAAATCTGATTTAAATTAGAGAACCAGCCCGTTCAAGCGCTATGGCTTTAAAAGCTATTTTTTTAGAAAAAATGACCGTTTTGGTTTTTAACGTCCACGGGGAATTCCCCTAAATTTATTACCTAAAATTTTGGTTTCTGCATATCTACGCCATGTTGTCTAACAAATCACCAAGTTTCATTGCGATTCCATTATTCCTTCTGGTAGATGTCGGGGCGCCATGCCATGCCTGTCAAGCGTTTGACGAAGAAAAAAAAAAGAAAAAAAGGAAAAAAAACGGACAAAAACAATATGTGTCCCATTTTTTCATATGGGACCCATAATTAGTGGAGTGTAAGTGCATTAGTCACTAATTTAAAACTTGGAAGAAATATTAAAATTACCTAGGGAAATACCCCAAAAAATAGGATATGGTCTCAAATCATGATTGTGACAAGCATTCCATGTCGCCCTGACATCTACCAAAAGGAGTAATAAAATCGAAATGAAAATTGGATATTTGTAAGACAACATGGTCTAAATATGCAGAAACCAAAAATTTGGGTAAGAAATCTTGGGGAATTCCCCTCAGACGTTAAAAATCAAAACGTTTTTTTTTAATAAATTCGATTTTGTGGCCATAGCGCTTGAACGGCTGCTCTAATTTTAATAAAATTCGGTAAAATGTTAAAACATTAGACACTTTAAACAATTTAAAAAAGAAAACATTTAATTAGGTTAATTTCCATAATACAAAGATATGTTCCTAAATTATGATTGTGGCAAGCATGCCATATCGCACTGACATCTCCAACAAGAAGTCGACAAATCAGATTAAAACTTTAAGAATAGTTACATACCATGACTCACTTATGTAAAACAGAAACTTATCTACCATACCCCTGGGAATTCCCTGAAATTATGAAAAACTAAATCGGGACGTTTCGGAAATTTACCTTTAATTTACCACAGCGCTTGAAGAGAAGCTATAATATAAAACACTTGTGGTGAAATGTTCGTAAATTTAAAACGTTTATTCTTTATTTTACTAAACATGGAAAATAAGTTTGCTCTGTTAACTATGGGACCCATGCGTTTATGCTTTCAGAAACAAACTAAATACTCAGTGTATAAAAGACAAATTGTGGTTAGGGACCCTGTAGCATGTATATATGGCATACAAATGTAACGCGCACGGGGGCTCGTTTATTTTGTTATGTTTTGACACATTTTTATATATATTTTATACACCTTTTATACACTTTTGACTACACCCTTTTATACAATTTTAATTCACTGTTTTACGCCTTTTGTTTGTTTCCTATTATTTTACACGTAGTTCGCACCCGTTGCACCTTTTAATCATTTTATCTTGCCTGCCTATTTTTACACGCACGATTTTATCTCTCGGGGTATTCAAGTAATTAACGTTCGGTGCTGTGCTAAATTAACGTGATGTCTTCAAATTTATATATCTAAAAATCAGTTCTCTCTTGGCTTTTAAACCGTGCAGACTTGTTTTTAATAGCTGATCGTTTTTATTAGTGTTATATTTGTATCTTAACTATGAGTGTTTTTTATTAAGCGAAAACGTTGCAAGCCCTTGTAATTGGTCAGATGGTAGGCCGTTAAGACAGCGTCTTGAGAAACCATAGGAATTCTGTAACAAATTGGCGATCCTGCCAGGACGCTGTTACCGCAACATCTATACTAGGGCTTGCAGCAGAGAGAGAACTCCCCCGATTCTATATAGTTTGTCAGTTTTTATAGCGTTTTTTAATGGCTTTTAATTTTTTAATGTCACCGCCTGTTTATACGCCTGGACAAAATATCGGCGAGTTTATCGATATATTTAGTTCATACTGTGATGGCATCAACGCCAACGAAGGTGTCCGGCGCGCACATGTTCCTAACGGCTATAGATGCTGATTTGAGATGGCAGATTCGAGAAAACGATAATTCTATCTTTGAATTATCACTATCAACCATATTACAACGAGCCAGACAATGCAAAAATGGTACCGTGCAATTAGAAAAACACCGCAATAACCTGTTTTCCAGACGACAGGGTATGGATGAAAGAACGAAAGATTTCATATATGCGGTGAAATCATAGGGGCGATTTGGCGTACCCCGAGCCCAATGAAGCTAAAGACGAGGTAATGTACCTCGTATTAGTCAATGGCCTTCAAGACAGGCAGCTTGCCCGAAGCATACCCGCGAGTATAAATTATCGACGACAGTTTTGGGCCGCCTCTGAAGTGATTCTCAGAGAAGGAGAACAAGCCCCACCCGACCAAGTAATGCCGCTGGAAATAGCCAATGCGTCTCATCGTGATGACGAACGGCTTAGAAACATCATGGACAAATTAGAAAAGATGTACATCGAAATGGATAACATGAAGAAACAGATGATCCGACAGGAAAGGCCATCTGAAAATCAGACACGCCAGCATCAATGGTCAACACGGAACCGCCCAGAAGTTCGACCCCCATTCCGAGCAAGCGGACGAAATTGTAAGTGTTTCGCCTGCGGCACCTTTGGCCATATACGTTCCCAATATAGGCGAACAAACATTATGGATGGTCAGGCTGTGGTAACTAATCCACCCATTCCTGGTAGGAATATTTTAAATAGACGGGAGCATAAAATTGATATGCCTAAAACCTTACATAGTAGCCGACAAAAACCTTCGAACGAACCGAATCGATTTGCGACAATTATGGTTGGTGAAACAGTAATGTGTGCGCTGGTCGATACTGGGGCCGATATCACGTTAATAAAAAAAGAGTTGCTTCGACAAATGCATTAAAGGCACTAGACAAATTAACATCCTACCGGATAGTTATCGTATGGTCCAGCCAACGGCAACCGTCTAAATGTGACCGGTACGACCGAGTTGAAGATAACCGTAGGATCCGTGTCCACAACCATGAACGTCTACATCGTAGAGGATGTAACTCATGATTTCATTTTAGGCCTCGACTTTTTGCAAAAACACAAATGCAAAATATGTTTTAGTTCAAACATGTTGGCCATCGGAGACTCTGGCGTACCAATGTTGTCAAAGATATTCGTACCCCGAAGAACTGAAGTCTCTTTGATTAACGACTACAATGTTCCAGCAAACATGGAGGTATGTGTGGCTGGGAAAATCTGGCACGAATATCACAACGAATCTGTTCCTGATATGACGGTGTTTATAGAACGGCTAGAAGGTTTCATAGAAAAGTACGGTTTACCGACTGCGAACTGCATCACCAATTGCGAGGGTAATCGTGTTAAGGTAAGAATAGCAAACCTTTCCGACGAGGATATTTCAGTTGTGCAGTGGCGTGCGCATTGCGTCCTTGACTCCTGTATCGGGACAAGGAAATGCAGAATGCAACATCCCCGAAGACAGGTGTCCGACTTGGCAACTCAAAAACCGTAGATAAATGCACATGCTGCAAGCGGTACGCCGACGTGACCTCACCGAAGGAAATTTTATCCGTGCAAAGCAAGGAAGTAAATTACCGGAGAGACACGGACGAACACTGGCAGGCCATTACCAAAGGTATTAATATCAACTCCGCATTAACCCACGAACAGAAAATGCGCTCATTGTCAACTGTTAAACATTATTCAGCTGCCTTCTCCACCAGCAGATACGACCTCGGTCGCACGGACATAGTTGAACACCACATTGATACAGGAAATGTAAACCCTGTACGACAAGCACCTAGGCGGATGGGTCACCACGCAAAGAAGAAGGTCGAGGATATCGTCCAAGAAATGCTGGATCAGAAGCTTATCCAACCCTCCACGTCGCCATGGTCAAGTTCAATCGTCCTTGTTAAAAAAAATCCGGTAAGACTCGGTTCTGTGTCGATTATCGTCAGGTAAACGAGGTCACTAAAAGAGATAGTTATCCAATCCCCAGGATTGACGAAAGCTTGGACGAGATGACTGGTTCCGCCTACTTTTCAACGTTAGATTTAAAATCTGGGTATTGGCAAATACCGATGTCACCGGAGTCTCGCGAAAAATCTGCTTTCGCTAGTCACATGGGGCTATTTGAGTTTAACGTAATGCCTATGGGGCTGTGCAATGCAGCAGGAAGTTTCCAACGATTGATGCGAATCGTCCTAAATGGAGTGGAATGGAGAGGTGTTTTGGCGTACCTTGACGACATAATCGTCTATGCTCGAACCTTCGAAGAGCACCTAGATAGACTTGGCAACGTACTTTCACGGATTGTCGACGCAGGACTCACACTAAAGCCAACAAAGTGTTCGCTGTTTCAACAACAAGTCAACTTTTTGGGGCACATTGTGTCAAGTGAAGGCATCTCATGCGATCCCAAGAAAGTGCAATCGGTAGCTGAGTGGCCCGTTCCACAGTCAGTAAAGCAAGTGAGGCAGTTCGTGGGGCGCACCTCTTACTTCCGAAAATTCGTTAAAGATTATGCTGCTGTAGCTGCGCCACTTCATAAGTTAACCGAGAAAAACAAACGGTTCGCATGGAACGACGAATGTCAGGCATCATTTACAACACTGAAACGACGATTGACCACATCACCAGTTTTGCAATACCCAGATTTCAACAAACCATTTATTTTAGATACGGATGCTTCAGACTCCGCGGTGGGCTGCGTTCTCGGACAGATTGTTGATTGAAAAGAACACGTCGTAGCATATGGCAGTAGGACTCTTAGCAAAGCTGAGAGACACTACTCTACCACCTGAAAGGAGCTTCTGGCTGTAATACACGCAACGAAATTATTTCGATGCTACTTGCTTGGTTCGAAATTTCTCCTGCGGACCGATCTCAGCGTCGCTTCGGTGGCTCTGGAAGTCGAGAGAAATGTACGGACAGTGTGCGAGATGGGTAGAATACCTCTCGGAATACAACTTTGAGCTGCCTTACCGACCAGGCAAGAATCACGCAAACGCGGATGCGCTGAGTCGAATTTACGAAGGGGAAGATCCGTTCCCATACAAAGTGAATCGAGAAGAAGAGGGGCATGAGGAAAATGCCGCAATCAACAGCTTGCACTTGCAACAAAGCATAGGACACACAGCGGAGGACATGCGCCAGGCACAGCAAAACGATTTCGATATAGAACCAGTCTTTGAGTGGCTTCAACGCGGAGTAAGACCAGCTTACCGAAAAGTAAAATCATCCACGCCTCAAACCCGACATTACTGGAGTTTATTTCCCAAGCTACGGCTCCACCAAGAAATCATTTATATAAAAACAGATACACTAACTCAACCTGGAGTAGAAGTGGAACGAGAGCTGGTACCGGAAGCTTTGGTACACGAAACTATAGCCTCACTACACGACCAACAACATGGTGGGGCTCATTTAGGTGAGCAGAAAACTACCTCTAAAGTGGCAGAACGATTTTATTGGCCCAATTGGAGAAAGTCCGTTGAAGACTTCTGCAGGAAATGTTTTCAATGCATTCTTAATAAGAAACCAACGACCACCATTCGTGCGCCACTGAAACCATCCGACGAAATGAAACCAATGCAAAGAATCGAAATCGATGTTTTGGGACCTTTACCTCTGACAAGAAATGGACATCAATACATATTTGGTGGCCTGTGACATCTTCACCAAATATGTTCGAGCTTGGTCAATGCGAAACCAAACAGCGGCTGAAACTGCAAGTTTACTTTTTCACCGTTGGTTTACTGTGCATGGAGTGCCAGGCGTGATACACTCTGACCGGGAACGGCGGAGTTAAACGGAACAACATAACAACTATGTCAATGTTGAGGAATTATGTTCAACGCGACGAAAGAAGGTGGGATGAAGCCCTACCCGCGGTAATCGCATCCTACAATGCAAGTCGCCATGATAGTACCGGGATATCCCCACACTACCTTTTAACAGGTCGTCCGCTTCGCCTACCTGCAGATCTGATGGCCAAGGATCCGACAGTGAAAGAAATCACATCCCACTGGGTGCAGTTGGAAGGTTTGCGCAATCGACTCGTCTTGGCGGAAGAGGTTGTTAGAGAAACTCTCCGCGAACAACGGGCTAGAATGGAGACAATTTACAACACCAAGCAATTTGGTCCGCAAATCGAGGTCGGCGATAAGGTTGTATTAACAAATCCCGTAATTAAAGAAGGAAAATGTAGGAAATTTAATCTGCCATACAAAGGCCCCTACACCGTGGAGGGAAAACAGGGAGAATTAAATTATTTTATACGCGACAAATCCGGTAACACACAACTGGTCCATTATAATCGACTGAAACTTTGCAGAGAAATCAATTTGGATCAAAACGTGGAACAAAACAACACCCCATCAGAGGACGACCACATTACACACGTGGTGACACAAATACATTCACCAGTACGGATCGTACCAGCAAGCAGCAGCACCGATGATGACTATGGAAGAACCGCGCCACAAGCGAACCCATTAGAAATAGATGGGGCGAATCTGTTAAACCCCGATGTGGCGGTAGGAAATACATACAGAGGACGTCTCCGGAGCGGGACGAGACGCCCAACTTATTACCCCGATGAGGAAAGAACACTAAGCCCCGTTACCCCCTCGACAACACTCGAAACTGACACGCGAAATACCCACAGGAGTGGGTCAGAATTTGGTCGGAGGGAGTGTAACGCGCACGGGGGCTAGTTTATTTTGTTATTGTTTTGACACATTTTTATATATATTTTTTACACCTTTTATACACTTTTAACTACACCCTTTTATACAATTTTAATTCACTGTTTTACGCCTTTTGTTTGTTTCCTATTATTTTACACGTAGTTCACACCCGTTGCACCTTTTAATCATTTTATCTTGCCTGTCTATTTTTACACGCACGATTTTATCTCTCGGGGTATTCAAGTAATTAACGTTCGGTCCTTCGGTGCTGTGCTAAATTAACGTGATGTCTTCACATTTATATATCTAAAAATCAGTTCTCTCTTGGCTTTTCAACCGTGCAGACTTGTTTTTAATAGCTGATCGTTTTTATTAGTGTTATATTTGTATCTTAACTATGAGTGTTTTTTATAAAGCGAAAACGTTGCAAGCCCTTGTAATTGGTCAGACGGTAGGCCGTTAAGACAGCGTCTTGAGAAACCATAGGAATTCTGTAACACAACTGTGATTTACAAATAGTGGTGGTTAAACACGTGGTTGACACTCTCTAGTATTCATATTAGTGTGCAGTTTCCCTCCTTCCCGCTTCCCTCCGTTTAGTTTGCCCCTTTTTCAGGTTTCAGTTTGTCGTTCTGCTACCTAAGTACCTGACGAGCCGTGCAACGAGCAAACTTACTTTAAAGATACTTAATTTAAATGTAGCCACTGAAGCATGTGACGATGATCTTGTTCCACAGTTTTAAACAGCTGCTATACATAATTGTCACAATTGTAGCAATACATTTCTACAGGTGTATATTCATAGCCCGTTACAGGCGTATATTCATATAGTGTGCGTTTTACAAGGTTGGAGAAACGCAATGATAGCTAAGATTAGGAAAACCGGTATAAGTGTGCGGATCTCTTTAGATTTTACATGCCCGAGTGAGTCTCTCTCCGTGACTTCAATTTGAATAGCAGAGTAGTTAGAAAAAAACCTTTGCACAAAGAGCTGTATAGTTTGGAACGGTATTTAAAAATGGACAGAAAATAACTGTTTTGCCTTCAAAATTAATAGATACATCACCTTGTCCGACAATAGATCATTTATGGTAGGTAAATACTAGTCATGGTCTAACGGACACCTGACGATCTACTGCGTCATGGTATGTAATTAAGTGTATTTTGAGAACAGCCCCATTGCTTGTACGGTCAGTAACGGCGTGTACTAGGCTTTACAGCAGAGTACCTTATTTACCCGGGCAAGCATATTGATGTTTACCATAGCTATTGGCAATAAAAGTGTTAAATAAGTACTAGCCATGTGGTTTGTTAAGGAAAAGGATATACTGTATGAAGGAAGTAATTTCGTAGAAACTTGACAGCTGTGTTAGGTTTCTACAATTTATAATTAAGTTTAAATTCACCTTAAACTTTAGTTTCAGAAAGAATCTTAAACTTTTTATAGATGTCGTTTAAGTGACATTAAATAAAAGTTGATCTTAAGATTAAAGAAAAGTTGTCTGTAAAAGCATCTAACTTTTGGGGGTCCACAGTAATGCTAGCGAGATGACGAACATATGTTTTGTTTTATAAGCTTGTGCTGGATGATCCAGGGTTGCCAGATCCCAGTAATCAAATAAAGCCAAGTCGAGAAACATAAAAGCCAAAAAAAAGCCAAATCATTTTACTTACTACAAAATTACAATTCTAGTTACAAATTGTACATAAATTACATAAAAACGTCTTCTTCAAAAAGCTTGTCCTCTTCAGTGTTGATAGACTCACTAGAGGATTTCTTACAATACAAAATGTCTGCTTTGAATCTATTCAACATTTCGGTTGAAGGAACAAATTCTTTACAACATTTATTAGAGGTCAACAGTTCTGCTCTAATTCTAATGATTGCTTCCAATAAAGACAGCTGAAGTCTATTTCTTGCTTTAGTTTTTATACAAGTTAATAGAGAGAACACCCTCTCCACTACAGCATTGCTTATAGGAGTTATAAGGCAAGTAAGAGCAAATCTAGCAAGCTCTTTAAATTGTGAATGCTGCATTACTCCCTTCCAAAACTGCTCTGTGTCCTGGGGTATCCCATTTTCTTTGAATTGTGTTTGTTCTTTCCAATCAATAAAGGGCAATTTTCGGTATTGCTCTTCAATAATAGTTTGATGTTCCCTAGCCAAATGCAAAAAAGGCAATTTTGAAAATATTGGTCTTGCTGGGCTGTAATTGATTAGATCTTTAAATAAATTCCTTGCTGCAGGAAGTCTCTTTTTAACTTGATCATGGGCTTCCTCCAGCATGGATAAACATCTCTCTTTAACATCCAAGATTACTTTTTGGCAATTAAAGTTGTTAGAATTTTTTTGGATGTAGTTATCACACACTGACAGAAATTTAGTGCCAAAATCAACATTATAAATACATTTTTTCTTATGATCAGTATCATATATCCTACTATGAAGACTTTTATAGTGCATTAAAAGCTCATCGTGTAGTTCGTTTGGATCTGCCTTAGTTTTCTGAAAGAGGGCATTTAATCTCTCAAATTCTTGCACACAAGGGGTTGCAAAATGAAAGTACAGATAATTAGTTTGATCTAGAAGCATTTCCTTTATAACTCTTGCCTTATATTTAGTGTCGAAGTTTTCTTGAGCTAATTCAACTGAAATAAAGTATGCCTTGAGCTCTTCCCAATTCATCAAGATGTTAAACATCACTTTTCCCCGGACAAGCCAGCGTGTTGAAGATGCTTTTTCAAACGGTAGTGGTGCCGTTCTAGCTAATTGAAAATCTGTTGCAGAGTTCATAATTTTAAATAACCTTTTAAAAGCTTCTCGTCTTAGATTGCTATGTCGAAACCAATTTGGTATCTGTCAGCAAAAATCCAATGCTTGAAGGTAGTTTAGAAACTGCATATTTGACACACAAAGCCAGTGAATGACACACACACTTGTATTGTACACATGACGGGGATAAATCTCTAATTCTGCTCTAAACAGAATTGTTGCATCCAACCATGTTTGAAGCACCATCTGATGCAAAACCAATGCAATTTTTTCAAGTTCTTGATAACAGCTTTCTATCTCATTTTTAATTAAATTGAATATGTTATCTCCAGTGGCTTCCTGAACCGGAATTAAACTAAGAAAACTAGTAGTAATTTCATTTGTTTTATCACTGAGGTACCTAACTAAAATACACAAATATTTTTGAGTTGAAACGTCAGTAGATTCATCAATAATAAGTGTGTACTTCTTCTTTTGAAGATCTTGAATTAAATCAGATTTCAAAACTGGTGAAGATAACATTTTTTATCAGTGCTATACACTTAGTCCTGTGCAATTTTATCTGACCAAGAGTGCTGCCACTTCCATGGGTGAAAAATATCCTTGAAGAGCTTTTAGCTGAAGAGGATAACCCGGAGGACAAGCAATGGTCCTACGAGCACGGCCATATCAAAGAGACTGTTGGGACTCTGTACAACAAGATGATACTTCTGCGGTTTTTAGTTCGAGTGAACTGCAAATTGACGGCCTTAGAAGGTTTTCAAATCAACCAAAAATTCGAGAAAGATGCAAGCAAAGCGTGCGTTGAACTCCGTCTAATTTACCTACAGAACATCTCATGGATAATGGCACCAAAATGCTTGGTGTACTGTGGGAAGTATTTGGCCTCAAAGGGAGATTTTGCGGAGGCAGTTCAGCTTTTTGCACGCGCAATAGAAGAAGGCATAGACCAGTCTAATACCTTGTACGCATGGGCGTGCTACAATTACGCAAGGGCTACGGTCTGTGGGAAATTGACCGAGCACTTTGAAACGGCCATAGAAAGATGTAAAACAGTAATTCGCCAAGAAGAAGACACGGACGAACAACTCGTGAAAAGAATAAATGAGCAGCTTGATAATTTAACAGACATCAATCGCGAGTAACGTTTTCCCATTAT
>CH002449.1:111863-142119 GCA_000149265.1 Ciona savignyi | reverse complement strand
CGGATTGAAGAGTGATTTAAATGTGTTCAACCGATAAACATTAAAACAACTAGCCATAAATAATAATTTTATTTAGATTAACAATAGAGAGGAGTGTCAGGTATATATTAATAAACAAAATATCGCAAAAATAAAATAAAAACTAAAATTTTCATTATCGCTTCTAGAAACAAAATTTTCGTTTCTGGAAACGAAATTTTCGTTTCTCGGGTAACATTTTCGTTTCTGGAAACAAAAATTGTGTTTCCTAAATGAATTTAGGGTTTTTATTTTCCTAAGTTCTATGATTATATGATTCGGTAAGCTGACGCAATACCACACTAATTTCGAGTAAAAGAATTGCGTGTTCAGTTAATAAATGTAGTTGGAACTTTCAAACTAAGATAATGTATTTGTTCTGTTTATTTAAATGAAACATAAATGCATAAACATACAACATTGAAAATACTACACTGGTTAGTAATTTTTACGGGCGGTAATAGAAACAAATGGTATTTAAAAGTGATTTAAATGTGTGCAACCGTTAAACATTTAAAGAACTACCCATAAATGATAATTTTAATTTAGAATAACATTAGAAGAGAAGTGTCCGGTAAATATACATGAACAAACTGTCGTAAAATAACATAAAAACGAAACTTTTTATTATCGCTTCTAGAAACAAAATTTTCGTTTCTGGAAACAAAGTTTTCGCTTATGGGAAACAAAATTTTCGTTTCTCGGCTAAAATTTTCGTTTCTAGAAACAAAAATTGTGTTTCACAAATGAATTTAGGGTTTTCATTTTCCAAAGTTCTATGATTATATGATTCGTTAAGCTGACGCAATACCACAACAATTTCGAGTGAAAGAGATTGCGTGTCCAGTTAATAAATGTAGTTGGACCTTTTATGCTAAGATATTGTTTTTTTTAACAATTTATTAAAAATTAAGGTATAAACCCACAGCACTGTAAATAGCTACACTGGTTAGTACTTTTCACGGGCGGCAATAGAAACAAACGGGATTAAAGAGTGATTTAAATGTGTGCAACCGATAAAAATTGAAACAACTAGCCATAAATAAAGATTTTATTTAGATTAACATAAGAGAAAAGTGTCAGTTATATATTAATAAACAAAATATCGCAAAAATAAAATAAAAACGAAAATTTTCGTTATCGCTCGTTTCCAGAAACGAAAATTTTGTTTCTCGGCTAAAATTTTCGTTTCTGGAAACAAAATTTTCATTTCTAGAAACAAAAATTGTGTTTCTTAAGTGAATTTTGGGTTAACACTTTTCCAAGTTTTATGATTATATGAGTAATTTAGCTGACGCAATACCACAACAATTTCGGTTGAAAAAGATTGCGTGTGCAGTTAATAAATGTAGTTGAACCTTTTATACTAAGATAATGTATTTGATCCATTTATTTAAAAAATATTAAATAGCGTTTTATTTATATGAATTTAGTTATACGACGGGCATAGATCCAATTACGCATTAAGCAGCGGTGATCTGATTAATTATTTCGAAGAACAAATTCTTGTAAACAACAATAAATCAGGGATCTTTTAAATGTGGAACTTTTAGTTGCGCGACATGCGTGTGGTGTGCACACCGCGAAGTTTAGAAACAAGGTTTACTTTTTGGCTTGAATTGTTAGAGACCTCACGATTTATATTAAAGAAATAACAGTTTATTCTCCGTTATTATTATCGTGAGCTGACCGCGTTGCACGAGTCCTCAAAAAGATAAGCGCGTCTCCTACTGGTGCACCAGGGCCAAAAATCTTTACATAAACGCTTAGGCCACGATTGCTTAATGTACTTGAAGAAAAAGGTTAGCTTTTCCAACTCTCACATACCACAACAATTTCGACTTTCGAGTCAAAGATATTGCGCGTGCAGTTAATAAATGTGGTTGGGCCTTGTTATACTAAGATTTTTTTTTTATTTAAATAAATACTAAATGTATTAACCTACAATATTGTAAATAACACATTGATTAGAACTTTTCACGGGCGGTAATAGAAAGAAATGTAATTAAAAAGTGATATAAATGTGTGCAACCGATCAACATTAAAACAGCTAGTCATAAAAATGAGTTTAGCTTAGATTGACATTAAATTTGTTCTCAAAAAATAAACCTTATTCTTGTTTGGTTTTCAAACGCGCGCCATTCACGCACCCACACCACGTCAAATTATCAATATGTTCGGTTTGGGTTGAAATGAAACAGCTTGGATATACCTAAATCGACGATTTGTTATAGTAAGTACATGAAAATAGGTAGATGGATGGATAACACATTTATAAATTTGCTCCCAAAAAATAAACCTTATAGCTTGTTTGGTTTTTAAACGCGCGCCACAAACGCACCCACACTATACGTCAAATTATCAATATGTTCGTTTTGGGTTGACATGAAACAGCTTGGATATACCTAAATCGACGATTTATTGTAGTAAGTACGTGAAAATTGGTAGATAGGTGGATAACACAATTATAAATTCACTCCCAAAAATAAACCTTATATCTTGTTTGGTTTTCAAACGCACGCCATGAACGCACCAACACTATACGTCAAATTATCAATATGTTCGGTTTGGGTTGAAATGAAACAGCTTGAATATAGCTAAATATACGATTTGTTATAGTAAGTACTTGGAAATAGGTAGATGGGTGAATAACACATTTATAAACTTGCTCCCAAAAAATAAACCTTATATCTCGTTTGGTTTTCAAACGCGCGCCATTCACTCACCCACACTACGTCAAATTATCAATATGTTCGCTTTGGGTTGAAATGAAACAGCTTGGATATAGCTAAATCGACGATTTGTTATAGTAAGTACATGAAAATTGGTAGATGAGTGGATAACACATATATAAATTTGCTCCCAAAAAATAAACCTTATATCTTTTTTGGTTTTCAAACGCGCGCCATGAACGCACCCACACTATACGTCAAATTATAAATATGTTCGCTTTGGGTTGAAATGAAACAGCTTGGATATAGCTAAATATACGATTTGTTATAGTAAGTACTTGGAAATTGGTAGATGAGTGGATAACACATTTATAAATTTACTCCCAAAAGATAAACCTTATGTCTTCTTTAGTTTTCAAACGCGCGCCATGAACGCACTCACACTAAACGTCATATTATCAATATGTTCGGTTTGGGTTGACGTGAAACAGCTGGGATATACCTAAATCGACGATTTCTTATAGTTAGTAGATGAAAATTGGTAGATTACATACTCGTAAATTTGCTCACAAAATATAAACCTTATATCTCGTTTGGTTAACGCGCGCCACAAACGCACCTACACTACGTCAAATTATCAATATGTTCGCTTTGGATTGAAATGAAACAGCTTGGACATACCTAAATCGACGATTTTTTATAGTAAGTATATAAAAATCGGTAGATGGGTGGATAACACATTTATAAATTTGGTCCCAAAAAATAAACCTTATATCTTGTTTGGTTTTCAAACGCGCGCCATGAACGCACCCACACCACGTCAAATTATCAATATGTTCGCTTTGGGTTGACATGAAACAGCTTGGATATACCTAAATCGACGATTCTTTTAGTTTGTAGATAAAAATTGGTAGATGGGTAGATAACATACTCGTAAATCTGTAACAAAAAATAAACCTTATATCTCGTTTGGTTTTTAAACGCGCGCCACAAACGCACCCACACTACGTCAAATTATCAATATGTTCGCTTTGGGTTAAAATGAAACAGCTTGGATATACCTAAATCGACGATTTGTTATAGTAAATACATGAAAATTGGTAGATGGGTGGATAACACATTTATAAATTTGCTTCCAAAAAATAAACCTTATATCTTGTTTGGTTTTCAAACGCGCGCCATTCACGCACCCACACTATACGTCAAATTATCAATATGTTCGGTTTGGGTTGACATGAAACAGCTTGGATATATCTAAATCGACGATTTATTTTAGTAACTACATGAAAATTGGTAGATAGGTTGATAACACATTTATAAATTTGGTCCCAAAAAATAAACCTTATATCTCGTTTGGTTTTCAAACGCACGCCATGAACGCACCCACACCACGTCAAATTATCAATATGTTCGCTTTGGGTTGACATGAAACAGCTTGGATATACCTAAATCGACGATTTCTTATAGTTAGTAGATGAAAATTGGTAGATGGGTAGATAACATACTCGTAAACTTGCTCACAAAATATACCTTATTACTCGTTTGGTTTCAAACGCGCGCCACAAACGCACCCTCACTACGTCCAATGATCAATATGTTCGCTTTGGGTTGAAATGAAACAGCCTTGATATTCCTAAATCGACGATTTGTTATAGTAAGTACATGAAAATCGGTAGATGGATGGATAACACATTTATAAAATTGCTCCCAAAAAATAAACCTTATATCCCGTTTTGTTTTCAAACGCGCGCCATTCACGCACCCACACTACGTCAAATTATCAGTATTTTCGCTTTGGGTTGAAATGAAACAACTTGGATATACCTAAATCGACGGTTTGTTGTGGTAAGTACATAAAAATTGGTAGATGGGTAGATAACATACCTTTAAATTTGTTCCCCCCAAAAAACTTATAACATTTTTTTCTTGTTTGGTTTTCAAACGCGCGCTACAAACGCACCCACACAAGGTCAAATTATCAAAATGTTCGCTATATCGATCCTATTTAATTCCATAATACTACAATATATGAAAACATTAATCCCTTGTTCATATTAACATGCAATTCTCAATACAGGCATGAATATTAACTATTTTAGGACATTGGTTCAACTGTCATTCAATCACAATCATTAAAAAGTGGACCTGTTAGATTTAATATAATATGTTAGAAAATATGATTATTTTTATAGGAAAGAAAAATGACAATCGTTTTTAAAGGACAATTTTCAAACATATTACGGAAACACCTTAAGTCATTTTCTTATATACGTCATTGACGTGATATCAGCCCGCTTTCATATATAAATGTCGACAAATTTTCGCAGTATATTAATGAACTTAGGTGTGATGCTGCAATTAACACACATCAATTTTTTACAATATAATTAAATATATTCTTTATTGCGAACCAAGTTCTCATTTTCCGTTCTGAATTAACCATCATTGAGTAAAGTCGATGATCTTGCCACTTAGTTTAACTACGTATTGCAAAACTTGTTGTTTATTATGGATAAACACAATGATTGCAGAAAAAGTATGTTGTAGCAGAACTAACCAAATGACACACCACAAAGGCGAGTTTCGGAAAGCAAAAAATCTAAAAATCATTAACGTAATCACTTTTGGAGTAATTATCATCATCCATTTTATCTTTAGTCACGTAATTTTCGTTTTTTGTTATTTTTACGACAGTTTGTTCATGTATATCTACCTGAAAATCTCTCTAATGTTATTCTAAATTAAAATCATTATTTATGACGAGTTTTTTTAATGTTTATCGGTTACACGAATTTAAATCACTCTTTTAACCCCGTTTGTTTCTATTACCGCCCGTAAAAAGTACTAATCAGTGTATTATTTTTAATATTGTGGGTTCATACTTCATACATTTATGTTTCATTTAAATGAATACAACAAATACATTATCTTATTTTAAAAGGTCCAACTACATTTATTAACTGCACATGCAATCATTTTCACTCGAAATTGTTGATATTGTGTCAGCTTAACGAATTATGTAATCATAGAACTTGGGAAATAATAATCCTAAACTCATATAAAAAACACAATTTTCGTTTCTAAGAAACGAAAATTTTACCCGAGAAACGAAAATTTTGTTTCCAGAAACGATAACGAAAAGTTGTTATGTTAGTATTATGACAGTAAAATGTGATATCGCATGCTTCGTGGTTTAAGAGTTTTAAATCTTTCTAAGAGGTGAATCGGTCAAAACATGGGCAAGTACAATTTGTCTTCAAAACTTTGAGGACAAATTAAGTAACCGCTTTCTGCTATAGAACATTTAGCTTATGTGCTACTCGATGACGCACGTGATTAATAAACATATGATCACAAACTGAGCACCATATTTGTAATTTTGTGTAGCAAACAAAAAAAATCTTTCTGTTGTGGGGATTACACAAGTAATAATGTAACTCCATTATGAGTCATTATTCACACCACTATTGGCAGGTGATTGTACTGATAACTCGAGTTTAATTATGACATCATAATAACGCGCGACAAAGCTAATTTCTCACGCCGCCAATGTTCTGCATGACGTCACTGTGACGTTTTACCAATTTTAACTAGGCTGGTTCATGTGAATAAAACAAATATTCCCCGGGTTAAGTATCGAAACCAACATGGGCCGGTCCATACCTACGAATTTGTCGCGCTAACCATTCGGCCAGACACCGTTATTGCATTAAAAGAAGTTATATGGTTATTTTACTGTTTGACCTCTAGTGCCACCTAACTTCTAAAAAAATTATCTAATACATTTTTTTTCAGAAACGAAATTTTCGTTTCTGCCTTTTCGCTTTGGAAAAATTTCGTTTCTCACCGTTACATAGGGTGAAAAATATCCTTGAAGAGCTTTTAGCTGAAGAGGATAACCCGGAGGACAAGCAATGGTCCTACGAGCACGGCCATATCAAAGAGACTGTTGGGACTCTGTACAACAAGATGATACTTCTGCGGTTTTTAGTTCGAGTGAACTGCAAATTGACGGCCTTAGAAGGTTTTCAAATCAACCAAAAATTCGAGAAAGATGCAAGCAAAGCGTGCGTTGAACTCCGTCTAATTTACCTACAGAACATCTCATGGATAATGGCACCAAAATGCTTGGTGTACTGTGGGAAGTATTTGGCCTCAAAGGGAGATTTTGCGGAGGCAGTTCAGCTTTTTGCACGCGCAATAGAAGAAGGCATAGACCAGTCTAATACCTTGTACGCATGGGCGTGCTACAATTACGCAAGGGCTACGGTCTGTGGGAAATTGACCGAGCACTTTGAAACGGCCATAGAAAGATGTAAAACAGTAATTCGCCAAGAAGAAGACACGGACGAACAACTCGTGAAAAGAATAAATGAGCAGCTTGATAATTTAACAGACATCAATCGCGAGTAACGTTTTCCCATTATAGCCACTTGCGTTTTCCCATTCATAAACATGAATATCCTATCCCATCCCATATTATTAATTAATAAGTCCTTAAAAAACGAATCGGTAATTTGTTCTGATTTCATTACAGCTTGTTTTCTGTGTTACGAAATTTTGTGTGTCAAAATGGTAATGACTATGGGAATTCGAAGTTCTGTTTAAATTATAATATGTGCACGCCAGATGTAAAATTGGCCACGAACCTAGTTCTTCATTTGTTTTTCGCGCCCTTAGCGTCGCGAGAAAGCGCTAACTTCGCCGTTGTGAAGTTACTATGACGTCACAAGCCGGCTGAACTAGTAAACCCCATTGGTGCGAAAGCGCTAAGCCACTTGGCTCCAGTCTGCTTCGCGACTGGACAGATGTGGATGGCTTGACCATCTAAATATAGAGGATATCGCTAGCAGTGGTTTGTTGAATGTAACGAACCCACAGTTAAAGATTCGAGGAAAGATTTAAATTGTCTTTCAGTGTTTCCTTGCGTTGGTGTTTCAGAATAGCTGCAGAGTTGTTTCAAGATTATCATAGTGCCCATATGGATGTAAACATTAATTCTATTCAAAAATTAAAAACTTTAAAGAGAAATATAACTTAAATGAGTTTTTTATAGCGGGAAATACTTAAATAAGTATAGCCGGAAATACTTTTAATACCTTTACTATAGCAGATTTATTAATTCTTCGTTTTTGTTGAGACTTTTTCACTTAAGCACTTAATAAAAGTACGTAGCAAATTATAAGATGTGGCTCTTGCCGAGTCCGGTAAAGATTTCTACCAGACAGTTATTTTTCATTCAAATACTGTCTTCTATTTCGATATTGATCCCAATTACGTCATCAACCGAGGTGCAGAGGGCAAGACACAACATCACGCAAGTGGCGAACGTCGGAAAAAATCCAGTTGTATTTAATCACATTTACAGGTGTCTAGAACTTATTTTTTGTGTGACACATTTTTTTGTAGAAAAAGGTGGAACATTTTTTGTGAAAAAAGTGGAAAAAAAATTGTGTGTGGAAATATCAAATTTCAAATTTAACATTTTATTCTTACGACTGGGACAACACGCCGTCTTTAATAAGAGGTCGTAATATGTATTAATAAATTAATATGGGTCCCGCGTCTTCACAGGCAACATCAGCCAATGCTTAACCACCTCGAACCTTTGTATTATATTTATCGTGATCTCAAACTCTTATTTTATGGTGATCAATCATGCTTTCTTGTAAACTACAGTATCAACATCCCGAACGAGGTATCTTGCGATTGCCCATTAATTGTTGAGCAACTGGGCAATCCTTCGTCACCAGGTGGCGACAGCGAGGCGGGGGTTAAAATACAACCCAACACCACTGAAATCAAGGGTAAGATTTATTTAGAGATAGCTTATGCTATTTTTAGGCCGTTAGAAAACGTAGATGGTGTTATAACACGGACACTACTTAAGTTCAGCCGTTCGACGATCCCAGTTTACATCGAAAATGTTTTTAAAATCAGTACCTTTGTACTACTCGCTTGGTTCGGTCTTATATAGTATAATGTTAATAAGGTATTTTATAATTTTGGCTTGCTCATAAAATCTGTCTTCGATCACCTAAAAAGTCGTACGAATCCAAAACAAATGCTGGACCGTAGGCCATGTTCTTGGGCAATGAACTTAGCGGTAGTCACCTGAACCGGGGTATTAATGGGTTAAATTATAAAATAAATATAAAAATATCTTAATCATATACAACGCACCGCAGCAGCTTTGATAAATCGGCGCAGATAATAAGGTAATCTGAAGACCCTTGTCATAACGCCGCCTGTTTTTCCAACTTTGGGGATAAAATAAATATTTTATATTGTCACATTCTTAACCGATTTGGACTAAACCAGATATCGCTTTGTTTATGTTGAAATATTGCTGAAATTTAACGAAAATTTACCACAAAAGTAGCCAAAAGTGTACTTGTTCGGTTGTTCGGTAGAATTTTAATATCGTTTTTTTAGGCCGACTTCAATACTTCAAACCACCTGGTTATGTTTCGCCTTCAGCTGAAGATCTAGACTCAAACGGAAAACCTTACGCTGAAGGATTTCAGTTTCAACACGATATTAACGTCCCGGAACGAAGGCAAGCACATTAAGGCAATCTTTATTGTGTATAGGGGAGCTAGTGTACAATGACCACCGGACTAAGCAGGCCTATAAAATACCAATATTTTAAACTGGTATATCATTATATTTTATTCATATAGCAACCAATGATAGTCTTCACACGCCAGTTCTAATATGGTTTCCACATATCAATGCACAGGAAGAAATTTTAATTGTACGAGCAGTTGTGTACAGATAGGTCCACGGCCTACTCGAATAAAGATAGTATGCAAAAGGGGAACTTGCAAATGTTCTAGTAGCTGTGATTCCAAATTCAGAATGGCAAAATATAGTTACTGACGCCATTTTAGTGTTTTTACTATTTTCTTCGTACTGGATTTTGATTTATTTTGTTGATTTTTTTAAGAATTTTTATTAATGTACGGTGGCTAAAAAATAGACGCACGCAAAAAATGGAGAAACACATGCCACGGTTACATAGTTAAAGAATATTATGTCTACATTGTTACAGAACACAAGTATTTCTGGGTAACGGCCAATATTATTGTCCATTTTAGCTGCCCTTGTACGACTACCGATCTGAAACTACTACAAGAAGAAAACCAAAATCTCAATCAATTAATGCGAGAACTTGAAACTAAACTACTTAGAAGAATAAAAGCAGTAGAAGCAAAAGTACAGGTAAATATTATATCTGACATTTCTTCATAAGTTTACATGACGTTTTGCACCTGCAACCTTTTGACTGAAAGGCACAATTTACCGACAGACTAACCGGCCGGGCCAAGATCGCGCACGTAAAATGACTAGCCAAGTAGACCTTTACAATCGAAATCTCCTGTGGTTTTGCTTGGCAAATAACAGGGTAAAACTAAAAGGAGAAAAAGAAGGAAAGAGAAAAAAGACGGAAACTGTACACTAAAATAAAGTTTAGGACATTAGAGTTGGTTTTAAACATGCAGTTGGAGAGTGTATAGGGCAGGGTTAAAATAAGTTTTAATAGTTTTAGTATGCAGTTTCCCTCCTTCTCTCCTTCCCCCTTTTGCTCATTTAGTGTTGCCCCAAATAATATGGTTTTACGCTGCTTACCCATTTGCAGCGTAAACGTGACCACGTTACCGTAGAAGCATATGTATTTGTTATTTGCATTGACCAAAGCAAAAAATCTATTTTTAGAGGGTGCAGTCTTCGAAATGCCGACGCAACTGTGCTCCAACCATAGACGTAATCGACGCTGTGGGCTTGGCTGGCAGAGCAACAAATAGACCTCGCGACCACCACAATTCCTGCCCACGTGACTGTTCTGGTAAACAACCGAGATTTTATTTTCGAATTTTAAAGAAACCCGGTAAAACGGCTCCACTGTGTTTCTTGTACAATGTACAAAAATGCTTACGCATTAGAGGGTTCTCCATAGTACCAACCCGGTATTTAACTGTCGTAATATAATTCTTAAACCGATTTTTACATAAATTGGCATATACTTGTTCCTAGCGTTACAACCTCGCCGTAGAATGTAAACGTTTATAAATAGGCATATAATTGTCATAATTGTTTATTTTGGTGTGTTTTTAGAACATGGGCGGTGTATCGATGGGTTGTGTCAGTGCCACAGAGGGTATGGCGGCGAAGACTGCGCAAAGGCAGACTGCCCGAACGCATGCTCGGGACATGGGTCATGTAATAAACACGGAAGATGCCAGTGTTGGGTAAGAATTAATAAACAAAAAAAGTTATCAGTTGTTTTAGATAGGCTTGGTAATAACGTCATCAACAGAAAATCCTTACCATTAATGGCCAAATTTAATTTATTTTACCTATAATTTTTAACATTTCATTATTTACGCCAAATTTATATTTAATTTAATTATATATGTTGACGTTGCTATCGGAACCAACCGACCAAGAAAAAGATTTTATTTTTAGTTTTTACCACGGGATTTCCCCAGTATACAGAAAGTAATATAATTCCGTACACAAACAATTTTAAACTTTCCTACCTTGGTTTAGGGTCAATGGAGCGGCGAAGATTGTTCAACAAGAAGTTGTCCAAACGAATGCAATGGTAAAGGAATCTGCGACAACGGGAATTGTATTTGTGACATCACTTATTCAGGTTGGTTGGTATGTCACTGCGTATAAATTTGGCTGGCATCATGGTCTGAACAGGAACTGGTCATGTCGCATGTTGTAACATAGAATTATGTTTTTTTAAGGAATGGGAAATCTCAAGTTGCACCATTATCTGTCTAGCATCTATTGTATAATAATCAGCAGAATTAAAAAAAACAAGGCCGTTATAGGCTAAATAAATGCTTAAAATGCTTTTTGTCTGGTGAAACACACTCCGATAGTAGTATCGCTAATTATATTTTAGAGTTATGTGTATTTGATATTTGCAATTTTAGATAAAATACAATTTTATGCAACCGTCTAGTGCATTTACCACCATCTACCAGCGGAACTGGCAGAGCAGTGGCGTATGTGTGGCTTATACCGCCCTGTCACGGTACCTCTAAATACTACAGAATCTCTTGAAGGCTTGGATTGCTTACCATACTTCGTAAATACAAAAGCCTTGTAGAAAACTTCTCTCACTTAAAAAAAGATTACGACATTAATGTTAGGGTTGTGGTTAAAGTTAGTTCTGGGGTTGAGATTACTGTTTGGGACAGGGTTAGAATTACATTCCATAGCATTCTAAGCGTTCCAAGCACTTCAAGTGAACCTGTAGTATTTAGAGGCATACCCTTGTCATATGTTATACAGTCATACAAATTTGCATATTTGCCACTTTTATTGTACAGGCTCGGACTGTGGTAGACGGAGCTGTGTCAACGATTGTAACGGACATGGGAGGTGTGAGGAAGAGTCTGGAAGATGCAGATGCAATGGGAATTGGGAGGGAGATGACTGCTCAGTGAGAAGATGTCCTAGAGATTGCTCCGGACACGGGGAGTGCATCAACGGGAGATGTAGATGTGATGAACAATGGGCAGGTGAGTCCTAAAAAAACGGGGTTCATGAAGAAAAATTTGCGCACTTGATTTTAATAAAACAACAAATTAAAAAGTCAGCATAATTAGTTTCCGTCCTAATTGCATTTTAGGTATCGAGAATTCTTTCCAGGCCCCCCCAGAAAATAAACTTTGAAAATCTAAATTGATTTAAATGATATGCCAGCAAGCTAGGTTTTTATTCACATCTCAAGGAGGAAAGTGTCTTTGTAAGGACTCAAACAACAGAATGATAGTGGCCATTTGTACTTGTGGTTTGCTCCAACTATTGCAGACTTGTTTACTCATTGACTATTGCTGTAAATTACAATATTTCACTTAAACTATAATTTTTATATTAAAAAAATTTTTACCGAACAAAATAGGATTGAAATGTTTGAATCCAAGAAAAATCTATTTGTTTCCATTTGCAATATTTTTCCATATAGTTCTATTTCCACAGGTAAAGCATGTCGGGTCTTGCGGTGTTTGAACGGCTGTTCGTCGAATGGCAAATGTCGCAATGGAACGTGTGAATGCAGCCAAGAATGGACTGGACCGGATTGCAGTGCTCCTCAATGCCCAAGTGGTTGCTCAGGTAACTCTTTAAAATTGCAAATTTTTGCTAATGTGAAAGAAGTAGGATAGTTATATGAGGGGAAACACAGGGGATAATAACACCACATTTGTCAGAATATCCACTGTTTAGTTAGCACAACTATTGTAGTGTGGTGTATAATGGCTATAGTTTTTGTTTCCCCTGATGATCCATTATGCTATGGCCCATGAGTTTCTTGTGCAACTGGTTTCAAACCGGCAACCTCTCTCCTAAGGGTCATTTTATTTCTGCATGCGAAAAAGAGGTCATGTACAAACAATCAGAACTCGGACACTTTTTAACGAAAATTAAAAACAAAAGGTTTCCCATTGCCAGCGAGAAATTGGCTATTTTACTTCAAAGTATGAGCTTATTTAAAAATTTTGGGTTGGAAAATGTTCTTATTTTGGCTTATTTGAAATGGAATGACCCTTAACAAGCTATATTTGACTACTAAGCATATCCAACTTGACAACTGATTGATGCTTATTAAATTATCAGTAGTTCATTATAAATATGTTATACACTTCTACAATTCTACATACCACCCTTTATCCACAGGCTTAGGTCAGTGTAAGAACGGAGCCTGTGAATGTTTTGAAGGATGGGGTGGATTGGACTGCGGTCAACCCATTTGCCCAGATGATTGCTCCAGCAACGGCCAGTAAGTTTGATTTGTTGTCTGCTGTGTCTAATACTAAACAGGAGGGATGGCTTATGCACACAACCTACGTGCTAGCGAAGCGTTTCCCAAGTTTTTTAACCTAACACCATCCTTCCGACAAGATAAATAGTTTGGAACAATGTCAAATTTTTCTGAGACATACACATGTTCCTGGGTTAATGCACTGTTTATGGGTTAATGCACTGTTTACATCCCTTGTAATGTGTTTTCATGCCCACAATAAAAACTAACACTTGTCCACCAGCTCACTAGCATGCATGTGAGTCCAGCTTAAGATTTTTATGATAGTAGTTTTTAAAAAGTTCTATGATCTTAAGCTATGCAATGAAAAATTCACTAAGTCCTTAGAAAATAATATAAATGCGAAACTGCACATTAATTTTGTATCTAACTAGTAATTTTAACCATGACTCAACGGGCCGTATTAAACATTAATGAGCCCGAGTGTTGTAAAACGTAATGTCATCATAAGTAATGAAAATGAAATCCCAGGGTGCCACTTTAGTTTAGATCTACTATATGAGCAGGTGGTTTTGATCCCGCAACCCTTAAACTGACATTCCGATGCTCAACCACTCAGCCAACCAACCTTCACGTTATGATAGAATCGGATATTTATTTTATGAATGGAAAAATGGCGTTAACACAAGGGCAATCGTCAGATTAACTTGCACCCACAGTAGAATTGCCGGAGCTATTGCAGTGTGTTGTGTATGATTCAGACGGTTGTTTAATTTAATAGCATCCATCATTTTACTTGGTTCAGGCAATGTCCATTAAGTGCCTTAATTAAGAACACAAAACCCTAGCTGGTGACCAATTTGGAAGCCACAACTTTTGACTGAAAGGCGACGCACTAATCCACCAAGATAATCGGTCGGAAATGATCCGTACACAGAGACAATAATTCTTGTTTCCAGATGCGTGGATGGAAGATGCAGATGCTGGGGAGGTTGGGATGGGATCAGTTGCTCCGAGGTGGTGCAACCATCCGGACTTCAGATCTCCAACATCCAACCGACCACCATCGATGTTAGTTGGACCAAAGCATCTTCCGCTGTCACTGCAAATCAGGTAAATTTATCGTTTATTGATTAGTTTAGGTTGTGTTTATTGATTAGTTTGGGTTGTGTTTATTGATTAGTTTAGGTGGTGTGTCCAACCTTTTATTGTAGTGGGCCGCATTGTCATATGAAATAATTCAATGGGCCGCAGAACCCATTAATTTTTAAGAAAATTGGATAAAGAAACAATTAAAACCCATATATTTATAAATAATTCTGTATTCCTGTTGCTCCCATACTATAGCCTACTATAACTGCGCCCCTAAAACCTGACTGATACATTTTAATTAGGCACAAAAATCTCAGGCGGGCCGCAGGTTGGACATCCCTGGTTTAGGTGGTGTGATTTATTTTCTGTATTTTTATTAATGTTAAATAGAAAACAATTAATACTATTAAAAAAGACAGGAAGGGACCGCAAAACGGCAGTAATTACACCAGGTCAATATAAAAATTCAGAAAAAATAAAGTGGGTAAATGTCAACCGCTTCTGCGAAAAAACATTACCATTGGTTAAAATAGAATGTTTAGCACAGATTTAATCAATATTAACATGGTAAAGATTTAAGGAAAAGTGTTCAGTAAAAAGGTTTATAGGAAAGGACACTTGTGGTTATCCTTTTTGGTGGAAAAAATAGTTGTTGTAACACAGGCAATCGCCAAAATACATCAACTGTATCCATCTTTTTATCACTGAGTTAAATTCTTAATTATCCTCAGGTGAACTGTATCCCAATGGAAGGCACCGCCAACGCAGTGTACCAGACTGTGGGACCCAACGTGACAAAACTAACGATCCGCGACCTGGACAGTGGGACCCAGTATTCAGTCTTCGTCTACGCTATGATAGGAGAGGCATTGAGTGCACCTATTACAGCTTCTGTTAAAACCGGTATTTAGTTTTGAGCATATTTAAGTATTTTTATGGATATATTGTTGGTTTAATGTGGGTTTTCGGGTGTCCTATAACCAGGAACTTTGTTTGGTATATACTTAAATAACTATAGGATATGTTTTTTTGCATTATCACCTTTTGGTTAAGTTTTTCTTATATTTTTTATTAGTTTACTGGTACATAGTCTATTTTATTGTTTAGCATATCAGTAGTGCCAATATTAAAAAAATGACCTTACTGGCTAAAAGTATTTTTTAATAAACAAGTTAGCCCACTTAACTCTTTCCGTCCCAACTCGCCATATATCGCGAGTTGGTGGGAAAACATGGTATCCCGCCTGTACATAAATGGGTGCAAATCTAAAAAACGATTTCTCCGCAATGCGTAATGGTAGAGACCTCAGCTATGGCTCATTCGATCAAGGAAACCCTATATTTTATTCTCTGTAATTTTCGTGGAGAAATATTAAAAATGCGAGGAGTGATAGCCTTTCTTTTTCAAGGCTTCGCCTCTTATTTCTATCGATTTTACACGAATTTACAAGTGACTAACTCAGCCAATAGGAGTCGCGTTAACTTGCGGAGAAGCTCTTTTTGTCAAGCAAGTCTTTCTTTACATTCTCTGTGAATTTCGTGCCGTTGGTGACGTTTTCGCAGCAGGTGTTTATGCTTCGTGTCCACCAAAGCATGAATCCAGCTGGGCCTGCTGAGCGCACGATAAAGAAAAAGGCGGCGAGACTAGCTAGTTCGGTGTCCTCGTGTAAGATTTGGGCCTTTGAAATATTTGGGGGTTTAGAAGTGGCTGGTGCACCATTTTCCATAGTTAAATTAAATTGGGCCATGTGTTTTAATATTAATTTGTTATGTGTATAGAAGTGAAGTTGATAAGTTAGCCTACTATGTAAAATATTAAAAAACCGTAAACTTTAGTAATATCATAACGTAAAGTGGAATACAAGTTGAAGTTGGAATAACGTCTTGATAAGCTGGAGTTGCGCGTTTTGTGACGAGTCCTGTATTGTGCTACGTCTGGTTTAGTAGGCGCCGCCAGAAGACGTAACATTTGATTTGTATTAGTTTGATCGTCGCAGTGCGTGATGCTATGTATTAACTGCTCTCGCTCGTCCTCTATAACACAGTTTATTTTTAAAAATAAACCTATTGTCATTGATATTCCCCAGTTATAAAAATATGTAGGAGGGCCTACATGACTTGCCTTGTCTGGCCGGTTAAGGGCTCCATACACATATAGCGTTTCGCGTCAAATCCTCGCGTTTGCCGTAAAACTCCTTGCGTCGGGTCATGCACACACTCGCGCCAGACAAACGCAAGTCGAGAGAAGTGGCTCAATAGCGTCAAACGTCAGAGTTAAAAATGTTTTAACTTTAGCGCAAGACGCAATAGGCAGAAAAATGAAGGAGATACTGTTTTAAGTTGATTATTTTAATAAAAATCAAGGTAGACCAGAGAATAAGTAAATAAGGATTATTTAAGTACAGCATTATAACAAATATTTGTTTAGTTGGATTTAAATATCATTTAAACTAAGTTTTAGCACAATTTTTGTATGATACAGATCCAAAAAATGTCAAAAACAGATTTTAATGTGTTACTTAACTTGGTACAAACAAGTCCACATCTGTATGATTTAAAAAATCAGTATTATAAGGATAAGATGAGAAAAGAAAATACCTGGACTAACATTAGTGGCCAACAGGAGAACCAGGTACGGTATACCGGTAGTTTATTGTTTAATGTGTTTTTATATTATGTGTGAATTAAAACACAATGTTTGTTAAATGTGCTGTTTACCAATTATTAGCAGAGGCATGTATAATAATATGGAGAAGTTTAAGGGATAGATTTTCAAGAGAGAAAAAAAAGCGGATAGTATGAAAGTTAGCGGATCCGGTGCGGTGACATGTTCAACATGGGAACATGATGAAAATATGCAATTTTTGCAAGATCATCTCCGTCACTGATTGTAAGTACCGGTAACGGTTTGTATTGTTTATAAAATGTAGCATGTTTCCATTAAATACTAGAAAGTACTGTCGCGTCAAGCGACGATCAAATACAACATAACATTATAATTAGGATGTAGCTGTGACATCATAATTTAGCTGTGACATCGCTATTTAGTCTTGCTACATAAAGCGTACGCTAGTTCGTTCCATTACTGGTTTCAATACTATATAACTATTGTAGCTTATTGTTGACTAATTGTAGCTTATTGTTGAGAACCAGTGCTATTGATGACTTTATTTTTCCAAAATATCCCGCAGGTAGTGTTATGTGAACGGTTTGTGTCATCTTTTCCAAAGAAGTTTCATCTTTTCCGACACATTCTTTAGCAGCAGCAAAGTCTCCAAGACAACATGTTATGTAATGACTGTGTGTATAACTACCGTATATCAACTTGGACATTATACCAGAATAAGTAAAATTATTATTATGTGCAAAGGATCAACTGTAAGGTGCGTGCAACAGATTACAGGAAAGAACACAAAAGCGAAATAAAATCGATGTTAATAATATTTTCTTGAACAACTGTTTTTCTTATATGTTATACATGATGTACAAATACAAGTCTGAGTAGCATTGATTTCAAGTTTTACCATGACGAATTAGTGAGTAAATAGAAAACGCTAGTAATTATGGGTCCCATTTGGAAAAATGGGACACATATTGTTTTTGTCCGTTTTTTATTTATTTTTTTTAATTTTTTTTTGTCAAAGGTTTGACAGGCATGGCTTGTGGCTACGACATCTACCAGAAGGAGTAATTGAATCGCAATAAAACTTTGACATTTATTAGCGCATATGGTCTACATATGCAGAAACCAAAATTTTAAGTAATTTATTGAGGGGGATTCCCCTGGGAGGTAAAAAATCAAAACGGTATTTTAAAAAAAAATAGGTTTGGTAAAATGTAAGTGCATTAGCCAATGATATAACATAAAAAAGAAATAAAAAAATTACCTATAGAAATACCCTAAAAAATAAGATTTTGTTCTCAAATCATGAGTGTGACATGCATGGCTTGTGGCTCCGACTTCTATCAGAAGGGGTAATGGAATCGCAATGAAAGTTTGACATTTTTTAGCGCACATGGTCTAGATATGAAGAAACCAAAATGTTAGCTAATTTATTGAGGGGGATTCCCCTGGGAGGTGAAAAACCAAAACAGTGTTTTTTTTAATTTTAGCTTTTTTTGGCATAGGGCATGATCGACTGCTCCAATTTTGATCAAATTTGGTAAAATGTAAGTGTATTAGCCACTGCTTTACGAATTAAAAGAAACAAATTATTTACCGAGGGAAATACCCTAAAAATAAAGATATGTTCCTAAATCCCGATTGTAACAGTTATGGCCTGTGAAACTTTGTCATTTGTTAGACAACATGGTCTAGAAATGCAAAAACCAAAATTTTGGTTAATACATCCAGGGGAATTCCCCTGGTTTGTAAAAAATCAAAATGTTTTTTTTTCTAAACAAATAGCTTTTTCCGGGATAGCGCTTGAACGGCTTCTCTAATTTAAATCAGATTTAGTGGAATGTAAGTGCATTAGCAACTGATTTAACACTTTAAAGAAATAAAAAAATACCTAGAGAAATAATCTAAAAAATAAGATTTTGTCTTCAAATCATGATTGCGACAGGCATGGCATGGCATGGCGCGCTGACATCTTTAACAATGAGTCGTCAAATCGAATTAAAAACGTAATGTTTTACAAATAGTGGTGGTTAAACACGTGGTTTACACTCTCTAGTTATGTTCATTATCGTGAGTGGAAAAACCAAGGGGGTTAACAAATGGGCAATCTTCAGACTGGCTCGCGCCCACCGTTGGCTTACCGGACCTATAACAGTGTGTTGTTTATGATTCAGACGGTTCTTCAATTTAGTAGAACCCATTAATCTTCTGGGTCAAGGCTATGACGGTTAAGTGCCTTGAAAGGCGACGCATCAAACCACTAAACTAATCTGTCAGTACTAGACTATATAACAACTGTCCGTATGGTGTTAAACGGGGAATTGAGTATGTGAGAAAATTGTTACATGGACTTGCTGCGAAATCCTCCGAGATCCTGTCAATCCATCAACGAGAGTACTTCAGGATTTTACACCATTGCTCCAAGCCCAGGAGTTCAACCGTTTATGGTCTATTGCAACTTTACAGGAGGACAAAGTAGGTTTGATATAGAACCGGCAAAAGTGTTGCTGGGTTCAGGCAATATCCGTTAAGTGAATTGCCCAAGGATACAACCGACTAGCTAGCCACCAGTTTCGAACCCTTCGGGTGAAAGGCGACGCACTAACCCACCAAGCTAAGCGGTCGGACTTAAAAAACACACAAGGTAAATGTGTGTATATTATTTAAATTATCTCATACTGTTTACAACACATCCTTAATGTAGTAATGTTTTCCTATACAAAGTAACAAATCTTTTGTTCCATTTTTTAGAAATTACTCAAATCGGACATGGCAGCGAAGGAGAGATACACGTGACGTCATGCGAGCCAGCTCATTGTTACAGACGTAATGTCCATTATTCCGTCACAATGATTCAAGCCTCTGCGCTCGCGTCGGTCTCTCAGCATTGTCGACAGTTTATTAAAGTAAGCAGCAAGAATGTAAACACAAGAATAGATACACAAGTATATTCTATTACATTGCTTAATTTTAGGCAAGGGACAGTGTATAGAATGGTTAAATGCCAACTTTCACTTTCTTGTTGAATTGATGGATGTTATACTCCCAGTACCGATGCAAAGCTTTAATCCTTGCAAGTTATGCAGCGTGGTATACACGAGATGGCGCTGCACAAACATACTGGGGAGGCGCGAACGGCCGACAAGGATATTGCGCTTGTGGGATAACAGGTTAATTTTGCCATTTAAATTCATTGCAATAATAATTGTTGAACAATAGAATACTCAAAGTATGAAATAAGTTGGTTAAGCCTACTTTTCATTTATTAATTTAAAGTTTTTCGTGTTGTTCGGTGGACAGTAGTTAAGTTTCGTGATTGATTTAACCCCCGGTCGCTTATTGGTTACATGTCCGAGTTGCTTACATCAATGGATTAAAACTGTCTGTGAAGCTTTAATTTAAAGCATTTGTGGTTAAATATTTGTAAATTCAGGAGGTTTATTCTTTATTTAACTACACATGGAAAATAAGTTTGGTTGGTTAAATATGGGACCCCTACGTTTATGCCTGCAGAAACAAACTACATATATATAATACAAATTGTGGTTAGGGAATATAGCATGAATATATGGCATACAACATGTGTTTTACAAATAGTGTTGGTTAAGTGCAATAAACCGTTAGATACACTACACTAAATAAGTAATTCTAGACCTAATCATCTAAGCTAAGCTCAGAGACATATTGGCACGTTTCCTTTTCTACCGGCAACAACTGTCTGAACAATTTCCGATTTTTCAAACCATTTTATAAGTTATTTCTGGCGTGGCTGTTAAAATCTATATTTGCAAGTTCTGATCTTTAACACGGCCAAAGATTTTATAATCGTCATTTCGCTTACACCCAATGTGACTGGATAGGTGGAGATGTTGCTTAATGTTTGGCGAGATATGCCACCACAGCTTAGCAAAACTAGCAAGTAAACAAAGATTAAGGCAAAAATGATTGACACTTCCTTATGTATATCATCCAAACTTGCGTAAATTGTTAATAATCCAATAATAATTAATCTAAATGAGGTATTAACACCCCTCTAAGATCTTGTTGTAAGTAGTAAAACAATTAATGTTAACACATAACGATATAAAACAAATAGCTCTTAAATACATTTTTTAAATAAATGTCAATCACTCCTGCGGTAATCTTTTTTTGCATGCTAGTTTTGCTAAGCTGTGAGGACATGTATCTCCATGGAGATGTTGCTCAATGTTTGGTCCAAATATGTCCTCACAGCTTAACAAAACTAGCATTTAAATTGTAAACAAAGATTACTGCAGGAGTGATTGACATTTATTTAAAAAAATGTATTTAATCCAACTTAGTAAACACATATATAAAGTTTCCATCCGCGGCTTATAGCTATTTGTTTTATATCGTTATTTGTTAACATTGCGGACATATTTGGACAAAACATAAAACAACATCTCCACCTATCCAGTCACATTGGGTGTAAGCGAAATGACGATTATAAAATCTTTACTCGTGTTAAAGATCAGAATTTGCAAATATAGATTTTAACAGCCACGCCAGAAACAACTTATGAAATGGTTTGAAAAGCGGAAATTGTTCAGGCAGTTGTTGCCGGTAGAAAAGGAAACGTGCCAATATGTTCTGAGCTTAGTTAGATGATTCGGTCTAGAATTACTTATTTCGTGTAGTGTATCTAACGGTTTATTGCACTTAAGCGGCATTTAAAGTCTTCGATAATTGTTCTTACTGATAAACCGTGAAAGAAACCACTCCCTGTTGTATTCCGGTTGCTGATTAACTATTTAACACCTATGGGGCGTCCATAGATAGTAAGCACGTTATTATAAAGATAATCAGCCTAAACGCATCGTCGTTATTGGCGGCCAGTCGAAGGTTTATCCGTGTACTGCCACAAAGACTGGTAAAAAAAATATTTGCCCATTTACCCGAAGATTGTCAAGCAGAACCGATCTTCACCTTCTGGGTTTTTGATTTTAGGATGGGTCGGAAAGGTTTATTAAAATGTCTGTTAAGTGCAGGGGTCGGCAACCCTGGCAAGTTGGCCACAATTGGCGCACGGGAGTTTTTTCTGGCACGCGCCGTGATTTGACGCGACGCAAAATATATAGTATAAACATGTGCAATCATAAACTGTATGCACTGCTTAAGTTCCATAGTCTTTAAATTCGTACGGCACACAAATCAACAATTTTAATTACTAATATTCAAGTTTATTGGCTACTAACTGATTCTTGGACAAATATTGTCACCATAAAATGAACTCGGTCTACCCCTCTACATATATTGACTCTACGGCAATCGAAATTAGACAAGGTAAATATAAGCCACATATATGCAGTAAGTAATAAAAAAATAAGATTTTACAAATACAAAGTTATCCGTCCAATAATTATACATTGATTTATTGCAGTTCGTGTTTGTGAACTATATCTATAACTGTTAAACATTTTTTTTAAATCCACATTTATTTTTAATTTCTTTCTCAAGAAATCACAGTATATTAACTTCTTGACTTGGTCAATAATTAACTTTTGTGGTTTTAGATATGTTAATTGTTTCTTCATCTTTTCATCGCCAGATTTTCTTCACCAAAGCCTTCTTTAATTAATACAACTTTCTTGAAAATGCCTTTTTCGCTTATCTCGGGGAAATGTTTATCTTCATATTACTGCGAAGTGAGTTTTTGTTTCGAGGAAGATCTGCTGCCACACCACGGAAAATGGTTAAATACCTAGCGAGATGGGTAGGTGCTCATCATACAAGTGATACAACAACAAGATGCACAGTAAAGTTGTCTTTCTCGTCGTTCTTCTCGTGGTACAGTTGGTGCCATCCGATGCTAAAGTCGGAGGACTTGTCAAACTTGGTGTGAAGCTTCTACCTCACGCAGTTGGTCTGATTCCTGCAATTGCCCGTGGTGGCGCAAAGCCCGGTGAATCACCCTGGAACCCATGGAAGAAATGGAACCAACATGCAGGCGAAGAAATTTCCTTCGGTAATAAATGTATTCTTTACTACTGTATGTTATAGATATATATATATATATATTTTCGCTTTATCGTGGACACAACCGGGTAGATATGAACCAGTACGGATTCTGCATCGTTTAAACAGAGAATATAGGCATTTAACCAAAAAGAAAAAGTGTCTGAAAAAATATACAACTTAAAAAGAAAGTCCAATAAAATAGTTTATAACATACAATTGACTTTTTTCAGATGCTGGTTTGCCTGCCGCTACGAGTCCATGGGATGAAATTATGGATGAAATGGAACATTAAATGTGTTCAACAAATACCGCCAATAAAATGAGCTGTATATAAACGTAGTTGGTGTTTTTGTTTTCCTTATGATTGAAACGCTACATTTGTTTCAGCATAGCCTAATAATTCCAATAGTTGATGGGTTCTACAAAATTGAAAACTCTGAATCATACACAACACACTGTAATATCTTCTGTAACCCGACTATAGGTGCAAGGTGATCTGACGATTGCCCTTGTATTAACGCCCTTGGTTTTCTCATTCACGGGAATAAACATGAATACCCTCGGTGGGCGCGAGGTGATCTGACGATTACCCTTGTATTAACGCCCTTGGTTTTCTCATTCACGGAGATAAACATGAATATCCTATTCTATACTATTGTAAGACAAAGCTAAACCATTGTGAGTTTTCACCCAATGTGGTAAAAGAGCTGGCTTGTAAAACGCTAAAGGCGTGATTGCTCGTTTGTGGCGTTTATACAGTTCCAACTGTTGTTGTTGTGTAACGTCCTCTCCTGGGGCGGTATTCTGAGCGCAACTCGTAAGGATTTACGTGCTCGTAAGTCACGCTTTCGCTCGTAAGTCCTTCTCGAGCTATTCTGAGTTCCCTCTCGCAAGTCAAATGTCTGCGAGTTGTTTGTAATATTTACGTGTTCTTCTTACCACTCTTAAGCGAGCTGCTAGTCTAAGAGAAGCTAAATTGTACCATTGTTATATTGGTCTAACAGAGGAATGGCAGTATATTTTGCATGACAGTCACAACTCAGTACAAAACGAAGGCAAAACGTCCGCTTTTACGTAATAATAAGATGGACAGCCACGTGGAAAATGACTGATAATATCAATATTTTAGGTAAATGAGAATTAAAAATATAAGTTTATTTAAACTTTTAGTTATTATTATATTAGTTTATCTAAAAATTGTAGTAGAAAGTTTTTAAAAATACATAATCTCTTTTAACGAGAAACCCAATAAGTTTTAAAAAGACACCCAATAGGGATTGCCTGGTTTTCCTACTTACCGTCGCTAAATATAGTTCACCTATGCCTCCAAACACACAAGCTGCTGCAATTTTCCCGTCGATGGATTAAATTTGTAGTTTTGTTTTTACAGATATGTCAAACATTAACAAAATGTGACTGTAAAAAATAAAGTTTAAATAGTATGCATTGGCTACTTTACAAGGCAAAGCGATAGATGTATAAATATGTACATATAAAAAAATACATAAAAATGCACTTTCAGTTAAAACGTACTTATATAACCTTGCGGTCTGTTGTCACACTTTAAATGTTAAAAGTATACTATTTTCTTGCGTTGGTTCAACATACATATCCTACTGGCAACTAATATTTGCGAAATATGACAAACATAAAAAATATCCCCTGCAAAGACCGCGCATTTAAGATAAATTTTGTTTTAGTTTCTCTCAGCTGTTTGCGAAAAGCCAACACTGGCGCACTAACCGCATGGTGTATATCCACAACCGCGTTAACTGACATTTTCTTCGTAGGAGTTTTTTCGGTGGATTAAGAATTAGCCATACCTTGTGTTCTTCAGATGGCGTATAACCAATTAAGACCTCTATGAACAGCAGGATGTGACGAGTGGTACCCTCCATGAGTCATTGTTTTTAAACGAGTGTTTTGCTGAGTAACAATGGTGGTGATTCCCCCAACGTTTGTTTGGTTGAAAGCAGGCATGTGCTAGGCTGCGCGCCAGTGTTCTCGTTTAGCTGTAAAGTTTTGTAATCGTGGAGCAGTGCTTTGTGAAATAAAGGTGTTGATTGTGCATCTGCTAACTGTTTTGTTGGGAAAAAGTTGTTTATTTCTATCACAGAGAGGATATGAGGAGGCAGTTGGACACTTGTACATGGCCTATCTGCTGCTTAAACCCGAATAGCTATTCCTTATCCATATACTTGGTTAAATTAAAACAATAGGTTTGTAACATTGCCCCCAAGTCATTATTTGGGATTAAATCACAAGGTAATAATAACCTGCAGTTCAAACTGTGCCCTTTTGAATCGTTAAGTAGAAAGGAACACTATTTCATTGCGACAAAAATGTTTTGTAGATGCTTAAAACATAATTTACAAACCTTCGCAGATGGTATTTGATCACTGTTAATCCAATATTCTCTTCGTCGTCTGAAATAAACATCTTAGTGAAAACGAAATACGTTAAATGGCGTACGATATTTTTGATTTGGGTTGTTGACGATATAGTTTAGCTAGTAGCGTGCGCTAGTTTGTTCCATTATTGATTCCAACACTATGTCTGGAAAACCTGTACGATCGTGTGGCCGAATGGTTAACGCGACCGATATGTTTACCGACTTACATACAAAAAAAACGACTTAGCAACAAACCCGTTATAGGTTCGATTTCGAATGGGTTCGGTTCGAAACTAATCCCGGTAAAAAAATAAAAATAAATAACAAAATGTCTGGAAAACCCGACGTACAAAACTACTAATAAGTTCTATACGACAGTAACTTGAATGGTGCGTTTGTTTACCTGTGGATATATCTTCATCCATAAGCGTCTTCATCAAATCGCCATCGGATTCTAAAATCAGAAATTGATGATTATATTTTTAACGTATAAAAATGTAAATAATTTAACCATCACGAACCTTGTTGTGGTCTTTGGTCTGTGAAGGAATAAGTAAAGTGTTATTTTTTGTAAATAAGGAAAACCAATCGATATAGTACAGCAAAAAGGCAATAAAGAATTCATTTTGATAATACAAAAAAAAGCTAATTGAATATTATTGGACAACTTGTTTTGATAAATAAACGGGTGACCGGCTAAGTGCATGTTATAAAAGAATTTTTAATAAAATGAAACAAAACTGGATATGGTACTTACTAAAATCGGTAGGGGACGACGACGACTTTATACGACGGCGACGATAGCGAATAATGCGACGGCGTCGGCGGCGTCTATCCCCACCAAAGCATCCACACTTTCGTTCGTAATCATCAACAAACCAATCAAAACAGCCACGAGAATCAACTTGCTCATCTGCAAATATGAGGTTAAAATGGATAGAACAATTATGTTTTATCTCGGTGAATGGAAAACGCGAGACATATGTCACATGGACAATAATCAGATTACTTCATGCCCACCGTCGGATTACCGAAGCTATTACAGGTTGTTAAATATGATTGAAACGGTATTTCACCCTTAGTAAAGTGTCTTGTCTTTAGAACACATCCGACCATCTATCGACTACATCAGCTAAATGCAAAAACAAATCCAACAACACCAAACTTACCTTGTTTTTGTACTTTTGCAAAGTGAATACCCTTCATAGATGAGTTGTATTTATACCACAGCTGTCTATTGTTTAAGGACATTCGCAAGCTGCTTCGCTGCATTGTTTAAATGTAATATATTTATGGAAACAGGATATACTTGGTTGCTCACAATAGATTTGGAAGGGTCCAGTCAGTTCAATTTTTCTTGATCTCACATTAGAATTTATTTTTCTATAGGTGTATATTACGCTGGAAGGAAACATTAAAGATATTACTCTTTGAACCGTCTACTTGCTAAATTTCAATAACATAATCGGCAAAAATGGTTGCTGCATGTTACTGCAACGCTGCAGTAGTTTTCTTATGGTTTATTGATTTTTGTGAATTTTGCATTACTAAGCTGGGTCCTTTTAATTATGGGTCCCATTTGGAAAAATGGGACACATATTGTTTTTGTCGGTTTTTTTTTTTTTTTTTTTCGTCAAACGCTTGACAGGCATGGCTTGTTGACCCAACATCTACCAGAAAAGGTAATGGAATCATAATGAAACTCGGTAATTTGTTAGACCACATAGTTTAGAAATGCAAAAGCCAAAATTTTGGGTAATAAATCTAGGGGAATTCCCCTGGACGGTAAAAACCAAAACAGTATTTTTTAATAAAAATTTAGCTTTTTGAGGCATAGCGCTTGAACAGCTTCTCTCTCTTTGTTTAAATGTGGTGAAATGTAAGTGCATTAACCACTGATATAACACTTGAAAGAATTAAAAAATTTACCTAGGAAAATACCCTAAAAAATAAGATTTTGTTTTAAATCATGATTGTGACAGGCATGGCTTGTGGCCCCAACATATACTAGAAAAAGTAATGGAATCAAAATAAAACTTTGTCATTTGTTAGACAATATGTCCAAGATATGCAACAAACAAACTTTTGGGTAATATACCGAGGGGAATTCCCCTGGGAGATAAATAACCAAAATGGATTTTTTTTTTAAATTAGTTCTTTTTGCGCATAACGCTTAAACGGCCATCATAACGCTTAAACGGACATCTAACAGAATAAGTATTAAAATTGCAATTAAACTTTGTCATTTGTTAGACAACATGGTCTATATATGCGGAAACCAAAATTTTAGGTAATATATCCAGGGGAATTCCCGTTATTTTTTCGAAAAAACGTTATTTTTTAACTTTATTTTTTCGAAAAAAAAACGTTATTTTTTTGAAAAAAGCTCTTTAGGGCATAGCGCTTGGTCGGCTGAAATGTTAGTCCCCTATCCGACGTTGTACCATTGGCAAAAAGAAATACAATACCTGGGGAAATACCCTAAAAATTACGACTTTTCAAAACTATGATTGTAACAGGCATGCCATATCGCGCCGACATCTCCAACAAGGAGTCGCCAAAGCGGATTTAAACTGTTTGTTAGATTATATAACAAACATCTAACTTTGATAACATTACTCAGATATGTAAAAACAGAAATTAATGTACTAAGACCAGTGGAATTCCTCCGAAATAATTAAATTCAATCGGGCTGTTTTGGGAATTGACCTTTATTATACTACAGCGCGTGACAAAAAGCTCAAATTAAAACATTTGTGGTAAAATGTTTGGAAATATCACACGCGTATTCTTTTTATAACTGCACATGGAAAAGAAATTTGGTTTAATAACTATGGGACCCATGCGTTTATGCTTGCAGAAACAAAACTATGACAGTCCGATTAAAACGTTCTGAAATGTTAATTAACATGGACCTGACGTGCACATATCTAACATTAACATATATTGTGTAGGAATATCAAGATCGGATTGTTACCTTAGGGACCAATGCGTTTATGCATGCAGAAACAAACTACATACCCGGTGTATAAAATACATATGGTGGTTAGGTACCCTGCTCGCATATATATATACCTATGGTACAAAATGTGTTACAAATAGTGGTGGTAAAATACGTGGTTGACACTCTCTAGTAATTAGTACGCGTTCTGTCGAAATAAAACTTTTCGCTGCGCAGCTCGACAGAGACCTTAAGGCAGCCGGTTAAATCAAGCTCAGCCAACACCGCAGCTAGTCTTAAACAACGCGAGCCCACGAAGACTGGTAATCACCTACAACTAGAGAGTGTCAACCACGTGTTTAACCACCACTATTTGTAAAACACATGTTGTATGCCATATATTCATGCTACAGGGTCCCTAACTACAATTTGTATTTTATACACCGAGTACATAGTTTGTTTCTGCAAGCATAAACGCATGGGTCCCATAGTTAACCAACCAAACTTATTTTCCATGTGCAGATAAATAAAAGATAAACGTCTAAAATTTACGAACATTTTACCACAGATATTTTAAATTAAAGCTTCTTTTCAAGCGCTGTAGTGAAATAAGGCTAAATTCCCAAAACAGCCTGATTCATTTTTAATGGTTTCAGGAAATTCCCCTGGGTTTAGTAGATAAGTTTCTGTTTTTATAAGTGACTCATGTTATGGAACAATTCTTAAAGTTTTAATCTGATTTGTAGACTGCTTATTAGAGATGTCAGTGCGATATGGCATGTCTGTTACAATCGTAAATTCAGGAACATATCTTCGTTTTCAAGGAAATTACCCTAAGTCAATGTTTTCTATTTTTTAATTGATACAGAGTGTCTAATGGTCTAACATTTAACCGAATCTGATTAAAATTAGAGCAGCCGTTCAAGCGCTATGCCCACAAAAGCTAATTTATTAGAAAAAAAACGTTTTGGTTTTTAACGTCTTATGGGAATTCCCCTGGATTTATTACCCAAAATTTTGGTTTCTGCATATCTAAACTCATGTTGTCTAACAAATACCAAAGTTTGATTGCGATTCCATTACTCCTTTTGGTAGATGTCAGGGCGACATGGCATGCTTGTCACAATCATGATTTGAGAACAAATCCTATTTTTAGGGTATTTCCCGAGGTAATTTTATTATTTCTTCTAAATTTTAAATCAGTGACTAATGCACTTACATTCCACAAAATCTAATTTTAAATTGTAACAACCGTTCAAGCGCTATGCCCAAAAAAGGCTATTTTTTTAGAAAAAAATAGCGTTTTGGTTTTTAACATCCCCAGGGGAATTCCCCTTAATTTATCTCCCAAAATTTTGGTTTTTGCATATCTAAACCATGTTGTCTAAAAAATGTTAAATTTTCATTGCGATTCCATTACTCCTTTTGGTAGATGTTGGGGCGACATGGCATGCCTGTCACAATCATGATTTCAGTACAAAATCGAGTTTTTAAGGGCAGTCGGGTTACCAGATCTATTTCAGTGTGGTTGTAAATAATAGACACGTTCCTTTAATTTGGTAGAACCCATTAATCCGCTGGGTTCAGGCAATATCCATAAAGTGCCTTGTCTAAGGACACAACCGACTAGCTAGCAACAAGTTTTGCACCTGCAACCTTTCGATTGAAAGAAGCACTTAACCACCAGACTAACTGGCCGGACAATATAAGCTTTAGTGAATGAGTTCTACTTCCTAGTACTGGTATGTACTTACTGC
>CH002449.1:78351-98460 GCA_000149265.1 Ciona savignyi | reverse complement strand
TTTTTGTATCCTGGCATCGCTTTCCACCAATATCTAAATCTAATACTATGTTTACACTACAATGCTGCTTTTTCGTTCACAAATTTATTGCGGTTACCTTGCAAATACAACTATCACTGTTACTTTGCATTATATGAATCATCACTGCAATTTTGTATGTATAAGTTATCGTTGTTATTTAATAAATGATCAATGTTATTTTGTTCATAGGAGTTAACCATGAAGAATCTTTGATATCTTGTACATAAAATGATTGCAGTTACCTTAAATATGAAAAATGTTATTGCTATCGCTGTTATCCTTGATAACATGTGTTTAATTAGGATAAGAAAACTCTGAAACTAGTAAACCCAGAGGTTTTATCGATGCCTCCTCGACTTTCCAAGTTAAATAAATTTTCTTTTAAAGTTCTAGTTACTCCCTTTTCTATGTACATATATTGTTACTAAAAAGTTCAACAATAAACTAAAAAATTTCCCCATGACAAAATTCCTGGTTAAGGTGAACTAAAACTTTATCTGACAAAACATTTTTAACAAATAGTCCCGAACATTCAATAGAATGAAACAAACAAGCATACACCAACTTAGACAAACATTTTTAGTAAAGGCAAACTAACTGTTATAAGTTGCCAAAACTTAAAAGTACTTCAACATGTCAAAAAACTTGTTACCAGTTAATCCTGGCCTTTTATTTATTTATAAAAATATACTGTAATTGCAGCTCTCTTTTTTTCCATTTTAGTTGGTAGATATTAAAATTATAAAAATAAATTAGTTTTTTTCTTAAATAAAATTTCTTAAATATCACACAAACAATATAAAAACATCTTACTTTCTTTCTGGATATACACAGGTCCTTGAAAGCGGAAAAATGAAATTACAGAAGTCGTGGTCCATATTAATAACAGATATGCTAGTATTCCGAGAATAGAAAGAATTATAGTAATCCGGAGTCGTACTTTACGCATGGCCACACGCCCGCTGACAGCTCAACTGGTGTCAAGCCCAATTCTGTTTTGTTAGCGCAACGGAAAATGTTTAAGACAAAGCGAGAAACTTATAGTCTCGCTATCTTAAAGAAAGGGAATTTTGAAGAGAATTACCAACCGTGACAGATCGAAGAAGGGCGCACCTAGCGACCCGGTGGTGAATTCCTGTGTCGGTTTTCCATAGGATAAAAAGTAGATTTAAAACATACAAAATACATGTTATTTTACGTATTTTCGCAGCGCCTACCATAACAGCCGTAGCTCGTTACAAAAACGTGCAAATTCAGCAAAATCAAAACGTTCATTTAACTCCAAAACTTGTATTCTACTTTTACTTAAAGTTATTACCAAAATTTGCGGTTTTTTTAAATTTACACAGTAGGCTAACTTGTGAATTTCACTTTTATACATAAAGGAGAAAAAATAATATTAAAAAACACATAGCACAATTTAATTTCACTGCGAAAAATATCACAACCAGTCACTTCAAAAACTCACAAATCTTACACAAGGCAGATATTACGCAACAGCGATAACAATACTTTTGTTACGACTAATAATATTCCTTTGTAATATTTCTTCCCAGTGTATACGAATTACTTAGTGATTTTAAATTGCCGGTTGCATACTTGTATGTAGCATTATTTAGGAATAGGTTCATGAAAATTAAGAGAGCTAAACAATATACCTGCAATGTTTCAGTCTATTTGGGTCTTAACTTACCCCTAAACATTGACTATGGGTTATGTGCATTGCTTTAGGTTGTGTGAATTTGTGTGGGTTGTGTGTATTTGTGTCGGTTGTATGTCTTTGAGTGGGTTATGTGCAACTGTGTAGATTTGCGTGGGTTGTGTTGTGTAGGTTGTGTGTATATATTTGTGTTACAGTGAAATCACTTTATCATACGTATACACTGGGGAGTAATATTATAAACGAGGCTATTAGGCGTAACAATGCCTATTGTTACGTTGTGCGCAATATTTATACCTCGTGTAAGATTTGGGCCTTTGAAATATTTGGGAGTTTTGAAGTATATGTTTCGTCGGGTTACCTTTGGAGCTAATCTAGCTTAATTTGTGGGTCTCCTCTTTACGCCCCCCTGACCACATCCACCACAATGTGCCCGGCAGACGTCCATTTTCTTTAATGGAAATATACATAGATCATTGCTATATAGAAGAAAATTGGTTACTTTTCCAGCTAAGTTGACCCCTACGGGCTCCCGGACTAAAGTGGCTGGTTGCACCATTTTCCATAGTTAAATTGAATTGGGCCATGTGTTTTAATATTAATTTGTCATGTGTATAGAAGTGAAGTTAATAAGTTAGCCTACTATGTAAAATATTTAAAAACCGTAAACTTTAGTAATATCATAACGTAAAGTGGAATACAATTTGAAGTTGGAATAACGTCTTGATAAGCTGGAGTTGCGCGTTTTGTGACGAGTCCTGTATTGTGCTACGTCTGGTTTAGTAGGCGCCGCCAGAAGACGTAACATTTGATTTGTATTAGTTTGATCGTCGCAGTGCGTGATGCTATGTATTAACTGCTCTCGCTCGTCCTCTATAACACAGTTTATTTTTTAAAATAAACCTATTGTTATTGATATTCCCCAGTTATAAAAATATGTAGGAGGGCCTACATGACTTGCCTTGTCTGGCGGGTTAAAGGGGAACTGAAGTCGATTTTAAGAATATCTTAATAAATGGAAAAAATAAGCTGATTTCAAAAATCAAATCAGTTTCTTCCAATATTTTTTTGTTAAAAAGTTATGAGCAGATATGTATTTTATGTTAGGGGATTTCCCGTATTACGTCATTGACGTTGTTGGGATTTCGTGCCTATATGCGTTGTATACAATCATGTGCCAGTTTAGAGGTAAATTAGTAACAGAAGCGCCTGCAGGAGCGTGATATTTTCGTTTTTTATGAAGACTTAGCATAACACTTGTCATATAGCCTAACTGAACCAATGTACGCGCGTGACAGCTTACCTTAAGCGGTCATTCAGGCCTGCACGGTCCTGGACCTAAGCTGAATGCTGAGGTATACAGGTCTCGTATTTAAATGACTTTAAAACAATAAGTCTTAGCAATTTATATCATAAATTATAAAAGTGAAGACAGAACATAAAAACTAGAACAGGAGGCAGTAAACTGTAACTGCCAGCAATTTATAGAAATAAACCAGCCATCAATCAAAGATCAGACTATGCGGTGGGAATTGTTGCTTTTCAATATATAGCCATATTGTGTAACGTAGACTAGCAATGATATTATCAACCCTTAGGCTACAAACTAAGAAATTTGGTATACATATACATAGGAGTTTTAACAAATTACTTTTGTTTTATTGATTTCTAGAGTAAATTTAAGTTAATGTTGTAACACTAAAATGGATGACAGTTTTCAGCTTTCTGGCATGGATGAAAGAAGTTTTATTGTACACAATAAAACAACACAAATTCAAAGTTGTAACAGGCAGTGTAAATGGACACTCAATTTAACGCCTTCAATAGCATTGAAATCATCACTGTTGGATGATTCGCTTGACTTTGATGATGAAGACTGTGATGATGGTACATATTCACTTATTTTGCTCACATTCAACTCAATATGAGAGCTACTCCCCACTGAAGATGCAATTTCATCACTAAATGGCACCAGAGATCCTGTGGTACTTATTTCTACAGAACTGGTTTCTTCCATTTCAGATTCTTCAGATTCCTACAAATGAATTATTTAAATATCAATTTCAACACTGCATTAAAAGAATAACGTAATTCAAAAACACTATAAGACTGAACATACTTCAGAATCAGCTGGTTTAGATTGAGATGTATCACTTTGTGTAGGTGGAATAGTTGGTCTCAACAAAGACTCTATGTATGACAAGGTATTTTTCCTTAGCCTGAATTAAAATGAATTTTTGAAAAACGGCACAATTGTGGCTGTATGACAAAAATTGTAAATAGCACATACCTCCATTTGAACATTATTCAAAGGAAACAAATCGCGAATCAAGATTATAGGCAATTTGTGCAAAACTGTTCTGCGGGCCGGTCTATGGGGAGTGGCAGTAGGTCTAAGTCTATAAAGACATCCTCTAGTCGGCGAAGTTCCGCTCGCATACAAGCACAACTGCTGGAAATGGAAGCCATACAAATGGAAAAAGAGGCCGAAATTCAACGAAAGAGTTTAGAGCGCGAGGCCGAGCTTCAGCGAAAGAGTTTAGAGCGCGAGGCCGAGATCCAACGAAAGAGCGTGGAGCTTGACCTGCAGGTTTCCCGAGCAAGGGCGAAGGCAGAGAGAGCTACCTTTTTGGCGGAGGATGAAAGTGAAGTTTCCAAATCTCTCGGCGCTTTGTCAATTACCGAGGAGAGACCTCGAGAAACTGTTTTAGACAAATTACAGTCATTTACCTGGGTTCAAATGAACAAGACTGCTGCTGCTGCCCCGATACCCGTACTTCGGCAAGGACCCAATCTGCCGAATAGGCACTCTTCACCGTTTATTCCTAACCCAATACGCTATGGAACGGGACCTTCCGACTATGGCGGTAACCATTGTGAACGCCCAGCAGCCCTAGGTATCGGTACGATACATGATAGAAGAAACTTAAAAGAACATCCGCCGCAGCGCTGGGATAATGTAACCATGTTGGAAAATCCGCGAGGACAATTTTAGGTTAGCCCGTTCAATGCCGACTCGGTCACCCCGCGCTTGGAATTAGACACCTTTGACGGTAACATTTTAGAATACTATGGTTTTATTAGTGACTTTCGCGAATATATTGAGGCCAGAGTGCTGAATGATGGCGCTCGCCTTAAGTTTTTTCTAAAGCTATGTGCAGGGGAAGCCTATGACACAATCAAGGGATGCAAGATAATCTCCGACAGAAGTCGTGGCTACCGCGAAGCTCTGCACCGTCTAAATGCTAAGTACGGTGAACGAAACTTGGTGGTGCAAGCTTACATGAAGCAGGTTACTGAAGGACCGCTGTTGAAACCATCAGACTCGGAAGGTATGTTTGCATTAGCCGATAAAATGTACAACTGCTACAATACTCTATCCGAGTGGGGCTACTCACATGATTTAAATAGCACAGAAAACCTGGGAAGGATATACGACCGGCTTCCTAATCATATAAAATTGGATTTCTGTAAAATTAGTCGGGTAAAAGAAGACGAAGACCAACGGCCAAGTTTCTTTGATTTAATGGAGTTGGTGCAGGACAGTGCGAGAGCGTCTCGCTGTTACTTTAATCAACGATACTACGCTTCGACATCGGGACCCTCACAACCAAGGAAAGGAAACAGTGAGTTTAAACCTAAACAAAGTTATCCTAGAAGAGTAATGTTTGCCGCCGCGGACTCCGGATCTGAACCTTTAGAACACGTAGAGACGACTTACAGGATACCCTTGTGCTGTTTATTTTGTAACGAGGCACACTCTATTTGGAGATGTAATATCTTTAAAAGTAAGACCGTTCAAGAAAGAACAGATTTTGTCACGGCACAGAAGCTGTGCTTCAATTGTTTGCATGGTGGCCATTTTTCCCGACAGTGTCGGTTTCAAGGATTCTGTGCGATATGTAAGCGCAGACATAATTCTTTGTTGCATATAGATGAAACCCCCAGCCCCTCTGGTGATCCTCCACCAAGTAACCCCGAGCTGCGAGAGAAAGGTGTTGTATCGTGTGGTGCGGGTCGGCGAGATAAAAGGAAGACGAGAAACCCTAAAAGTTTCAAGGTGGTTCCAGTTAAGGTGTGGACCATGGATCCTGGTAAGAGTGTGCAGACTTACGCGTTTCTGGACGATGGTGCAGACATATCTATGTGTGCAATCAGTTTGGCAGAAAAGCTTGGTCTACCGAGTACAAATGAACGAATGGAGCTGTACACACAAAATGCGGTTTCTCGTCATGCACTTATTGGTGATGACTTGTTTATTCAAGGAGTTGGAGAAAACGAGACATTTAATGTACACGAAATGTTGATTACAGATGATCTGATAGATGTTAGTAGCAGCATTCCTACAGAAGAGGTGGCTGCGCTTTATCCCCATTTGAGAGACTTGAATTTTCCCAAACAATATTCGGGGCTGATCTCTTAGCAGCCGGCCAGGGCAAAGCTGAGGTGTCTCATGCTTGTGTGCAATTCATAAAACAGCGTGAACCTGCGGGTGATTCGTGCAATGAGATTTTACAATTATTTTTCAGGGAATTCAGTGACCTGGCACAGGAACAGAAATGTGAGATGTCTATAGAGGATAGACAAGCAATTAAGATAATGGAAGAAACGGCAACCAAAGTTGGCAGACATCATCAGATTGGACTACCTTGGAGGCAACCTCGAGTTACACTTCCGAGCAACCGATTGATGGCGCTAAAGAGATTCAAGTCACTAAAAAGGCGCTTAACAGGTAACCCTGAATTATTTTCCGAGTATCGCCTAAAGATAAGGGATTACATCAACCAGGGTCATGTCACCGTTGTACCTCGTGCTGAAGTAGTAACGTAATCTGGTATATACCACACCACTGCACTGGTCCAAAATTTCGGGTTGTATTTGATTGCGCTGCTTGTCTTAACAGTGTGTGTCTGAATGACAACTTACTGCAAGGGCCTGACTTGACTAATAACCTGGTCGGAGTCCTTTTACGTTTCCGCCAGGAGCGTGTTGCTCTTGTGGCAGATATAAAGGGCATGTTCCATCAAGTGTTGGTAGATCCTAAGGACCGTGATGCCTTGCGCTTTCTATGGTGGCCAGACGATGATATAGATAAGGAACCAGTTGACCATCGGATGAACGTGCACATTTTTGGAGCAACTTCGTCGCCTAGTTGTTCATCTTTTGCCCTGAGGAAGACTGCTCAAGAGAATGAAACCGGGGCTTAGGAGATAACCACTCGGACGGTAAGAAGAAATTTTTATGTAGATGATTTGTTAAAATCCTGTAGATCTGTGGATGAAATGCTTAAACTAGTAGCACAGATAGTTCCATTGCTGGCGAGTGGGGGGTTTCACCTTACCAAGTTCTTCAACTAATGACAAACGAGTTTTAAGTTCGATTCCAGTTGATGATATTGCTTCATCGATGTTGACTATAGACCTACATGGACTTCCAATTGAACGAGCACTCGGGGTATCCTGGAACACTGAAACGGATTGCTTTGAAATAAAGGTCAATGTAACGTTGAGACCGCCAACACGCCGAGGAATTCTTTCAATGGTGAGCCAGGTATATGATCCATTGGGTTTTGCTCAACCGTTTATACTGCCGGCTAAGAAGTTACTTCAAGTTGCCTGCCATAATCGTCTAAGCTGGGACGAACCGGTCTCCTTTGAACAGAGAGAAACATGGGATAATTGGTTACAGACACTGGAAGGATTACAGACGATCTCTATCACCAAGGTGCATTAAGCCACCCTATTAGGTAAACCAAATCCAGTTACACTTATTTTGTGATGCCAGCAAGCTGGGATATGGGGCCGTGGGTTACTGTCGTATGGTAGATGAAAATTGCAAAGTACATTGTTCATTTGTGATGGGCAAGTCCAGAGTTGCCCTGATAAGCCCGGTTAGTGTTCCCAGGCTGGAGCTCACCTCCGCTGTTACCGCCGTAAGGTTAACTGCTCTGATTAAAACAGAGCTCGAATATGACATTCATGATGTTGTGTACTGGACAGATTCTACCACTGTACTGCAGTATATTTCAAATACGGCCTCAAGATTTCAAACCTTTGTGGCCAACAGGTTGGAGTTTATACACCGTTCAACTCAGCCAAGTCAATGGAGGCACGTTAGCACAAACACTAACCCTGCGGACATCGCATCCAGGGGTCTGATGCCTAGTGAGGTTCACAAGGCGAAAATATGGTTTACGGGGCCGGAATTTTTGCGTCAACCCGACGAGAAGTGGCCAGTACGTCCAGTGGTGTTGCCACCGTTGTCCGAGAATCACGCAGAGTTCAGGATGAGGAAGGGTATCGTGTCTTCCCTTACCCAAGCGGCACCAGATAAAACCACCTTGCAATTGTTATTCGAACGATATTCTACGTTGTCTGCCCTGAGGCGTTCTGTGGCGTGGTTACTTCGGTTTCGCAAGTATCTAATTTGGAAGTCGTGTCGACCTCGTATTCTTCACCCCTCTGGATTTCCGTGGACGGGTTATTTATCCCACATGGAATTGGAAGAGGCTCTACTCTCAATTATAAAGGTGGTTCACCTAGAAGTGTTTGCTGCTGAAATGAAGCAGCTGCCCAATCATGAATCGTTCTCAACGATAACGCTACATTCGGTACGGCAGTTAAGGAAGTCACCAGTATTGGCTTCGCTGCAGAAATTGAGCCCGTTTGTTGTGAATGGGGTGTTATATGTTGGCGGCAGACTCCACAAATCCAGCCTGAATGCGCAAGAAAAGCATCAGATAATCCTCCCCTCACGACACATTATTACTGATCTAATTATTTCTTATTATCATTGTAGACAGGGACACAGTGGTACTCTTCATGTTCTCTCTGCTATTTGAGAGAGGTTTTGGATTTTGCGAGGGCAAGCATCAGTTCGTCGAGTACTGCGTGACTGCCGAAAGTGCAAGTTCTCGAACGCACGGGTTGGGGAACAAATGATGGCATCCTTGCCTGTAGCTCGGGTGAGTGCTGGTAGCCCACCATTTACAGCCGTTGGGGTTGATTATATGGGACATATCCTGGGACAAAACTTGGTAGGAGTCAGGTGAAGCGGTATGGCTGCATTTTCACGTGCATGGCGACTAGAGCTATTCATACCGAAGTCGCTGAATCATTGGAGACTAGCGCCTTCATAGGAGCGTACCGACGTTTTACCTGCAGAAGAATTGGAAGACCGAAGCAAATATTTAGCGACAACGGTACCAATTTAGTGGGAGCAGAGCGGGAGCTACGCGAAGGCATTCGAAATTGGAATATAAAGCAAATGCACGATGCATTTCTTCAAGATGAGATATCATGGAATTTCAATCCGCCTGCAGCAAGCCATCAAGGGGGTGTCTGGGAACGGATGATTCGCTCAGTCAGGAAGGTAATGCGTTCAATCAACGGAGAAAAGGTGCTCGATGATTGCGATGACCACCGGGATGAGCTGGCTCTCACACCCAGCATGTTGCTCAAAGGAGCAGTTGACGACTCGCTTCCACCAGCCGAGTTTTTAAAGTCCGATGGATACAAGCGATCATGGCGCGCGGTTCAGCTTTGTGCTGATAAGTTTTGGGAGAGATGGACTAAGGAGTATTTGCCACTCCTGCAGCTCCGACAGAAGTGGCTGCGACCCACGAGAAACTTTGCTGTGGGAGACGTTGTGTTGGTCGTGGACGAGCTGAAGAAGCGCGGCGTATGGCCGAAGGGCGTAATTGAACATTGTACATATGATAAAACTGGCCTTGTCAGGCGCGTACGTGTACGAACGATGATGTCCACTATGGAGCGAGATGTACGCAAGCTGTGTCTGCTGGAAGCACATCCTTGAACTGTTACCCAGTGTGCCGCAAGGCTGTAAATTGTATGCTTCGTTTAACCACTAGTTCTAGCCACGGATTTGGCTACTGTGCTTTATTTTTTGTATACTTATACCACCTTAGTTGTAACTGGGACGATGTTTTGTTCTTATCACATTCCTGTGTATCTAGAAGTAGGTATGTTGTTGTGCCCATTGTTTAGATACCTCTACGGTAGTTGACGTAGTGCAAAAGTGTTTTTCGGATGAGTGAAATGCCCGTTGATTTGTGTTGTAAAATTATTTCATTTACTGTTTTCAATAATTTGGGGCCGGTATGTTACGGTCATTTTAGAGCCCAATCCCAATTACCTATAATTCCCGATTTCTGTGTGCTCAATGAACTGTCACGGCGTCGCTGCCGATTTGAAAGGTCATAGTAATTTCGGCCTTTTCTGTTCTTTACTACGTGAAAGCAGGTTTATTCATTGAGCTGTTCTATATCGCACGAAAGCTAATCCAGAAATTGTGTCTATGTGTCTATCTATACTGTATTGTGAATAAGCTACCGTTAATTTGCTATCGCAATTACAAGACAGCACAGAAAGGTGTGTTTACGTCAAATATAGAAGACAGACCAATTTCGCCAACACAGGGTTGGCAACGTAGGGTAGGGCTTCGCCCCTGTTGAATCCTACACTATGATAATCCTTGTCACAAAAATGTGCTCTACACACTGTAATTCTTTTTCCAGGTAGTTTAGAACGCTTGCATTGTTGTATCCATTGCTTCATCTGTTTTTTGTCGCTGTGAGGAAATCGATGGAAGTGCACAGGTGGATTGGAATTTTGTGTGCATTATTAGAAATTTGTACATCCCGGAGCAAAACAATATGCTCTAATCACTCTTCTTTCCTTCTCAATGGCTTCCTTTACTTTGTAAACTTTACGCATTTTACAACATCTAATAAAAAGAACTGAATTGGAAAAGTGGTATATTCTTATTAACTTATTTGGGTAGTTAAATAGAGGTTTATTATATATATTCTTCACTTACATATCTAAGTGCTTGTTGTGTACTTATTGTCGGACTACACATCGGCTATTGTGGATTAACTGGTTTATGCAATAAGTGGTATTCTTAACCAGTAGGCTAATGCACAGTTTCAATAACAGCAGACATTAAATGCACCACATACACAACAGCAGACATTAAATGCACCACATACACAGCAGCAAAACATTATACAAACAGCCAAGGTAAACCATGAAAGAAATAGGCTGCATAGTCTAGCCTTTGCTTGATGGCTGGTTTATTTCTATAAATTGCTGGCAGTTACAGTTTAATGTATTCTGTTCTAGTTCATTTTTTTTGTTCTGTCTTTACTTTATGATATAAATTGCAAGTCATTTAAATACGAGAAATGTATACCTCAGCATTCAGCTTAGGTCCAGGACCGTGCAGGCCTGAATGACCGGTTAAGGTAAGCTGTCACGCGCGTACATTGGTTCAGTTAGGCTATATGACAAGTGTTATGCTAAGTCTCCATAAAAAAACGAAAATATAACGCTCCAGCAGGCGCTTCTGTTACTAATTCACTTCTAAACTGGCACATGATTGTATACAACGCATATAGGCACGAAATCTCAACAACGTCAATGACGTAATACGGGAAATCCCCTAACATAAAATGAAATGCATATCTGCTCATATTTTTTTAACCAAAACATATTGGAAGAAACTGATTTGATTTTTGAAATCAGCGTATTTTTTTCCATTTATTAAGATATTCTTAAAATTGACTTCAGTTCCCCTTTAAGGGCTCCATACACATATAGCGTTTCGCGTCAAATCCTCGCGTTTGCCGTAAAACTCCTTGCGTCGGGTCATGCACACACTCGCGCCAGACAAACGCAAGTCGAGAGAAGTGGCTCAATAGCGTAAACGTCAGAGTTAAAAATGTTTTAACTTTAGCGCAAGACGCAATAGGCAGAAAAATGAAGGAGATACTGTTTTAAGTTGATTATTTTAATAAAAATCAAGGCAGACCAGAGAATAAGTAAATAAGGATTATTTAAGTACAGCATTATAACAAATATTTGTTTAGTTGGATTTAAATATCATTTAAACTAAGTTTTAGCACAATTTTTGTATGACACAGATCCAAAAATGTCAAAAACAGATTTTAATGTGTTACTTAACTTGGTACAAACAAGTCCACATCTGTATGATTTAAAAAATCATTATTATAAGGATAAGATGAGAAAAGAAAATACCTGGACTAACATTAGTGGCCAACAGGAGAACCAGGTACGGTATACCGGTAGTTTATTGTTTAATGTGTTTTTATATTATGTGTGAATTAAAACACAATGTTTGTTAAATGTGCTGTTTAGCAATTACTAGCAGAGGCATGTATGATAATATGAAGAAGTTTAAGGGATAGATTTTCAAGAGAGAAAAAAAAGCGGATAGTTTTTTGAAAGTGGATCCGGTGCGGTGACATGTTCAACATGGGAACATGATGAAAATATGCAATTTTTGCAAGATCACCTCCGTCACTGATTGTAAGTACCGGTAACGGTTGTATTGTTTATAAAATGTAGCATGTTTCCATTAAATACTAGAAAGTACTTTCGCGTCAAGCGACGATCAAATACAACATAACATTATAATTAGGATGTAGCTGTGACATCATAATTTAGCTGTGACATCGCTATTTAGTCTTGCTACATATAGCGTACGCTAGTTCGTTTCATTACTGGTTTCAATATTATATAACTATTGTAGCTTATTGTTGACTAATTGTAGCTTATTGTTAAGAACCAGTGCTATTGATGACTTTATTTTTCCAAAATATCCCGCCGGTAGTGTTATGTGAACGGTTTGTGTCATCTTTTCCAAAGAAGTTTCCTCTTTTCCAACAGATTCTTCAGCAGCAGCAAAGTCTCCAAGACAACATGTTATGTAATGACTGTGTGTATAACTACCGTATATCAACTTGGACCTTATACCAGAATGAGTAAAATTATTATTATTATGTGCAAAGGACCAACTGTAAGGTGCGTGCAACAGATTACAGGAAAGAACACAAAAGCGAAATAAAATCGATGTTAATAATATTTTCTTGAACAACTGTTTTTCTTATATGTTATACATGATGTACAAATACAAGTCTGAGTAGCTTTGATTTCAAGTTTTACCATGACGAATTAGTGAGTAAATAGAAAACGCTAGTAATTATGGGTCCCATTTGGAAAAAATGGGACACATATTGTTTTTGTCCGTTTTTTATTTATTTTTTTTTTATTTTTTTTTGTCAAAGGTTTGACAGGCATGGCTTGTGGCTCCGACATCTACCAGAAGGAGTAATTGAATCGCAATAAAACTTTGACATTTATTAGCGCATATGGTCTAGATATGCAGAAACCAAAATTTTAAGTAATTTATTGAGGGGGATTCCCCTGGGAGGTAAAAAATCAAAACGGTATTTTTTTCAAAAATATTAGCTTTTTAGGCATAGCGATTGAACGGCTGCTTCAATTTTAATTAGGTTTGGTAAAATGTAAGTGCATTAGCCAATGATATAACATAAAAAAGAAATAAAAAAATTACCTATAGAAATACCCTAAAAAATAAGATTTTGTTCTCAAATCATGATTGTGACATGCATGGCTTGTGGCTCCGACTTCTATCAGAAGGGGTAATGGAATCGCAATGAAAGTTTGACATTTTTAGCGCACATGGTCTAGATATGAAGAAACCAAAATTTTAGCTAATTTATTGAGGGGGATTCCCCTGGGAGGTGAAAAACCAAAACAGTGTTTTTTTAAATTTTAGATTTTTTGGCATAGGGCATGATCGACTGCTCCAATTTTGATCAGATTTGGTAAAATGTAAGTGTATTAGCCACTGCTTTACGAATTAGAAGAAACAAATTATTTACCGAGGAAAATACCCTAAAAATAAAGATATGTTCCTAAATCCCGATTGTAACAGTTATGGCCTGTGAAACTTTGTCATTTGTTAGACAACATGGTCTAGAAATGCAAAAACCAAAATTTTGGGTAATACATCCAGGGGAATTCCCCTGGTTTGTAAAAAATCAAAACGTTTTTTTTCTAAACAAATAGCTTTTTCCGGGATAGCGCTTGAACGGCTACTCTAATTTAAATCAGATTTAGTGGAATGTAAGTGCATTAGCAACTGATTTAACACTTTAAAGAAATAAAAAAATACCTAGAGAAATAATCTAAAAAATAAGATTTTGTCTTCAAATCATGATTGCGACAGGCATGGCATGGCGCGCCGACATCTTTAACAATGAGTCGTCAAATCGAATTAAAAACGTAATGTTTTACAAATAGTGGTGGCTAAACACGTGGTTTAGACTCTCTAGTTATGTTTATTATCGTGAGTGGGAAAACCAAGGGGGTTAACAAATGGGCAATCTTCAGATTGGCTCGCGCCCACCGTTGGCTTACCGGACCTATAACAGTGTGTTTGTTACTTCCGCGGGTGAAGTAACGGGGTTGCTTTGGTTTGAAAATAACTCGTATCGAATAAAGGAACAGACAGTTTGTTTCCTCGAATTATAATTTGCGATCAGAGTTCAAACGGATACAGATGCGGAACGGAGGGGGCAGGGACGATATGGGGGTGATACAGGGACGATATGGACGGAGATGATACGCAGTGGGGATGATACGTGGATGATACGCAGGGGTACGGGGATGATACGTGGATGATACGCAGGGGTACGGGGATGATACGGTTTTCTGTAAATTAAAAATAAAGGGACCAAAATCAATAATTGACGGGTGTACGTATGAAATAGTAAACAATTACACTCACCAAACTTTGGCTTTAGAACCGGAACGGAAAATACACGGTATCAGATAAATTACTGTGCTGCAGACTGTACGGTGACTAAATCAAAAAGGAAGCATTTTCTAACACGCGGTCGGGTATAGATATTGTAACACAAACTCCCATTGTGACGTAATTTGGTTGTGATGCAATTTATGATTTATCATAGACATCAATAAAACATTAATGGGTCGAGATATCTTACATCCTCCCCCGCCAAAAATGGAAAAATGCGTCATCAAAGCAGTTTCAATTTTTTTACACAAAGAAAAGATTCGAGGCACATTTTTAACGAAGAATAAAAAACAAAAAAAAAAAAAAAATATATACAATAAGGCGTAACGCCGTGCCAGGTCATGGGGCGCTCCTCTCTCGCTCGCTCACGATCACGCAAAGTTTTGCGATAGGCCGCTTCATTAACCCAGCGGCAGTCTTCACTTCGACGCTTCTAACGATCCCATGTTTGTCATGAAACAAGCTGTTCACGCGGCCTAGAGGCCATTGTCCTCGAAGGGCGGAATTGTCCACAAGGAGTACAACATCTCCTTCAGCAACATTGTCCTTTTGCTCGTGCCATTTCTGTCGAGAGATTATTGATCGAGGGTACTCTTGGATCCAGCGTTTCCAGAACTCGTCAGCGAGATACTGGACAACTCGGTAGCGTCGTCGGGCGTAGCAATCTGTACTACGTGTCACTGTCGGTGGCGGAGTAATTGTAGGGTTGATTTTCAGAAGGTGATTCGGTGTCAGCGGCAGGTCTTCTCCGATCTCCAGCGGCACTTGTGTAAGCGGTCTGGAATTGACAATGTCCTCCACTTCAACAAGCAGGGTATGTAGAAGGTCATCATCGAGCGGCTTACCCTGCAATAATGCCTGCAAAATAAATTTCACGGAACGGATCAATCGTTCCCAAGCCCCACCAAAGTGGCTTGCAGCTGGTGGGTTAAATTTCCAGACTATATTTTTCTGTCTCAGGTAGTCGCCGACTTGATTGCGATTCCATTCTTGTATACATTCTCGAAGTATCCGCTCGCAGCCGACGAAGTTAGTGCCATTGTCGGAATACAGGTGAGTGACAGGACCTCGTCGGGACGTAAAACGTCGCAGGGCATTTATAAACGCGTCGGTAGACAAGTCAGTAGCGACTTCTAGATGGATGGCGCGAGTAGTCATACATGTAAACAGACATCCATACCGTTTCACTTCACTTCTCCTTAACTTGGTCAGTAGCGGGCCGAAGAAGTCCACTCCTGTATGGGTGAACGGTGGTTTGTCAATTTGCAGTCTTGACGGCGGGAGATCAGCCATGATCTGTCTTTCGGGCCTTGCAGCTCTTCGCTGGCACAGTAGGCATCGGGACAGGATACGTCGGGTTGCAACTCTAGCATTTTGCACCCAGTAGCGCTGAAATAAAATGTTTAGAGTGTGATTCATACCAGAGTGTGCAGCATCAACACTGTGGCAGTGATCGATGAGTAAGTCAGTAAGGTGGCAGTTATCGGGGATAATGGCAGGGTGGCGTGCTTTGTAGTCAAGACGTGCATTGTCCAATCTACCTCCAACGCGTAACATGCCATCATTGAGAATAGGGTTCAGTTTGTAGATCGGTGACGTAGAAGGCGGATGTCGGTTAGATTGCATGCGCATCCAATCGGGGAACTCCCGACGTTGTACGTACCGCACGAGGGCGCTCTCAGCAGATCGAAGCTCCTCGGCGTCAATCGGCGATGTCGGAATTTTTGCAGTGTCCTTCTTTACCTTGTTCTTCAGGTAAGCACAAAAACGGAGAATCCAGGACGTGCTTATCTTCAATCGATGCAGGGACGAGAAATAACGGATGAATTTGTCCGTGGGTGAGCAGTTGGTAGCTGTCAGAAATACAGATTCGGGTTTTGGCAGGTCAAAACGTCGGTAGATTTGCGCCGTTGGTTGTGGCCGTAAAAACGTAGTAGGCCAGTCTTTAGCGGGACAGTGTAGAAACTTAGGGCCGGAATGCCACGTTCCTGTCTTCATCATGGTCCCTGCCGTCGTTCCACGTGACGCTTGATCAGCTGGGTTCAGTTTCGTAGGAACATGTCTCCAGTCGTGCACGCTTGTGTATGCTTCGATTTGAGAGAGGCGGTTTCGAGAGAAAACCGGAAAGTTCTTGCAGTCAGAGAAAAGGCTCTGTAGAACAATTGTCGAGTCCGTCCAGTAGATACACGGGCAATCGTCCAGTCCGAGTTCCCTTTTCACGGTTCGCGATAATTTTACTGCGTCAAGTGCAGCTTCGAGCTCCAATCTAGGAATTGTGTGCTTACCAGAATCGCAGAGAAGAGACTTTCCCATCACGAACGAACATGTCGTGTTGTCATCCTCGAAGGTGGTTCTAAGGTAGCATACGCAACCACGGGCGGCGGTAGATGCGTCTGCAAATACATGGAGCTGTACTCCGGGGGTCGGATGACGGACTTGTGGTTTGAAGCACCGAGGAATTCTAATGCGGGTCAGTTCATTAAGGCTGTTGCACCAAGCTTTCCATCGCTCGAGCTCAGTACCAGTGATCTCCTCGTCCCAGTCGGTTTTCATCAAGCAGAGATCTCTGTAAATAAGTCGGGCCTCCAATACAACGGGGGCAACAAAGCCTAATGGATCAAAAAGTGAATTGGTAACGGAAAGCATACCTCGTCGTGTCAGCGGTTTTGTCGGGATCGTAATGTCGAATCTGAACTCGTCGTCTTGGACACACCAATTGATTCCCAGAACACGTTCATGTACTTCTCCTCCTAGCGGAATATCTTGAATCACCTTTGCTCGATCATCGGCCGGAACGGATTCCATCACAGCGACACTAGTGGATAGCCACTTCGTCAGTTTAAAGCCACCCATTGAAAGTAGATTACGTAAATCCTTCACCAGTTGGAATGCCGGCTTGATCATCAACGGCGGTTACGAGGCAGTCGTCCACATAAAAGTTATTCTTTACAACTTCGGCCACTCGTGGATGAAAAAACTTGCCAAATTCTCTGGCAGTTTCGCGCAGGCAGAAAGTTGCGCAGCACGGTGACGAGCGGGCGCCAAACAGGTGCACTTTCATGCGGTGCGGAACGGGTGATTTGGTCAGGTCGCCTTCTGGCCACCACAAGAATCTCAGAGCGTCACGATCCTTTTGGGCAACTAGAACTTGATGAAACATTGCTTCTATGTCGGATACGATAGCCACGCGTTCTCTGCGGAATCTCATCAACACCCCTACCAGCGGGTTCACTAAATCAGGGCCCTTCATCAGCTTGTCATTTATAGATTGTCCTTCGCATTTCGCCGCACAGTCATACACGATACGAACCTTACTTGGTTTCTTTGGGTTAATTACAGGGTGATGCGGGAGGTACCATAACTTGTTGGTAGTATTCACTTCGTCCTCTGGCACTACTTCTGCGTACCCATTGTCCAACATCATCGTCATGTATTTCGTATACTTTACGGAAAAATCGACATCTCTCGCCAGTCGCTTCTTCAAACTTGATAGTCTGCTCCTTGCCATTGGCAGGCTATCCGGTAAAACGGTGCTGTCGTCTTTCCATGGCAGCGGAAGTTGGTAGTGGCCTTCAACTCTTTCAATTCGGCGCGTCATTATATCGTAAGCCATGACGTCTTCTTTTGAGTACTTCATGCCAAACTCCGACGCCTCCTTGTGGCTTCGAAGCCAGCACATCAATGTTTCCACGTCGTCGGTTGCAGCAGTATCGGAGGAGGGGAACACATCACCAACGTCATTGATCAGTAAATTCTTTATAACTTCGTTACTTCCTGAACCTGCTGTGGCTTGAAGTAAGAATCCGGCTGCGCCCTCTTCGTTCGGCGAGCTGTCCAGTGACGGTCCTTTTAACAGCCAGCCTAAGGGGGTCCGGATAGCGTCCGGCGTCTCCCGTGGATTTGGTGCGAAGCGACTTTCCAGGCACCGGTGTGCCATTGCGTTGTCGTTGCCGATCAACAGCATCACTTCACCATCGGGAATTTGTGGCAGGTCCACTCCACGAAGGTACTTATATCGGTTTAGTTTATTGGGCTCTGGAATCTTGCTCGGTGTAGCGGGAATTTCCTTAATGAGCGCAACGTCGGGCAGGTTAAGCTCTTCGCCGCCAGCAAGCGGAAGAACAGTTAACGAGACGGAAGTCGTTTTAACATTGATCGGTTCGGAAGTAGTCATTGTACACAGGTCAAAGTTCGCGGCGCGACCAGTCGGCGTAGCTTGTAACTGATCGGCCAGTCGACGGTCACAGAATGTGCGGTTCGCTCCGGAATCGAGAAGAGCGTACACTCTCGTCTCTTTGCCTCCGCTTCTAACGCGTACGGGGACAATGTCTAAATATGCGGAAGTCGGTACCACGGTGTTTTTCTTAGCGCTAAGCGAGTGCATGCATGCTTTAACGGTCGTGTTGCTCTCAAGTCTATCTGCAGGTCTGATGATCCATCTCGGGTCATGGAGCAAGGTGTGGTGGAAGTTGCCGGTGCAACCTTCTACACTGCATTTGATTTTATGTGGGCATTCTCGCACGGAATGGCCTGCCTTTAGGCATTTAAAGCATAGGCCGCATTCCCGGGTTACGCGCTTACGTTGCTCGTACGATTTATCCTTGAAGTCGCGGCAGGCGCCAATCAAGTGTGGTTTCTTGCAGACAGGGCGACTGCAGCCCGGACGGTTTCGGAGTGGGAGCGGCAGCAGTGGGAGATTCGGCAGTCACGTTCACGTTATAAGCCGACACTTTCGGTTTTCGTGCGGTAGTTACTACAGGGTTTGTGGACTTTAGCAGTAAACACTTTCCATACACAGAGTTAGCTTCGCGACTCTGTTCTCTAACGAAGTTAGCAAAGTCTTTAAAAACAGCTACCGCACCTGTTTTGTCCTGTATACTCAGCGACTTGGATATCCATTTCTTTCTCAGTTCCAATGGCAGCTTGTTGACCAGCGTCGATATGAAGCCAACAGAGTCTACCGTCGATTTTGCCCTTGTCTTTTCCGAGGGACGCGCAGCCAGTTTCGGAGCAGAACGGCCAATTTCTCCAGCGCTTCGGGGTCATCTGCGGGCACCCTCGGGAATTCCTGCAACAAGCTCTCGCACCGTCGTGCTATTATATGGGGTTGACCATATCTTTCGAATAATTCTTGCATGGCCGTTTCGTAGCCATCATTTTCGTAATTATCTACGGAGTTATGCTTAATTTTCTCAACAGACGGGCTCTGTGCAATGTTGGAGTAGGTATACTAATTTTAGGTCGTATGAGTCTACTTTGTCGGCAATATGTAGCTGGTATCGGTTGACGAAGGACCAGTAGTCCATCGGATCTCCATTAAATTTTTGTACAATTGGTTTGGGTAGAAAGCGTTCACCTACCTCTTGGTGATTTACGTGACGGAGTGGTGAATCTCGTCGGATACGAGTCGGTGATAGCTGTGTACGTCGTTGTTGATTGCGCATTGGGGAGCAATCAGCATATCGGGACGGTCGGTTCTGATGCTGTGTTGTCACGTGTTCTCTTTCGTCGTTCACCCGGATGTCGGACGGAAACGGTGGCAAATGACGTTCGGTTAAGGGAAGATGTGACAGAGCGCTGTCCTTAGGGCGCACAACGGGCGGGGCGTATAGGGTAGAACGTTGTGGTAGCTGCGCTGTGGTCGGTGATATCTCGTTGCGTGATTGTTCAGTGGATGTAGTCTGCTCTAGAAGCGGTGTCGTTGAGCCAGCATATTGGCGGGTTTGAACTTCGTTGTGTCTGGCCTCAGGAAGGGATGCTTC
>CH002449.1:35810-46145 GCA_000149265.1 Ciona savignyi | reverse complement strand
TCTAATGAAACACAACGTCACACAGTATTGCCGTATAACCGCACCCAGTATTGCCGTACAACCTTAACCAGTAATGAAACACAACCTTACCCAGTATTGCCATACAACATCACCCAGTATTTGCGCACAACCTAACCCAGTATTGACGTAAAACCTCACCTAGTATTGCTGTACAACCACACCCAGTATTGCCGTACAACCTCACCCAGTATTGCCGTACAACATCACCCATTATTGCCGTAATACCTTACCCAGTATTGCTGTACAACCTCACCCAGTATTCCTGTACAGCCTCGCCCAGTATTGCCGTACAACATCGCCCAGTATTGCCGTACAACATCGCCCAATATTGCCGTACAAGCTTACCCAGTATTGTCATACAACCTCACACAGTAGTGCCGCATAACCTCACACCTCACCCAGTATTGCCGTACAACCTTACCCAGTATTGCTGTACAGTCTCACCCAGTATTGCCGTACAATATTGCCCAGTATTGCCGTACAACCTTACCCAGTATTGAGACACCTCACCCAGTATTGCCCTAGGCCTACAACCTTACCCAATATTGCCGTACAACACTCAGTTTAGTGTCTACACAAAACTAGCCTAGTGATGCTATAATGTCAGTACACAATCTTACCTAGTAGCAGCAAACGACTTCCACGATGTTGTCACAGACATCTTCGGCCACAGTATTAGCCGGCAACCTTAACCGGTCGCTTAACATTTTACTAATACCTGTAGTTTTGGTAGTTTAATATGTACCACACTAAAATAACGGTAACTGCCCTATTGAACATACTAAAATGGAATTCTAACTAATCCTCCGAAGCTTTTCAGGCTACACCAACGTACGCTACCACACACTGTTTAATCTGAAAATAAGTCATGCGTAACCATTGCGATGATTTTACAAAATATGGCGATTAACCATAATATGCTTAATCGCCGTACCATGTGGTATGAAAATACGACCATGGCTGCATACTATGCGCTAATCATACCAAACCATGTCCCATACTATGGGCTAATCCGTAACGAATCGGGTGATAATTTGGACACATTTTTGCTTCCATGCGGTTTTGGCGGGAAAACCCGAATGTCGGAACTCTGTTCATTAAGGGACACTATTTATAACTATTTCGCCATACGTAGCATTAGATTTACTCATAAAATAGGGAAACGCAAAGACGTAATAACGGGGACAATTCTTTGGATAACCTCGTGCCCACTGCCGGGTATGCCGTAGGTATTGCAGTGGTTTAACTACGATTGATATATTGTTACTCCTTGATTACCATCTAACCAATAGTTTCATACAACGTTCGATACCTGCCAAAAACATAAATTGTTTTCCACACATTTTGTTTAATAAAAAGCACAGTTCCCAGTCAACTAACATTACGTGTCATATATGTTTAGGATTAATGTTTAAAGATTCCTTCCGATTGGACATTTACGATTGTTTTGATTTTTCCGAACATGCTCGTTTTTTATGTTTCTCCAAACGTGATCACCTCATATGTTATATCGAGAAAGGTGTGGCCAGGGTTTCAGTTTTTCTTAGAAATTTTGGCTGCTTTGGTGACATAATGGGTATACGTGCGAAGTTCTTTGCTAAGTAACAATGTTAGTAATTCACCAATGTCTGTGCGATTGGCCGCATGTGCTTGACCTATCTTATGTGTTTCTTGTTTAACTGTTTATTGATCCCTTAAATCAGGGGTGGGAAACTTCTCCAGTCAGCGGGCCAGCTGTGGAAAAATGAAGTTTTTGGTGTGCCGGATTATTGTATAAATAGTATTGTATATCTTAATTGCGAGGTATGGTTAGATACAGACCTGGCCCGGTTAAATTCCCTTCTCGGGCCGGACCCCGCCCGAGGGCAGTATATAAATTAACGCTGGCTTAATCATATCCAATGTGTTATTATTATCACAACGCAAAACTTAATACGACAACCCTCAAAATGTTTTATTTATATCATAATTTCATCGACATATCACCAATAACTTAAAAATGTAAAATTCCATTAGTCACACCAGTTAACCTAGGACAACTTGTTGAATAAGAGGCAACGTAGGAAATAATACACCCGTGTGTGCTTTTTCACTCGCCGCATCACGATAATGGTATGACTTCCTCCAAACATTCCTTTAGCTCAGCACGTTCTCTCGCATCGAGGAAAGCGTCTCTAATAGAGCAGATGTTTTTGTTGGTGCTAAAGTTAAATAAACGATCGTACTTTTCCATCAGGCATTAAGCTTTTACTGGCCGTGCAACCATTGCGACTCACAAACACACATGTTGTTGCCAAGATGTATTTTAAAAGTAATCTTCTGTGTTGATTGTACCTTAAATAACGAGAATTTATAATTATTTTGCCATACGTAGCATTGGATTTACTCATAAAATGAAAAAGGCAAAGACGTAATAACGGGGACAATTCTTTGGATAACCTCGTGCCCACCGCCGGGTTTGCCGTAGGTATTGCAGTGGTTTAACTACGATTGATATATTGTTACACCTTGATTTCCATCTAACCACTAGTTTCATACAACGTTCGATACCTGCCAAAAAACATAAATTGTTTTCCACACATTTTGTTTAATAAAAAGCACAGTTCCCAGTCAACTAACATTACGTGTCATATATGTTCAGGATTAATGTTTAAAGATTCCTTCCGATTGGACATTTTTTCATCGAAATATCATCCATAACTTAAAAAATATAAAACTTCATTAGTCACACCAGTTAACCAAGGACAACTTGTTGAATAAGAGGCTACGTAAGGAATAATAAGAGGCTGCGTAAAAGTTGAATCAGAGGCTACGTGCTTTTTCACTCGTGGTATCACGATAATGGTATGACTTCCTCCAAACATTCCTTTAGCTCAGCACGTTACTAGCATCAAGGAAAGCGTATATCTCTGATGGAGCAGATGTTTTTGTTGGTGCTAAAATTTTAACGCAAAACATCGATCGTACTTTTCCATCATGTTGTTGGCACGATGTATTTTAAAAGTAGTGTACTGTGTTGATTGTATCTAAAATAGCAAGCATACATAACTATTTCCCCTATGGTAGCATGAAATGCACTCATAAGATGTTGAAACGGGGAAATAGTTTAACGGGGACAATCTTACCAGGGTAGAACTGCCGAGTATGCCGCGGGTATTGCAGGTTGTTCACTACGAATGATCAATTGCTACAGCTTTAGTTCAAACTATCAAACCACCTGTCCCATACAACGCCTGCTACTTTGCCCTCGTGCATAGCCGATTAACAGGTGGCTTTATCCGAGCCACATTTGAAGACGCACAGTTGATTTTGTTACATTCAAGCTGAGCATCGTCAGATAAATGTGTTGATTGTGCATTCAGAGGTGTTTTCTCGAAATAAGTTAAGAAAATAATTCCCGGACCTGCTTCTCACTTGTCACATGTCATCGATATTATAGTTCTTTAGAAATTTTAGCGATCTTTTGTACAAATTAAATGTTAAGATTTTAGAACCAAAAAACTTCTGCTCGATCCCGGATATACGCTTTCTGCGATGCAAGAGAACGTGCTAACCAGTAGAGAAAAAAGGAGGATATTTCGGAAATAGAAAAAGGCTGTGTCTGCTATATATTTCTGCCCTAAATCGAACAAAGTTATCTTTCTTGAAAGACTACTACAAAGGTAAGTTGTTTTATTATTTATGTACGGAGACTGTTTTGTGACAACGAAGAATTTTGCAGATGAATAAGGCTCTCTTTGTACTCCTTCTCGCACTTGTGCTTCTGGTCATTGAAGAATCTGACGCTTGGCGTCGTCGCCGTCGCCGAAGGATTAGCAGACGCAGACGCAGACGCTGGGGAGGATATGACCAAGCAGAACAAGAACAAGAAACTCCAGGTAATATTTCTACCTAAAAGGCCCTGTCATCTTTTAACGGAGCCTGCTATTTTGAATATTGGTATGTAGGAGAATGCCTATAACTGAGATGAATTTTAGAATCGGAAGCCGATCAGCTGGATGCCGATGACAGCGAAGAGTAAGCACTCGATCATAACCAACAAGGTAAAATTATTTCTTTATCTCAAATATAGATTGTCTAAATGTCTTATTCCATTTCAGGTTGACATGATGCACGAAACCTCGTTTACATTTATGGCAACAAAATAAAAGAAATCTATTTAAACCATTCTGCGTCGTCCATGAATTGTAGCAATAGCATACAGTACGAGTATGGAGTGTGTTGTGCGTTGTTACAAATGTTACAAGGAATTTGTAAAGAATCTAAAGTTTGTCAGCGTTCTAACGTCACAGCGTGTTTTCCAAGAAACCTAGTAAATATTTTGCTAAGTATGACAAAATATGTTTTCTCGTTATTTTAGTTACAATCAACACAGAGCACTAATCTTAAAATATATCTCTGCGACAGATTTAGCACCAACAAAATCATTCACTTAATCTGGTTAACACGCTTTCCGCAATATTAGAAAACACGCTAAGCCATGGCGTACTATTTTTGCCTATTGGTTTTAAATAATATCTTTCTCCTACATTACTATTTTTGTAAGAAAAAACGGCAAAAATTTAAAACGCGGCCACGCTCCTGTCCTAGCATGATCGCAATAGCTAGTCAAACTGTGCGTGTTTTGTTGTATACGCATTTAATCAAGAATAACACGAACTTACGTGACTGAGTTTGGCTTGCGAAAGTCATAAATAAGTATAGTTAGCACCAAACGAACCAACTAATTTACGCAAAATCTCACAGGTAAAACCTAAAACTTATGCAGATAGTGAAATGTAAAACATTTGTTTGGCCCGCCTTAACATATAAATGTAATTATTATTAGTAGAATGTCAGAACTACTCGTCAACCTACATAATGTCTAATTAAATACATTATTTTAAAAACTTGTTACAAATAATTTTTACTCATCATGGTACACTAGTTTACATAAGATAACTGGTTGTTGCAATATACAGGAATAATGTTATAAATCAGTATACGTGCTTTTTCACTGCATCACGATAATGTTATGACTCCATCCAAACAATCCTTTGGCTCAGCACGTTCTTTAGCATTAAGGAAATCGTTTATCCCTTATTGGGCGGGGGTTTTTGTTGGTGGCAAAATTTTAACGCAAAACATCGATCGTACTTTTCCATCAGACATTAAGACTTATATACTTGTGGTGCAACCAGTGCGAATTACCAATACACATGCTATTTCCAAGATGTATTTTAAAAGTAGTGTTCTTTGTTGATTGTATCTAAAACAACGAGCATGCATAAATATTACCCCATTCGTAGCATAAAATCTACTCAAAAGATGGGGAAACGCATAAGAGGAATAACGGGGGCAATTTTGCCAGGGAAGAACTGCCGGGTATGCCGCAGGTATTGCAGTGTGTTAACTACGATCGATAAATTGCTACACCTTTAGTTTAATCTATCAAACCACTTGTTTCGTGCAACGTCCGATACCTTGCCCTCGTGCACAGCCCATTTACAGGTGGCCTTTTCCAAATTCACACAGTTTACAACATGAATTACTTACCATGTGTTTCTGCAAAAACGCACCTTTAGTTTTGGTAAATTTGAGCTGAGCGTCATTAAATAAAGGTGTTGGTTGTGTTTGCAGGAGTCCTAGGCGTTTTTCTTCGAAAAACAGTAGAAAAAGAAACCTACTTTCTTTATTGTCACAAACTAGAGTACAGTAATTATGTTTTTATTGCGCAACCTACTTTAAAACGTTGTGTTTTTCAAATTATTACCGTGGCTATGTGACGTCACAATGCGTAAGTTATTGTCGTTCATTTTGATGTTTTTCATGAGACGTGGCAGTTGGAAAATGTACAGAAAACAAATCGGTAGCAGGGTTGCCATTTGGCCTTTTTCACGACGCAAAAAAATAGTTTGGCCGTGCGGAAAAATCTGGCCGAATTTGGCCGTTTAAAGGGGAACTGAAGTCAATTTTAAGAATATCTTAATAAATGGAAAAAATACGCTGATTTCAAAAATCAAATCAGTTTCTTCCAATATTTTTTTGTTAAAGAGTTATGAGCAAATATGCATTTTATTTTATGTTAGGGGATTTCCCGTATTACGTCACTGACGTTGTTGAGATTTCGTGCCCATATGCGTTGTATACAATAATGTGCCAGTTTAGAGGTGAATTAGTACATAAGCGCCTGCAGGAGCGTTGTATTTTCGTTTTTTTATGGAGACTTAGCATAACACTTGTCATATAGCCTAACTGAACCAATGTACCCGCGTGACAGCTTACCTTAAGCGCGCTCATTCAGGCCTGCACGATCCTGGACCTAAGCTGAATGCTGAGGTATACAGGTCTCGTATTTAAATGACTTTAGAATAATAAGTCTTAGCAATTTATATCATAAATCATAGAAGTGAAGACAGAACAAGAAAACTAGAACAGGAGGCAGTAAACTGTAACTGCCAGCAATTTATAGAAATAAACCAGCCATCAATCAAAGATCAGACTATGCGGTGGGAACAGCCTATTTCTTTCATGATTGTTGCTTTTCAATATATAGCCATATTCTGCAACGTAGACTAGAATGTTATTATCAATCCCTAGGCTACAAACTGAGAGTGTGAGAGATTTGGTATACATATGCATAGAAGTTTTAACAAATTTCTTTTGTTTTCTTCATTTCTAGAGTAAATTTAAGTTAATGTTGTAACACTAAAATGGATGACAGTTTTTAGCATTCTGGCATGGATGAAAGAAGTTTTATTGTACACAATAAAACAACACAAATTTAGTCATGTGCGTTTGAACAAGGAAAACGTCTGAAAGTATCTTTGAAGATGCAAGCCCCATAGAAGAAAATGTTTATAGAAGAAGAAAATGTTTATAGAAGAAAATGTTTATTTAGAAACATTACCTATTGACATGACTTGGTGCCGTTGCAAAAACTGTATTCTTATGGACACACTGCAAGAATGTTTATGCTGCATGAATGTACATGCATTTGTGCACAAAATAACGCCAGACTGGACTTGCATTACTAAAAGCCCTTATTTTTTTCAATTATCTGCTTGGATAAAAAAGTTCTTGAAGTTGCACTTGATGTACTGGGTTGATCACTATGTTTAAAATCATAATCAGAAAAATTAAAAATTGTTGGAACTGTATTTTTCACCAAGTGGTTTGTTTTCATCATCTTGGCTACTCCATTGGAGTCAAATACAATTTTACTATGATAATCCTTGTCACAAATATGTGCACTACACACTGTGGTTCTTTTTCCAGGTTGTTTAGAACGCTTGCATTGTTGTATCCATTGCTTCAACCGTTTTTTGTCGTTGTGAGGAAATCGATGGAAGTGCACAGGTGGATTGGAATTTTGTGTGCTGTAATAGGAATTTGTACATCCTGGAGCAAAACAATATACTCCAATCACTCTTTCTTCCTTCTCAGTGGCTTAACTTTAGGCATTTTACAATATCTATTAAAAAGAACTAAATTAGAAATGTGGTATATTCTTATTAACTTATTTGGGTAGTTAAGTAAAGATCTATTACATATATTCTTCACTTACTTAAATCTGAGTGCTTGCTTTGTACTTATTGTCAGACTACACTTCAGCTACTCAACTGTGGATTAACTGGTTTTTGCAATAAGTGGTATTCTCAACCAGTAGGCTAATGCTCAGTTTCAATAACAGCAGACATTAAATGCACCACATACACAACAGCAAAACATTATACAAACAGCCAAGGTAAACCATGAAAGAAATAGGCTTTTCCCACCGCATAGTCTAGCCTTTGCCTAATGGCTGGTTTATTTCTATAAATTGCTGGCAGTTACAGTTTAATGCATTCTGTTATAGTTTTCTTGTTCTGTTTTCACTTTTATTATTTATTATATAAATTGCTAAGACTTATTATTCTAAAGTCATTTAAATACGAGACCTGTATACCTACCTCAGCATTCAGCTTAGGTCCAGGACCGTGCAGGCCTTAATGGCCGCGCTTAAAGTAAGCTGTCACCATGTACATTGGTTCAGTAAGGCTATATGATAAGTGTTATGCTAAGTCTCTATAATAAAAACGAAAATACAACGCTCCAGCAGGCGCTTCTGTTACTAATTCACCTCTAAACTGACACATGATTGTATACAATGCATATAGGCACGAAATCTCAACAACGTCAGTGACGTAATACGGGAAATCCCCTAACCTAAAATGAAATACATATTTGCTCATAACTCTTTAACAAAACAATATTGGAAGAAACTGATTTGATTTTTGAAATCAGCGTAGTTTTTTCCATTTATTAAGATATTCTTAAAATCGACTTCAGTTCCCCTTTAAGCATACTGTCAATTTTTTTGCCAAAACGTCATATTATTTTTACAATACAGTAGAAATAAAGGGAAAAATATATATGGAAATAAATTAATAATATCAATTGTCTCATTCACCAAATCACAACAGTTGATTATGACGTTTTGAAATAAAATAATAACGCTAGGTATTATGGGTCCCATTTGAAAAATTGGGACACATATTGTTTTTGTCCGTTTTTTTTTTCTTTTTTTTTTTTCGTCAAACGCTTGACAGGCATGGCATGTCGCCCCGACATCTAACAAAACGAATAACGGAATCGCAATGAGACTTCGCCATATGTTAGACAACATGGTCTTGATGAACAGAAACAAAAAATTTGGGAGATAAAACCCGGGGAATTCCCCTGGGACGTTAAAAACCAAAACGGTATTTTTTTTTCTAAAAAATTCGCTTTGTTGGGCATAGCGCTTAAACGACAGCACCAATTTGAATCAGATTTGGTGAAATGTAAGTGCATTAGTAACTGATTTAACACTAAGAATAAATAAAAACATTACCCAGGGAAATACCCTAAACAATAGGATTTTGTTCTCAAATCATGATTGTGACAAGCACGCCATGTCGCCCCGACATCTACCAGAAGGAAAAATGAAATCGCAATGAAACTTTGCTATTTGTTAGACAACATGGTTTAGATATACAGAAACCAAAATTTTGGGTAAAAAATCCAGGGGAATTCCCCTGGGAGGTTACAAAACAAAACGGTATTTTTTCTAAAAACATAGCTTTTTTTGGGCATAGCGCTTAAACGACAGCGCTAATTTGAATCAGATTTGGTAAAATGTAAGTGCATTAGTAACTGATTTTACACTAAGAAGAAATAAAAAAATTACCTAGGGAAATACCCTAAACAATAGGATTTTGTTCTCAAATCATGATTGTGACAAGCACGCCATGTCGCCCCGACATCTACCAGAAGGAAAAATGAAATCGCAATGAAACTTTGCTATTTGTTAGACAACATGGTTTAGATATACAGAAACCAAAATTTTGGGTGAAAAATATAGGGAAATTCCCCTGGGTCGTTACAAAACAAAACGGTATTTTTTTCTAAAAAAATTGACTTTTTTGGGCATAGCGCTTGAACGGCTGTTACAATTAAAATCAGATTTTCTAAAATGTAAGTGCATTAGTCACTGATTTATCACTTAGAAAAATTAAAAAAATAACCTATAGGGAAATACCTTAAAAACAGGATTTTGTTCTCAAATCATGATTGTGACAAGCATGCCATGTCGCCCCGACATTTACCAAAAGTAGTAATGAAATCGCAATAAAAATTTGACATTTGTAAGAGAACATATGGTCTAGATATGCAGAAATAAAAATTCTGGGTAATGAATCTAGGGGAATTCCCCTGAGACGTTAAAATCCAAAAGTTTTTTTTCCAATAAATTAGCTTTTTGGGGCATATAGCGCTTAAACGGCTGCTCTAACTATATTCAGATTTGGTGAAATGTTAGACCATTAGACAGTATGTGCCAATTAAAAGAAGAAAAAAGCATTTACTTAGGGTAATTACGTTAAAAACGAAGTTATGTTCCTGAATTAAGATTGTGACAGGCATGCCATATCGCACTGACATCTCCAACAAGGAGTCTACAAAACAGATTAAAACTTTAAGAATTGTTACGTAACATGACCCACATATGTAAAAACATAAACTTATCTACTAAACCTAGAAATTCCCTGATACCATGAAAAACTAAATCGGGCTGTTTTGGCAATTTAGCTTCATTTCACTTCGGCGCTTGAAACGACGGTTTAATTTAAAACATTTGTTGTGAAAATGTTTGTAAATTTAATACGTTTATTCTTTTTTTAACTACACATGGAAAATAAATTGGGTTTGATAACTATGGGACCCATGCGTTTATGCTTGCAGAAACAAACTATGTATTCAGTGTATAAAATACAAGTTGTGGTTACAAGGGACCCTGTAGCATAAATATATGGC
>CH002449.1:16781-35710 GCA_000149265.1 Ciona savignyi | reverse complement strand
CCGATGTACGAAGGGGTATGGACTCAAAATTTTTAAACAAAATTTTGTAGGGTTTTGAGTTTAGGTTGCAGATCCCAAAGCTTCAATTTTAAATTGTGAAAAAATCTAAGACTTCCTATGTCAGGATTTTGAGTGACAGTCGTTTTTGTGAGGTCAGTTTGCATTGGAGAGATAGGGAAAATAATTAGTTGAACGCCTCCTATAACACAGTTTATTTTTTAAAATAAACCTATTGTCATTGATATTCCCCAGTTATAAAAATATGTAGGAGGGCCTACATGACTTGCCTTGTCTGGCCGGTTAAGGGCTCCACACACATATAGCGTTTCGCGTCAAAACCTCGCGTTTGCCGTAAAACTCCTTGCGTCGGGTCATGCACACACTCGCGCCAGACAAACGCAAGTCGAGAGAAGTGGCTCAATAGCGTCAAACGTCAGCAGTTAAAAATATTTTAAACACGTGTGTTGACACTCTCTAGTTTTAATAGTGATTTTTCGACTCCTTGTTGGAGATGTTAGTGCGATATGGCATGCCTGTCACAATCATAAATTCAGGAACATATCTTCGTTTTTAGGAGAATTACCCTAAGTAAATGTTTTCTTTTTTTAATTGCACAAAGTGTCTAATGTTCTAATATTTAACCAAATCTGATCAAAATTAGAGCAGCCGTTCAAGCGCTATGCTCCAAAAAGCTAATTTATTAAAAAAAAATTTTGATTTTTAACGTCTCAGGGGAATTCCCCTAGATTCATTACCCAAAATTTTGGTTTCTGCATATCTAGACCATGATCTCTTACAAATGTCAAATTTTCATTGCCATTCCATCACTCCTTTTGGTTGATTTCGGGGCAACATGGCATGCTTGTCACAATCATAATTAGAGAACAAAATCCTATTTTTTAGAGTATTTCCCTAGGTAAATTTTTATTTTTTTTAAAGTGTTAAATCAGTGACTAATGCACTTACATTCCACCAAATCTGATTTAAATTGTATCAGTCGTTCAAGCGCTATGCCAAAAGGCTATTTTTTTAGAAAAAAATACCGTTTTGGTTTTTAACGTCTCAGTGGAATTTTCCCTAGATTTATCATCCAAAATTTTGTTTTCTAAATATCTAGACCATGTTATCTAGCAGATCACCAAGTTTATTGCGATTCCATAACTCCTTTTGGTAGATGTTGGAGCGACATGGCATGCCTATCACAATCATGATTTAAAATAAAATCTTATTTTTTAGGGTATTTCCATAGGTATTTTTTTATTTTTTCTAAGTGTTAAACAGTGACTAATACACTTACATTCCAGCAAATCTGAGTCAAATTGGAAGCGTCGTTTAAACGCTATGCCCAAATAAGCTAATATTTTAGAAAAAACATACCCTTTTGGTTTTTAACGTCCTCAGGGGAATTCCCCTGAATTTATCACCCAAAATTTTGGTTTCTGCATATCTAGACCATGTTTTCCAATAAATCATTAAGTTTCATTGCGATTCCATAAACCCTTCTGGTAGATGTCGGCGCGCCATGCCATGCCTGTCACAATCATGATTCAGAACAAAATCTTATTTTTTAGGGTATTTCCCTGGGTAATTTTTTTTATTTTTTTTAAATGTTAAATCAGTGACTAATGCAGTTACAATCCAGCAAATCTGAGTCAAATTGGAACCGTCGTTTAAACGCTATGGGCAAATAAGCTAATATTTTAGAAAAAATACCGTTTTGGTTTTTAACGTCACAGGGGAATTCCCCTGAATTTATCCCCCAAAATTTTGGTTTCTGCATATCTGGACCTTGTTGTCCAACAAATCACCAAGTTTCATTGCGATTCCATTAACCCTTCTGGTAGATGTCGGGGCGCCATGCCATGCCTGTCAAGCTTTTGACGAAAAAAAAACGAAAAAAAACGGACAAAAACTAGAGAGTGTCAACCACGTGTTTAACCACCACTATTTGTAAAACACATGTCGTATGCCATATATTCATGCTACACTGTCCCTAACCACAATTTGTATTTTATACACTGAGAAGGTACTTTGTTTCTGCAAGCATAAACGCATGGGTCCCATAGTTATCAGACCAAACTTCTTTTCCATGTGTACTTGAGAAAAGAATAAACGTCTTAAATTTACGAACATTTCACCACAAATGTTTTAAATTAAAAGTTGTTTATAAGCGTGGTTGTAAAATAAAGCTAAATTTTCACAATAGCTCGATTTCATGGTTTCAGGGAATTCTCCTGGGTTTAGTAGATAAATTTTTGTTTTACATATGTGGGTCATGTTATGTAACAATTCTTAAAGTTTTATTCTGATTTGTCTCCTTGTTGGATATGTCAGTCTCTCCTTGTTGGATAGGCCTATGTAGCGATATGACATGCCTGTCACAAACATAATTCAAGTACATATTTTCGTTTTTAAGGGAATTACCCTAAATAAATGTTTTCGTTCTTTTAATAAATTGACTCAGAGTGTTTAATGGTCTAACATTTCACCAAATCTGATCAAAATTAGAGCAGCTGTTCAAGCGCTATGCCCCAAAAAGATAATTTATTAGAAAAAACGTTTTGGTTTTTAACGTCTCATGGGAATTCCCCTAAATTCATTACCCAAAATAATAGTTTCTGCATATCTAGACCATGTTCTTTTATAAATTTCAAATTTTTATTGCGATTCCATTACTCTTTCTGGTACATGTCGGGGCGCCATGCCATGCCATGCATGTTTCTATCATGATTTAAGGAGAAAATCTTATTTTTTAGGGTATTTCATTAGGTAATCTTTTTATTTGTTTTAAATGTTAAATCAGTGACTAATGCACTTCCATTTCACCAAATCTGATTAAAATTGGAGACTCTGTTCAAGCGCTATCCCGTAAAAAGCTATTTTTTTAGAAAAAATCCCGTTTTGGTTTTTAAGGTCTCAGGGGAATTTCCCTAAATTAATCACCCAAAATTTTGATTTCTGCATATCTAGACCATGTGGTCTAACAAATCACTAAGTTTCATTGCGATTCCATTATCCCTTCTGTTAGATGTCGGAGCCACAATCCATGCCTGTCACAATCTTGATTTAGAAGCATATCTTCCTTTTTAGGGTATTTTCCTAGGTAAATATTTTTTTTCTTCTAATTGGTAACGCAATGGCTAACACATTACTATTTTACCAAATTTGATTAAAATTGGAGCAGCCGTTCATGCGCTATGACCAAAAAAGCTAAATATTTAATAAAAAATACCGTTTAGGTTTTTCATCTCCCAGGGAAATTCCCCTGGGTATATTACCCAAAATTTTGGTTTTTGCTCATCTAGACCATGTGGTCTAACAAAGGACTAAGTTTTATTGCGATTCCATTATCCCTTCTGGTAGATGTCGGAGCTACAAGCCATGCCTGTCAAGTGTTTGACGAAAAAAAAAGAAAAAAAAAAGAAAAAAACGGACAAAAACAATATGTGTCTCATTTTTCCAAATGGGACCCATAAATAGTCCAATTGGCTAAATTATATAGTTTATTTTGTACTTGATACAAATTGGCCGAATTTTGGCCGTAAAGCAAACACAGTTTGGCCGTAAGGCAGATTTTACGTCTGGCAACCCTGATCGGTAGTATTGCAAATTAAAGTTGTGTATTATTCTGATCGCGCTTACGATTAACTACAAACCTTTAGAGTTGAGTAAACTGACAATAGTCACGTCTATCAGGAAACAAGACCTGAAACGCGACAACCATAATGTTATGTTTCTTTAGAAATTACATCAAAAATGTTTATACAAATTTTTTGTTAAGATTTTAGCACCAAAAAACATCCGGTCGATCCCAGTAGATTATTTTTAATATTAAGAGTTTGGGCAGGCCTATATTCTACAAGGCATTATATGTAGCGATGATCAAATTAATCATTTTTCAATATTACAAATAAAGAAGTTATTTTACAATTTTGAGATTACGAAATTTACTTCAAGTACGTTTAAACAAAACTTTCTAATCATGATTATCAATTGTCGCACGCTTACAAAGAAGTTGCGCTGACGTTTGTATAATCGGCGTAACGATTTTGTCGCGGGATGAATCGCAGCCGTAAAATCTTTCAAAAATAAATTCCAACCCATTAAAGAATGTCTACAAGAAATATTGGTAAAATAGACAACCGGAAGCAACTGTACACTAAAATATGTAAACTAACACCAACTCCGACGTAAAAATCAACAACAGCACTAATTCCATACCTAAAGTATACTTAAACACAGTTACGCCTGTAGATACAAAGGTACCAATGATATTTTGCAGTTTAAAACGTAGAAAATATCAGCCGATCCGCCAATTTTTCATTGCTTAATAGAGGCATGAAAATGGGACAGATCGTCGCTTGTTGCCCCAGGGGTGGGAAAATGTTGCTGCTGTGAATATCCGCGTGTCATTTGTTATGCGAAGTACTAAACGTGTTGCTGAGCGTAAACTTAAGTGTCTTTGTTGTGAGGTGGTGGTTGATTGATGTTATTAGATTGAATAAGGAAAGAAAACTATCAAAATGCTAAGATTTTATGAATCAAAACCGATTGTCGAAAATTACTCAAAGTATCGACCAAAATATCCACCTGAAATTACGGAGCTAGCACTGGGTGATTTAAAAGGAAAGAAGCTGGATGTTTTAGTTGATGCTGGGTGTGGTACTGGCATCTCGGTACAACCTTTTGTTCCTCATTTTCGAAAAGGCAAATTCGCAAAACAAGTTTCCGCACGTTACATACCAGGTTGGCTTTGCTAAAAGACTTCCATGCGAAGATGAAAGCGTAGATGTCATAACCTATGTAACGGTGAGAAACGAAATTTTTCCAAAGCGAAATGGCAGAAACAAAAGTTTTGTTTCTGAAAAAAAAATGTATTAAATAATTTTTTAGCAGTTAGGTGGCACTATAGAGTCAAACAGTAAAATAACCATATAACTTCTTTTCATTCAATAACGGTGTCTGGCCGAATGGTTAGCGCGACTGATTCGTAATTATGGACCAGCCCATGTTGGATTCGGTACTTAACCAGGTGAACTATTTTTTTTTTATTCACATGAACCGCCTATAATTAAAATTGGTAAAACGTCACAGTGACGTCATGCAAAACATTGGCGGCGTAAGAAATCAGCTTTGTCGCGCGTTATTATGATGTCATAATTAAACTCGAGTTAACAGTACAAACACCTGCCAATAGTGGTGTGAATAATGACTCATAATGGACTTTACAATATTACTTGTGTAATCCCCACAACAGAAGGATTTTTTGTTTGCTATACAAAATTACAAATATGGTGATCAGTTTGTGATCAGATGTTTATTAATTACGTGCGTCACCGAGTAGCACATAAGCTAAATGTTTTATACAGGGTTGCCATTTGGCCTTTTTCACGGCCAAATTTCTGAACACCAAAATCGTCCCGGCCGCAAAAAAAATAGTTTGGCCGTGCGGAAAAATCTGGCCGTATAAGCATATTGTCAAGTTTTTGACCGAAGCGTCATATTATATTTACGCTACAGTAGAAATAAAGGAAAAAGAGAGACAGTATATGGAAATAAATTAATATCAACTGTCTCATTTCCAAATCACAAAGCTGATTATGACGTTTTAAAATATAATAATAACTGTAGGTGTTCCTATATAGTGTATGAACGGGTTCGACAAATCTGGAGGAAATTAAAATTATACAATTTTTCAACAAATAAAGAGATAAATAGCCCAATTGGCTAAATTAAATTGTTTTATTTTGCACTTGATACAAATTGGCCGAATTTTGGCCGTAAAGCAAAAACAGTTTGGCCGTAAAGCGTACTTTCCGTCTGGCAACCCTGGTTCTATAGCAGAAAGCGGTTACTTAATTTGTCCTCAAAGTTTTAAAGAACAAATTGTACTTGCCCATGTTTTGACCGATTCACCCCTTACAAAGATTTAAAACTCTTTAACCACCAAACATGCGATATCACATTTACTGTCATAAAACTAACATAACAACTTTTCGTTATCGTTTCTGGAAACAAAATTTTCGTTTCTCAGAAAAGAAAATTGTGTTTCTTAAATGAGTTTAGGATTATTATTTCCCAAGTTCTATGATTACATAATTCGTTAAGCTGACACAATATCAACAATTTCGAGTGAAAATGATTGCATGTGCAGTTAATAAATGTAGTTGGACCTTTTAAACTAAGATAATGTATTTGTTGTATTCATTTAAATGAAACATAAATGTATAAACCCACAACAAAATAATAAACTGATTAGTACTTTTTACGGGCGGTAATAGAAACAAACGGGGTTAAAAGAGTGATTTAAATTCGTGTAACCGATAAACATTAAAAAAACTCGTCATAAATAATGATTTTAATTTAGAATAACACTAGAGAGATTTTCAGGTAGATATACATGAACAAACTGTCGTAAAAATACCAAAAAAACAAAAATTACGTGACTAAAGATAAAATGAATGATGATAATTACTCCAAAAGTGATTACGTTAATGATTTTTAGATTTTTTGCTTTCCGAAACTCGCTTTTGTGGTGTGTCATTTAGTTAGTTCTGCTACAACATACCTTTTCTGCAATCACTGTGTTTATCCATAATAAGCAACAAGTTTTGCAATACGTAGTTAAACTAAGGGTGTGTTCCCACTAAGGTTTGACAACCCGTTGTCGCACCTGGTAGCGGTTCCCGGTGCGTTCACACACGACCGAAAAGGAGCGTTCACACTCAGTCGTTTCGACAAACAGGAATCGAGTTTTTTGCAAGTGTGGACGACATTATTTCTGGCACCGCGCCTGGTTTGGTAACCAGGAAAATAGAAGGTTTCGATCTTGAGACAGCGCAGTAAGTTTTACTGGCACACAGTGAACAAATTATAAGATTTATTGGGGATAATATAGGTGTGCTAGTGAGGTATGATAGGACTATAGCCTGTAATGTTAATAGTCAATAACGAACAACAATGGAACCTACAAAACGGCAAAGTAGGCCTATATTATAGCACTATTTTTTTTTTGTTAATTTGATGTAATTACAGATGGCAATAGAAAAAATAAAAAATATTATTGTTCAAATGTTTCTAAAAAAGAGAAGAAAAAGATTGTACAGAATGTTACATAGTTGGAAAAGCAAGAATATGACACCCATGGGTGTGTTTTATGTGGAGAATGCAACTAAAAGGCAAAGAAGGCACTGGGTAAAACCCAAGTCAAACTCAGGTTACTGGGAAAAAGTTTTACAAACATGGGAACATGAAGACTACCCATACCACCTAAGATTACATAAGTAGGTGAACTAGGACCAGTAAAAGGCTAGGCCTTAGCACTATGGTAAACTATTTTATGCCTTACACTGGCTACATTATCAGAATCGTATTGGTCAAGTTTTTGCTTTTGATGTATTCTACCTACCGACCGTTACCTTGTTTTTAGATCTACTTTTGAATACCTGTGTGCAAAGCTTCATGACAGTATTAAGAAAAAAACAACACATTGGAGGATTCCAGTGTCAGTAGAATGCCGGGTCGCAATAACCCTTTGGCGCCTTGGAAGTGCAATCGACTATCGGTCACTGGCAGAGCATTTTGGGCTGGGTAAATCAACTGTTTACAAAGTAGGTACCAGTATTATTAATGCTTAACTGTTGGTTAAGTCAAGTACTAGATTACTTGAAATAATTATGACTAGTAAGCAGTAAACACCAAGTATATATATATATATTTTTAGATCACTATGGAAGTGTGTGATGCTGTTATCACAGAGTTGATGCCAAAAGTCATCAAATTCCCCTCCAAAAATGAAATTCCAGAAAAAGCATTGTCTTTTTCCATTGACAAGGGGATGCCAAACTGTGTTGGTGCAATAGACGGCTGTCACATTGCGATTCCTAAACCCGCCATTAATGGGGAAGATTACTGGAACAGAAAGTCGTTTTACTCGATAAACATGCAGGCTATTGTTGATCACCATGGTCGGTAAGCTTCCCATGTTCCCACTGTATAGTATTAATAAGTGTTCCGGTACGGTAGTGCTGTATTGTTAAGGCAAGATTATCCTACACATTACCCCTGTTTATTATTAGCATACTGTGTACAAGTATAATATTGGTAAATATATCTCGCCGTAATTTGTTTTGTCATGTATGCAAGAACTGGTACACGCTTAACAACGTTGTTGTATAATGCAATTTAATAATGGTTTTTCTTCTTATTTTCAACACAGCTTTCTTGATGTTAACATCGGTTGGCCCGGAAAAGCACACGACGCAAGAGTGTTTATGAATTCTGCAATATACAAACGGGCAGAATTGGGACTTATTTTTCCACAAGTAAAATAATATTGCCTAGAGCTACACTAAACTGATTAATGATACTTAATTTTTTTTAGAGTTCAACACAAATTGGTGAAGTTAATCTTCCCTACTACATAATTGGGGACAGTGCTTACCCACTTAAGAAATGGGTAATCAAACCATATCCTGATAATGCAGATGCCAGTGAACGAAATTTCAACAAGGTTTGTTTTAATGCAACCTAATAACTATAGGTACCCAAGTACCAGTAATTTCAAATAAAAATTAACATAGCTGATCTGGGTAGGCATCCTAATTCGTCGCTACTGGCTACAACCACCGGGGCTGCCAACTTAACTGCAGGGTGCTTAAAAATTGCAACGATTATTAAAACATATCAAAACAAGTCTTACATTTATTGGCAATTTTGTTGCGGTATGCCATTCTCATTTTTGAGCTGCCGATACCAAGCCTATCATATTTTTGTAATTTTTTTCAGAAACATTCATCTGCAAGAAGAGTTGTTGAACAGGCCTTTGGCCGCTTAAAGCAAAGGTGGAGGAGTATTTTAAAAAGATGTGATGCTACCGAGAAAAATGCAGTTAAAATTATCAGTACATGTGTTACCTTGCATAACATTTGTGAAAACTTGAATGACCATGTTTTACCCGAAGACTCCTTTGATGAAATTGTTGTGCCATCTGTAGCACAGGTAGAGGCAAATGAGTCTGATCACTTAAATGGTGTAATCATTCGAAATACTCTTAAAGATTATTTACTTTGAACTACATTCTCATTAACTAATGATTTTCCTGCTTGTACACTAGACCCTTGGTATACTGGTACTTATAAATAAAGTTTTACAAGTTATCAAACAGTTTTTATTCATTTTGAAAATGCATGTTTTCGTAAGTTGAACATTGGTTCAAACCGCTCATCGTCTGTTGAAGCTGATGATGAGAATGAGCTTCCTAAGTTTACCTGGCTTGTACTTTGTGTCGATCTAAAAAGAAGTCTTCGATCAAATATAATGATTATTAGCAATGATACACATAGCCCTTGAGTAGGAAAAATGACCTCAAACATTAACAAATCTTAAGTTATTATTATACATATACTTTGTCAACAGTTTCAGAACTTCAAGTTCATGAGCCCTTTCCTTTTCTTGCTGCCTTTCCTGTCAAAAGTAGGCTAAATAAATGACATGCTAAAACAAACTTAATTATATTTACATGAAAGTTCATCCATTGATACATTCTGTGATCCTCTGCCTTTTGCTGCTCTCTGAATAACTCTTGTAGAGAGCTAAAGCTATTGTTTTTCCCGAGACTTCTTGGTGACACTGCATATCATTTTAAGACTGTCATTATCAAGATAAGTTTACACAATATTTTACTTCTATGGCTAATCTGCCATTTCTGCCGAGATCTGATTAATGCAGCGATGCAAAATAACATAATTAAATTGTGTTATAAATGCATTAGTCATTATATTATCCTGTACAAATCCAAAGTGTAATTACAATTTGACCAGTACCTTATGTGGTGCTCTACTTTGCAAACTGAATTAAACTAAAAAAATTATAAAATATATAGGTAACGTTTTTGTTTTTTGGGGGGTGGCTGGCTGTGGTCACTGGATACTGGTTTGTCTCCATGCAATGACGGGTCGTGAACTTCTTGCAACTCTAGTACATATTCTGGAAAATATATGGTACCGGTAAATGTAATTGGAGGTAGCGTAACTGAACATGTTCAATTTATTGGTAAAGTATGGTAGGGTCTACCTGTTACATTACTTGATTCCAGCACATTGGGCCTGGTAAGAGGTCTGTCACTGAGCAGTTCATCCAACTGCTGGAAATGCTTCGCTATGCTATTCGGCATAGGAAGGTCTCCACTTTGGCCAGTCCTGCTGCATGCATCCTTGTATTTTAAATAGTCTCTTTTAAGCTGCTGGATTTTTTTTTGGCAACATAGCGGATCCCGGTTTGGAATCAACAAAGAAATTTTTGCGAACACTTCTTTGTGGCTCTTTGCTGAGCTTATCATTCTTTGCACGTGCTCATCCCCCCATGCATTAATCAACATCGATACTTCCTCGGTAGTCCATGTACTCCCACGGTCTGACATTTTAAATTAACTTGCAGTACTAAAGACTACGGTGCCAAAATGTAAAAAAACAACACAGTAAATACCCGACTTACTACTAAAAAATCTTATAACGATACAATAACATATCAAAATGTTTAAAGCGTTCACATTTGTGCTCGTCTGGTTTCGAAATTAAACCGGATGACAATGAGGTTTCGCGCGCAAAACGAGTAGTGAAACCCGCTATTTTTTCGCTTCGCCAAACCAGGCACTGCAAGCTTTAAATGCGTTCACACTGCCAAGAATTTTCCTTCCAGGTAACGAAAACCACGTCCCATGCCTAAGTGGGAACGTACCCTAAGTGGCAAGATCATCGACTTCACTCAATAATGGTTAATTCAGAACGGAAAATGAGAACTTGGTTTGCAATAAAGAAAATATTTAATTATATTGTAAAAAAATTGATGTGTGTTAATTACAGCATCACACCTAAGTTCATTAATATACTTCGAAAATTTGTCGACATTTGTAAATGAAAGCCGGCTGATATCACGTCAATGACGCATATAAGAAAATGACTTAAGGTGTTTCCGTAATATGTTTGAAAATTGTCCTTTAAAAACGATTGTCATTTTTCTTTCTTTTAAACGATAATCATATTTTCTAACATATTATATTAAATCTAACAGGTCCACTTTTTAATGATTGTGATTGAATGATAGTTGAACCAATGTCCTTAAATAGTTAATATTCATGCCTGTATTGAGAATTGCATGTTAATCTGAACAAGGGATTAATGTTTTCATATATTGTAGTATTATGAAATTAAATAGGATCGATATAGCGAACATTTTAATAATTTGACCTTGTGTGGGTGCGTTTGTGGCGCGCGTTTAAAAACCAAACAAGATATAAGTTTTTTTGGGGGGGAACAAATTTAAAGGTATGTTATCTACCCATCTACCAATTTTTATCTACTTACTATAAGAAATCGTCGATTTAGGTATATCCAAGCTGTTTCATGTCAACCCAAACCGAACATATTGATAATTTGACGTAGTGTGGGTACGTGAATGGCGCGCGTTTGAAAACCAAACAAACTATACGGTTTATTTTTTGGCAAAAAATTTAAAGGTATGTTATCTACCCATCTACAAATTTTCATGTACTTACTATAACAAATCGTCGATTTAGGTATATCCAAGCTGTTTCATTTTAACCCAAAGCGAAAATACTGATAATATGATGTAGTGTGGGTGCGTTCGTGCCGCGCGTTTGAAAACCAAACGAGATATAAGGTTTATTTTATGGGAGCAAATTTACAATTATGTTATCTACCCATCTACCATTTTTTATCTACTTACTATAAGAAATCGTCGATTTATATAATTATAGAACAATTACATTATCTTAGTATAAACGGTCCAACTACATTTATTAACTGCACACGCCATCATTTTAACTAGAATTTGGAAATCATAAGATTTGGTAAAATGACCCTAAATTCATTAAAAATACAATTTTTGTTTCTAGAAAACGAAAATTTTTAGTCAAGAAACGAAAATTTTGTTTCCAGAAACAAAATTTTCGATTATAGACGTGATAACGAAAAGTTTCGGTTTTATGTTTGTTTTAAGAAATTTTGTTTATTAATATATACCTGACACTTTTATCTAATGTTAATCTATACCAAAATCATTATTTATGTCGAGTTGTTTTAATGTTTATTGGTTGCACACATTTAAATCGCTGTTTCTACATTTATTAACTGCACACACGATCTCCTTTACTCGAAATTGTTGTGGTATTGCGTCAATTTAACGAATCATACAATTATTGAATTTGGGAAAACGATAACCCAAAATTTCTTTAAGAAACACAATTTTTGTTTCTAGAAACGAAAATTGTATCCGAAAAACGAAAATTTCGTTTCCAGAAAAGATAATTTTGTTTCTAGAAGCGATAACGAAAAGTTTCGTTTTTATGTTAGTTTTACGACATTTTGTTTATTAATATATACCTGACACTTTTTTTACTGTTAATCTAAACTTAAATCAATATTTATGTCGAGTTGTTTTAATGTTTATCGGTTGTACGCATTTAAATCACTCTTAAATTACATTTGTTTCTATTACCGCCAGTAAAAAGTACTAATCAGTGTGTTATTATTAATATTGTAGTTAATATTTTTATTTTCTTATTCAAAGGAATAGAACAATAACATTTGGATCATTTTCTTAATTTACAAGGTCCAATAACATTTATTAACTGCACATGCAAACTCTTTCACCCGAAATTCTTGTGATATTGCGTCAGCTTAACTAATCATATAATCATAGAACTTTGGAAAAGGATAACCCTAAATTCATTTAAGAAGCACTATTTTCGTTTCTAGAAACGAAAATTTCGTTTTCAGAAACGAAAATTTTGTTTATAGAAGATATAACGAAAAGTTTTTATGTTAGTTTTACGACGTTTGTGTATTAATGTATGCCTTACACTTCTCTCTTATGTTCATCTAAATTAAAATCATATTGGCTAGTGTTTATCGGTTGCACACATTTAAATTACTCTTTAATCTCTTTTGATTCTATTACCGCCCGTAAACAGTACTAACCGGTGTGTTATTTTTAATGTTGTGGGTTTATACCTTTATTTAATATATATGTGAAAACAATATTTACATTATCTTAGTTTAAAGGGTCCAAATACATTTATTAACTGCACACCCAATCCCTTCCCAACTCGAAATTGTTGTGGTATTGCGTCATCTTAACTAATTATATTATCATAGAACTTGGAAAAATGATAACCCCAAATTCATTAAAAAAGCAAAATTTTTGTTTCTAGAAACGAAAATTTTGTTTCAAGAAACGAAAATTTTTTTTCCAGAAACGAAAATTTTGTTTCCAGAAATGAAAATTTTGATTCTTGAAGCGATAGCGAAAAGTTTCGTGTTATGTTAGTTTTGCGGAATTTTGTTTATTAATATATACCTGACACTTCTCTCCAATGTTAATCTAAATTAAAATCAATAGTTATAGCTAGTTGTTTTAATGTTTATCGGTTGCACACATTTAAATCAATCTTTATTCCCGTTTGTTTGTATTGTCGTCCGTAAAAAGGTACTAACCAGAGGTTTTTTTCATTGTTGTGGGATTTTACATTTTTTTATTTAAATGAATAGAACCAATACATTATCTTAATATAAAAGGTCTACATTTATTAACTGCACACGCAATCCTTTTACTCGAGGTTGTTATAGTATATCGTCAGCTTAACGAATCATATAATCATAGAAATTGGGAAAATGATAACCCTAAATTTATTAAAGAAACAAAATTTTTGTTTCTAGAAACGAAAATTTTAGCCGAGAAACGAACATTTTGTTTCCAGAAACGAAAATTGTGATTCTTGAAGCGATAGCGAAAAGTTTCGTTTTTATGTTAGTTTTACGCAATTTTGTTTATTAATCTATACCTGAACACATTTCTCCAATGTTAATATAAATTAAAATCAATATTTATGTCTAGTTGTTTTAATATTTATCCGTTGCACATATTTAAATCAATCTTTAATCCCGTTTGTTTGTATTGCTGTCCGTGAAATGTACTAACTAGTGTGTTATTTTTAATGTTGTGGGTTTATACCTTTATTTTGTATGGATGTGAAAAAAATATTTTAGTTTAAAAGGTCCAAACATTTATTAACTGCACACACATTCTTTGTTACTCGAAATTGTTATGGTATTGCGTCAGCTTAACAAATCATATAATCATAGAATTGGGAAAATGATAACCCTAAATTCATTAAAGAAGCAAAATTTTTGTTTCTGGAAAAGAAAATTTTAGCCGAGAAACGAAAATTTTGTTTCCAGAAACATAAATTGTGATTCTTGACGCGATAGCAAAAAGTTTCGATTTTATGTTAATTTTACGACAGTTCGTTTATTATTATTTACCTGACACTTGTCTCCAATGTTAATCTAAATTATATTCATTATTTATTGCGACCAGTTTTCATATTGATCGGTTGCACATATTTAAATCATTCTTTAATCTCGTTTGTTTTTATGCAGTCCGTAAAAAGTACTAACCAGTGTGTTATTTTCAATGTTGTGGGTTTATACTTTTATTTTTTATTGACATGACATAATAAAAACATTAGCTTAATTTAAATGGTCCAACTACATTTATTAACTGCACACGCAATCTCTTTCACATGAATTCGTTGTGGTATTGCGTCAGCTTAACTAATTATATAATCATAGAACTTGGGAAAATAATAATCCTAAATTCATTTAAGAAGCAAAATTTTTGTTTCTAGAAACGAAAATTTTAGCCGAGAAACAAAAATGTTGTTTCCAGAAACAAAAATTTTCATTCTAGAAACGAAAATTTTGATTCTAGAAGCGATAGTGAAAAGTTTCGTTTTTAGGTTAGTTTTACGGCATTTTTTATTAATATATACCTGACACTAGTCTCCAATGTTAATCTAAATTAAAATCATTATTTTTGGCGAGTTGTTTCCATATTTATTAATTTCACACATTTAAATCACTCTTTAATCCCATTTGCTTTTATTACCCCCCGTGAAAAGTACTAACCAGAGTGTTTTTTCAATATTGTAGGTTAATACATTTTTTATTTATTTAAATGAATAACAAATACAGTATTGTGCATGTGCTTAAGCTGTACTTAATGTATTTTAATAGTTCGGAATATTTAGTTTAACCAAAAAGTATTTTTAGAAACGATTATTTTGTTTTCAGAAACAAATATTCCGAAGTATCGTATTTTGTGCGCACCGTCATCATCTAGTGGTAGAAACGAAAATAAAGAAACAAAATTTATGTTTCTAAAAAATATTTTTGTTTCCAGAAACAAAAATCGCAAATTAGAAACGAAAATCGCCTTTTAGAAACGAAAATTTGTTAATGCATGCAAAAGGATAGGCGCTACCGTTCCCACAGGAACTGCTTTACATTGGTTCGATCGGCCCAAGTTTTACACGGAAGTTTTTCGAGTCTTGAAACCAGGTGAACGGTTGGTTGTATTCTGCTACAATTGACCAAAACTTACCTAGCAAGTTCATCAGACTATACATAGTGGTTATTCTAATATTCTACACAAACTGCCCTTTGTGGTGAAGCAACAAAAAGGATCTTTATATACAGACTGTTTGTGGAGCATTCAAGATCTTACAGGAATGATACGGTCTACAGATCTGTATGAAACTTTAATGAAAAACAAAGAAGGTGAATTCAAGCATCTTTCAGATGCTGAGAGGCAACATAAGTTATTGTAAGAGACTGAAGTGTTCTCTTACATGCTTCGCAAATCTTGGAATTGTTTGGATGTAGAAGAATCAGATATTAAGACCAAGAGAGAAAATGGTTTTCTTGAGAGAAAATGGTGGATGTAAGAATATTCTTGGGCTTGGTGGGTGTTTTCCTGTTGTGATTTATTCACAATTTGTCATTAACAAGTTTATCGCATTAATTCATTTTATTTTTTGTTTAATTGCGGTTAAGTGATGGGGTTTTAATATCGATTTGTTTTGGTTTTAAGTATTTAGCTGATTTATTTTAGTGGTAATAGTGTATTATATTGTAAGTTATGAATTTTAAATTTTAACGGATTTCCTGTATTACCTTGTGGTGTGTAGTGTTGAACTTTCCTAGTTTATTTTAATCAGCTACAACTTTTCTTACAGTTTAAAGTAAACTATCCTTACCAGTTCCGAAATATAATAACCGGTGCTGAACATACGCAAAACGGCTGCCGTGCTTATATTCTTGGGTCTCTTAGGAATTTCCTTGACGCTATAAATTTCTTAGAAACTTGAAGTAAATATTTTTTCTAATCTGGAAATATCGGCGTTAACGCCGAAAATGCTCCAAAGTATGCCTCTTTTACACAATACTTTTTTCGATAGCGGAAATTCCCCTTGTTTTTTGTTAAATTAAAGGTCGTTGCAAAATAAAAGACCATGCCGGTTCAAATTCCTGTAAGGTTTAAAATCTGATTGGATGGCATTTTCATGCCAATAATCTGACGACATGAAATATGCTAGCGTTCACGAGAGTGTCCAAAAAAACAAAAACGAAATAAAATTAATATTTTTTCCTGCAAATTCAAAGGGAACCTATAATTATGATGCCACAGCTACATTTGTGTACACCCAAATTATTTGCCTTGTGTCAACGACTTTGCGCTTTTTAAATTACGTTTTTTAAACATAAATATCCAATTCTGTCTTATTTGACCACCATTACCACGCAGAGACGCTGCATTCATCACCAGGACAAACATGATGGTGGACGGTGGATACAGCGCAATGGGGCCGGAGCGTAAAGGCTCTGGTGCAGGCTTTGCAGGTAGCTCAACCTGAATGTTAATTCAAATATGAGAGTGGCAAAAATGACGCTTGCATTCCTGAAAAAAAAATACAATAAAAGAAAAAAAAATATTTTGTCTGAAAACAGAGTATCCTGGTAATATTATGTTTTGAACACTCTAAAATTGTCACATCGGTTAAATGCATGCAACGTGTGTATTTGTATATTTTACGTCCCGGTACCCCGTTAAGTGTTTTGCTGGGTAAAAATTGGGGTTTCCCAATATTATTTCGGAGGTTCCCAATATTTGAATGGTTACACGTGGGTAATTGTCGCGATAACGTATAGGATAATTATCCTAATGGTTAAACGTACATAAAAGACCATGGTCTGTTGCTAAATATTGTACTCGCTTTTCACGACTAGCACACTGAAATTTATAATGTAGATAACAACAACGAAAGACTGCATTCTAATTCTACACATAAACAACTAGCCCATCGATTGCGTATAACCAATTAATAAACATTTATGTGTGGCCGAAAATTACTTGTGCCCTTACTTGGTCAAAATATTTAAATGAGTGTTTTGCTGAGTAACAATGGTGAGGATTCCCCAAAGATTGTTGGTTGAAAGCAGCATGTACTAGGCTGCGCGCCGGTGTTTTCTAAGACTTTCTGTGGCAGGATTTTGAGTGACAGTCGTTTTTTAAGGTCAATTTGCATTGGAGAGATAGGGACAATACTTGATTAAACGCATCTTAAAAGATGACGCCCTTTTTCTCAAATCCGTTATGAAAAACTATATTACAAATATCCCAGTCTGAAATTATGTCAGGTTTATCGCCGGGCCTTGAAAGGCTTTCTCTTTTTTTCCACGGTAGGCCAACTTTTCATAAACCTAGAATTTACCGAGGATATATGTGTATGTTGATCGGACATAACCCGTGAAAAATACTCGAATCATGGGCTTTCCAAAGTAATTGTGGATAATTGTTGCCTAAAGAGAAAATCATACATGGGTTTTACTAGATCTTCGGGTAAAATTGTTAGTACATTAATAGTCGTTGATTTGGAATTAAATAAGAAACGATGTTTTAGGTGTAAGATTTCGCACCTATTTAAGTTTTAAATTCAAATGCAAATCCATTAAATGAGGTGTTCGTGCAATTATAAAAAGTGACGTTTTAAATAAATAATGATATATTACATATAACGTTTTTCTATAAGGAATTTTGTTCATATCTTTACTCAGTTCAGAGTTCATCATTTTATTTTTACCGCGCCAATTAAAAGCAGTTTTTGCTTTAGAGAATTTAAATTTTCCCTTTTTCTAAGTAACGTTCACGAATTTCAACATGCGCGGGAAATATTTCAATACCTTCCCCGCTGAGCCATCCGCAGTGGATCTTTGTTCGTGTTTTGCCAGGCGGTCATTAGAACAAATGCGCTCCACGTAACTCCCATAAACCGTCATATGCAGATATATTTCGATTTTAAAAGTTTACTTGTTTTATCGCCAGTTAGGTTTTATTCACAGGCCAGTAATCTATTTATGACTACTAATTTATAAGTATAATTATACTTATATTAAGCTGTACCTATAGACAGCGCCAAACACTACGGTGTGCTAGGTTCTTATAGGTTGCGTTTTCAATAGCCCAAGTTGTAGGTCTACCAGTTTAGTAGACGTAGGTCTATTTGTTATTTTGTTCTTATTTGTAGTTCTGTTACAGTAAGTAATTTTTTAAAACAGGCATAGCATCTTTTGATAGTAGCAAGACTCGTGTAAATCAAGCTTACAAGACTTTTTATGTAAATGTTGCCATGGAAATTATTAGTCTACAGTATGTGTGTAGCTATCAGCTATTGTAGCAATGTATATAAGATGAAATAGTTTTAGTGTGGTAATGTGTTAAGACTGTTGTTTTTAAATGTCATTTTTTGGAAGTGGCCCGCAATCAGTCACGTTTTTGTAAAATGGTTTTTATGTCAAAAGTAGTTGGACCACGCTGACTTATCCTATATCGTAAGGATGCACAATATAGAATTTAGAATCTCTGGGGATTCGAAGATTGATGGTGAGGTTCACGCTGTGAAAACACCGCTGGTGCTGTTGCACGCATAAGATCGTGCCATGCTTTCCAGTCTGGGGTATGGGTATCATTTAACAAACATATTTATACTACATCGTGATATTTTCGATAAA
>CH002449.1:0-10153 GCA_000149265.1 Ciona savignyi | reverse complement strand
TTGCGGAGTAACAATTGTGGTGATTCCCCAACGTTTGCTTGATTGTAAGCAGCATATGCTAGACTGTGCGTGGTTGTTTAGCGGGGAAGTTATGTAATAGTGAAGCAGTACGTGGTGAATTAAAGGTGCTGAATGAGCCTACTTTTGTTGAAAAAAAAGTTGCCGATGTACGAAGGGGGAACAGCTCTAAATTTTTAGGAAATATTTTGGAGGGGTTGGGGTTTAGGGTGCAAGCCTTATTTTAAAATTGTAGAAATATTTAAGACTTTTGTTGCAGGATTTTGAGTGACATCCCTCTTTTGTGAGGTCAGTTTGCATCGAAAGGTTAATGAGAATAATTGGTTAAACGCCTCCTAAACGAAGACCGAAATCTTTTTAAGCTCAAATCTTAATCCTCTTTTCAGATTGGCGCTGAATATTTATCAAAGAGGGGCTTTCCCAAAGACGTAACTGATTTTGCTGGAGGTCACGTGAATGCAAAGCGTTACTTGGTATTTAAAGATGCTGGGTATTACGAAAGTAAGTTTCTTGGGTGTGTGGTTCAAAGTCATCATGAGAAAACAAAATCGATATATTCAATTGTGAATTAATCATCCCGACCAGTGCACAATGGGCGAGGGTGGAAATATTTCGCTCGCACTTCTATGTTCGTTTTCTACGGCTAGACCACAGTGAAACACTTTGCACAGAAATGTCACTATGGAAGGTGATTGGATCGGAATTGATCGCAAGCTAGAAGGGTGTACTCTTAGAAAATCTAGAAACCGTTGGTTTAATGGGTTTAGATTAAACTGTAGCAATCGTATATCACAAGTTATACGATAGCTCCAGTTACCCCATCGCGAAGAGGTACACAACACACTGCTCCGTTAGTCCAACAGTGGGCGCGAGGTGATCTAACGATTGTGTGATAACACACCTTGCGTTTCCGCATTCACGGGGATAAAACATGAATAAATCACCCAATAGACATGTTTGTTCACATTACACAGGATTGTCAGATTGTAGCAAGCTGACGTTAATACAGCAAGGTGGCGCCATGGAGTCCAACGAGGCGGAGGAATTCGAGAAGAATCCAAGATGTCGTCACATCCTGCGCATGCGTCACTGGGACGAACAAGCTAAAGTTGTAGATAAAGTGACTCCTTCCATGGAATATTATAAACGGATGTGTGTGGATTATCTCACTTAAATTGTTTATCATTTTAATCAACAAAATTCCTAGTTTAAACAAAAATACGAAAAACTTGGTTTTAACTGAAGATTTTGCGATTATATTGAAATTAATTATTAAATAAAATGCTACTGCCTATTGTTTCGTGTTTTATATATAAAAGGGTTTGATCGATTAAGCCTACGAGGCCAAGATTTGGTGGATTATTAATAGATGGAACCGCAGAGCGAAAGCTCTTTTGTTGTTCACACTTTAGAACAAAAGGTGTAGAAAGTGCGTCACAGTTTCAATTCGGTATATTGTAAGGACCACTTCAGGTGAGCAACTTTATTCGAAGTTTAAAACGCTTTGTGTACTTGGCTACGATATATTTGGACTTATAACGAGGTTCGCGCCGAACGTTCGCGAGTAGAATTGCCATCGAGCACAGCTGATGGTTGTTACGTAACGAGAGTGACTTTCGTCGGTTATGGAGATATGTTATTACTATTGTCAGTCAAAAATGTCGGTTTTAGCCATATAGTTTAACCAACAATGATGCGACATTACGTAGACAACAAAGGTAGGATAAGTGGCAGTTTGTCGAACTTTTCCTCTTTTGCCGTAAAGATTTCGCGATTTCGTTTCCGCATTCCAGTCCGGACAGACAGTAATTGAATATTAGCCCGCAGTTAGCAGACTCGCAGGATTAGAAATGCGGAAATTCAATTTAATGATTTTACTGAGGTTTATTTTTTAATATGTTGAAAATTCTTTGACTCAGCGCTTACATTTCAGCTGTAGATTTCCAGGACAGCAAGCGAATCGGCTACGCGCGATAGAAGTGTGACGAAACAATCATATTGGAAAGCGACATGTTTATCATTGGTGGTTATATACAATGATAAAGAATTGTCGGTGAGAGTATGTTCAGGGAACAATCGTATGACAGGATGGTGAGGTCGACTCATCGACAGAATCCGGCTTAAATGTGTAGAGCATGTTATGGGTTCGATGCTTGGGCTCGTTTGAAAGAAATAAAGGCTGTTTCGGTTTGCATTTAACACAAAGATAGTAAAAGAGATATCGCCGCACCCAGTGATGGTGAAGGTTACAGTGGTTATTGGCTTGCTATCCTTGTAAACGTGATACAACCTTGTGTTGGCGGTATGTCGTCACAAAATGACGCGGATTAGACACGAAAATCGACGATAAAATACGAAACGAGGAAAAGCTTTCGGCGAACGAATCGCTTTTCTATTTACGCTAAACATGTTTGTGCTTTTAAGACATCGTCATAACCTTGATAAGTCGCCTAAATGGCTCTGAGCACTTATATCCGACAGATTAGGGATAGAACGGTAATTAAAGTATAAGAGGTTCGATCTGAGTCACGAAATAAGACATGAATAGTTTTGTTGGCTCAGTGAATTTATTCAGTGGCCGGAGTGGATTTCAAGACAAAGGCTAAGTCATAGCGACCAATGTGTGAATATAGACTAGTTATGACAACAATTAAATCCGTTGAGTTTGTTCCGAATATTGACTGTGCCGGTCCCGCTTTTGTGCGAATGTTTGTGCGCCGTGGAGTGGTCTTAGTCACTGTTTATTCGGGCATCGGAGGTAAGCTAGAAGTATGGTGGGCTGGACTTCGGGTTAAAGGATTATTTTAACGACATTTTAACATAAAAAAAAACAGTTTCTATAACTAAGTTTCTATAACTAGTTTGATTTTGTTTAAAAGGCAAAGTTATTGAATTATTTTTTAACCCCTCACCCAAAAATATGCGGCTGAGGTATCAAATTGGATCCTTAACATAAATTACAATTTGAAGATGTGCACAGTAGGTAATTAAGGGTTTGGGTATTTACCCCTAAACAAGTTAACAACACCACATAAGTTGGAGCGCACACTTCAAATAAATTTAAAGTTCAAGCAACTTTAGTTAAAAATGCTTTCATTGTATATTAGGGTGAATCCAAACGCGCCAACAGAAGGAAAGCCACGAAACCTCAGAAACGAAGTCAAACTCGAAGTAATTAGATTCCTGTGTAACGGTAACCACCTAAAGATAACACTTTGTGGTCGGGTCCATAGAAATAGCAGTGATGACGCCCGGGGACCTCGATGAAATCAAAATATCAGTGAATGGCATCTTCTATTCAATGTCAGCAAAACAGTCGTCCATTCAGCTTTAACGCATAACCGGATGCGTGGTATCTAAGCTCCAAGTGTGACTAATAGTAACCAGTTCCTCACGTTTCAAAATGCCACTAAGTCGAAAACAGAACATTCTTTAAGCAGCTGGATCGCTAGAGTTTTGACCAGTTACAGTGTTAGACGTTAAATCCCGTAAGCTGATATGCTAATTTATGCTCACAATGATAGATTACAGGTGTCCAGATGGACAATCGTAAAATAGAATTCAGACAAATTATAAATACAATTGGTGAAATATTGTTTTGAAACCATTTTTTATTTTTCTAATTAAGGAATCTCTGACGCACAGCGAAGAGAATTTGGAAAATTTAATATAAAAAAGCGAAACTACAAATTAAACCCGCGCGAGTGATTCGTATACGAGAAATTGGGTTTTCGAGCGTAAGTTAAATATCCGATAACATATGGTAGTTTAAATAATAGCGACAGATATAATATTTGCTCCTTATGCTGTAAGCACTGAAATTTGTGATTCATGTTCTATAAATGCCCTATACCGACCTTGAAAATAATAATATCGACAGGTTTTCTAAAAAGGCAGCCGCCATAACAGTTTTATATAATGCGTGGATGTCAGACTGGTAATGCGTTGGTAGTCTAATGGAGTCATTCCTCCCAAGTTAAAGTGCCGGAGAGGTCAACCAGGTTGACCTTGTGTAATGAGTTCTTTTGTTCGGTGGAATATTTCAGGCATTCCACAGTCGAGTACTCCATACTCACACTGCCGTTTAGCTCTGTTCCATGCTTATTAAGTATATCTGCTAATCAGTTACCACGTTACCAAGTTGGAAATAATCATTAGGTTGTTTGCAATATTGGAAATATTATGTAAGTAGTACGAAATAATCATTAAGTTGGAGTATCTTAACCTGGATAATATAAAGTGTGATTATATCGACTGCTAACCAGTTACCAAACTATTTAATCACACACTGTAGCTGTAGTCTAAACACAGTCCGTCCCGAATCTATGATCTCCGTAAAACAGCGCTCAACTCACAGCCCTCGGTCATGTGCGAGTTTCTCTCGCACCTTTCAAGGCTTACGAAGGTTTGATTAGCTTGAAACCGCCAGTGATACCAGGGTTAGCTACTGCAGTTTCTTTTCAGCTCATTTCGTGGAAATACGGCAGTTGGGATGGATTAAACCTGCGTTGGCAGATATGGATTATCCCTAGAATAAATGCAGAAATATTGGAGTTTCAGAAACTAATAAACCCCAATCTTTAAGGCAAACAGGCATTAAAACGTACGGATCAACATTTTAGTCGCTTCATTGGGTAACAATGTTCGTTTATAAGCAGGAACGTGTTGAAATGCCAACGTAGAAAAACACTTCGGGCTGATACTGTGGTGGGTTTGTGCATTTCATAATTTGGGGAAGGTGGAACGGCTGTTTGGATTCTTTGAAGATTGTTGATTAAAGTTAGCAGTGAGACATGGGGCGTGATGAAAGCATGCGTTATTGCTGTGCGTTGTAATGTCTGATCTTTGATCATCAGATATTACGTGTAGGCGTTTGTAACCAAGTTGTGTACTTCGACCCTGGTATAAGTTGTCGTATTATTGCGTATCATCATAGATCGTAAGTGTTGTGTTAACCTATACACAAGAGCTCTCGACCCATGCATCAAAGGCTACTGCGTTATACAGTTCACGAGGTTTGCGCCACAGGTTGTTTTTGCAGGATACGTTGCGGTAGTTTCAAGGAACGCGGTGTTTTGTTGTGGATGCGTCAGAGTTCGGGCTAAATCACGATCGACCGGAATAGGTACAAATGAAATTAATTTAAAGTACAAACAGGCTTGATTGTGGGTGTAATAATCCCACCGATCTAACAAAACTAAATTTTACAGAAAGCTTTGAATGATAAGACCATTGGTAGGGTTCGCTGTAATAGAGAATTTAAGGAATTTTGATTAAGGTGTTTAATCCAGCACTAGTCACTTTTAGATCGTTGTGATTATATTAATCCCGTCAATCATCTACATGGCTGTAAGTTCGTACCGGGCTCGAAATGAAATGAGAATTCCTTCAAAAGGACTGCTTGCTCGATCTCTGGAAATCCAAAATAAAAAGCTCAGTGAGCAAGGAGACGTCTTCAAATTCTCCGGTCGCTATGACAACGTGGACTGCGATGAACCGGATGTGACGTACAAAGCTCATACGTCAAGCAGAAGCTCAAACGATGACGTGTTTGGTAACAGCGGACAATTCTCCAGCACTGCAAACGGAATCCACAAACTCAAATCGCTGTTCCCTGCCGCACACGGGCTTCCCAGCGCAAGGGAGCAGCCCGACCAGCACATGCAGAGCTCCAACGTCATTGAGTCCAGATCCAGTCCTCGCCGCTCCCGCAACGGATCTGTTGAGAAGCCGATCCTCAACTCGATCCACGAGGACGCGGAACCATCCTTCAACTCAACCCAGCAGCTACGAAGCGGCTTCTTCAGATCGATCAAGAAAAGTTACCCATCCCTGGCACTGGAGGGCTTGATGGTGTCTGAGAGTCCCGACAGCGGCCACGGGGATAGTATAGCAAGCGATGATGGAAGTCAGAAACTTAATCTGTCGCTCAACTCACCCTGTCCAGGTATGAAACCCACATAGGACGCCTTAGATAAGTATATACAGATAAGGCGTCAGGTAAAGAAGTATACAGATAAGGCGACAGGTAATTACTAATCAACGCACGCACCAAACTCACGCATCAAGATAACATTGTAACAGTTATACATATTCGGCGTCAACACAGATTGACACATTATAACGATGTATATGTTCATCTTGTTTAACTGAGTTGATGCATTTGTGAGTTCCGCGTATGCCTCTTGGACAAACAGCAGGTTACCAGGATGACCACTGTAGATAATTGCGCAAATGTATCCACAAATCCCAATCACGCAACTTTAACCGCATTTTCGGTTTAAACAATATATATATATATATATATATATATATGTGTGTGTGTCTGTGTGTGTGTGTGTGTGTGTGTGTGTGTGTGTGTGTTTATTTTATTTTAAACCGGTAGTTTCGATCCCATGATGGGCTTGTCGGTAAGACCCTTTTTATTCATGAATCGGTATATAAAATGGTCGCGTTAATCAACCGATTTGAGTAACATATCCTACCACTTTCCCTGGCCATGCACAGCATTTGAGACGCCCAATGCTTCGCGCCCACTCATCCGCGGGTTCAATCGCTCGTTCAACTGACAATTAAACATTGATAACATTCCACACAATGTGCAATGTTATACGCAACATTTCCAAATCACGCCAGAAATGTTAAACAAACACTCCCCCACATGATTATGGTCCAACGATCGACGCCACTTTATGAAAGTTTCAACTCGAATCGAGATAAGAGAATTCCGCAAATGCATTCGTTTCAAAATTCTTATCTAAATGGCGAAGCAGAAAATACTGTCCACTCAGCGAATTACTGCTGTTCGTGGGTTTAAATGCTCTTATAGAATTTTGTTTTGAAAATTACGAATTTGTAAAATGCTTTTTTAATATGATAATTTACTTTTCACACATTGAGATAGTTGGTTGATTCATGTTGTTCGATCATAAGTAAACTCAGTTTGTATGAGGCTGTCAAGTCACCTTGTCGAATATATACATATGTATGCTAATTGTGGAACTAGGGGGTGTTATACCAGGGGCATTTAGTTAACGTTACAATGTTGTTGGCGGATTGAACAACACTGTCGTCGAAGTCTCAATCATACAACCCACTACAATAGCTGCGGTAAGCGCAGAATGGGTGAACGATTAACTAAAGAATACCCGCTAAATCTTCATCGCGTTTTCTTTACAACTTCGGTATACACATGAATATTCCACCCTTGCATATCTCGTCAAAAACTTCCCCATAAAATCCACTTATATTTCTGCAGAACTGCGTAAACTGAGCAGCACAAGCAGCAGCAGGTCATCCGTGGATGAGGATCGGCTCTTCATGAGCAGTCTGGCGCGGAGAAGACTTCAGGAACTGAGGGAAGCGGATCCGACAAAAGTCGATGTCTCAACCGGACTCCAGTGGATACGATTGGAACTGGTATGATGTAGTTGGTTGTTGGTTCATACATACATACTTGCTGTGTTCATGGCGGCGATAAGTGATACCAACGTACGTAACATATGTCTGCGCTGTAGAACATTGTGTCGAAGATCCACAAACTCGTGTGGTTTTTTATAATACCCTCCAGCACAACTAAACATACATTTCCTGTGAACTGTTTCCTGAATATCCTACCTTGCTATACAACGTAATAATAGGATTACTGCATAACGACAATTAAGAACGGAAGGAATTAACCTTGTGTCGGAGACTTGATACATAATACGAATAATGTAGAGTGAGCTTGTTATGTGTATAGACATACGAGGTATTGCTCAATATTAGCACGTTGCAACATCAACGATGGAATCAAAACCAGTCACTTGCTAGTCGATTGTGCTTTGGGTAAAGCTAGCTCTTAGCGCACGTTTCCTGAGTCCAGTTGTAAGTGGGTTGAACTGAAACTATAGGAATGCCTATCCCTCTAATATAACTGCCCGAGTGATTATGGTCTGCATTTTCCCAACTCCGGTAATAAACTTTGTGTTATCGTCATCATGAGTTCGGAACTTGGCCCGACAAAAACAATCATTTAACTCCTTTCCCCGTCCACAGCACGAGATGAGAGAACAGGACAAAGCTCTTTTCCTACAACTTATCAAACTTCATTCGACCATCAAAGACCTACGAAGCGATCTCAATTGTGTCGATTGTGACAGCGAGTGGTCATACGACGACCTCAACGATGCTGCCTCCTTGTGGTGTAAGTTGCATCGTATTCTTTGGTATTTTATTCTTCAACATACTTTAATGGAATTATTAACCATTCGACAAACTTGGCCAATTTTTAAAACCATGACGGCCAGTTACTAGGTTTGTTTAAAATTAGCGTGCTGTATATGAGTTTATCGTGTTCACTATTCTGCTACACAACTGTTTAAATTACCTCAATTCATCTTTTTCTTTATCGAGCTAAGTTTTGATCCCATGATAGGCTCGTAACTAAGAACGGTTTTGCACTGAATTAGTACGTTTACCGTTAACCACTCAACGCACGACAAGCTTACTACCCACGTTCTCACCAGGGCCCCGCTACAGCAGCACAGGTGGGACAAGCAGCGTCACCATTCTACCAGATTTCTCGTCGTCAGATGGCGCTCAAATGCTCAGGAAAAAACGTCCTCAGTTCCGAAGGGGATTCTCACTTCATGGGTCGAGACCAACGCGATATGGACCTAGTTTAACCCCCCTTTCGAGCGAAGACCCGACCCCTTTTATATCGTTGTCGTCATCCACGTCGTCTATAAGAAGCGCAACTGCTTGCTGACGTCACAATAGCCATTAGGTTCCTTGCAATAGCTTGTGTTTGTTCTATTGTTGCATCATAGCACCGCGCCACATCGGGGTAAACAGTGGCACGCTTGCCGCATTCCGCATAACGCGTGCCCAATACAATCCAGGATCATTATTTTAACTCAAATCGAAATGGAATATATGAGCAACGGCAGCACGACTGTTGGCAGGTGGTGCTTTGATAAGTTGTTAACGACTGTCGTTGTTTAACCCCACTGGGAAATCCCCTGCAGAACCCCTCTTAAAGCTTTATTCATCTTTCTTATTAGCTCATTTACGAGCAACACCCTTTCTCCGATTTTAGATTCCTCCCATTTTACCGACACAAGATGTGTGTCTCTTTGTTAAGTACTCTAGGATTCCGACATTTTAAATTTAATGACGTGTTTTGAATCGCTTTTGATCCTTTTACGTTGTTATATTGCGGTACGCCAGAGAATTACATTGTTTAGAACCATTCTATCAGTTTTGTGGAAGTAATCAGCTGGTAAAGTGTTGTGAGTAGTGGTACAACATCAAGTAGGCGAGGTTGGTTCAAATCTAACCATCAGTTCAGTGGGTGAATGCGTCGGGGTTAGTCGAAGGGTTGTAGGTACAAAACTGGTGGCTCGCTAGTCAGGAGGTAAGAATTCACCTGCAACAATAAACCGTGTGGATGGTTCGATATGCATGCCTGCGAAGGCTCGGTGGCTGGTCTGAGAATGTACGCCCACTAGCGGGAGGCTTATATTTCAATGTTGAGGTTGGATTGATAGTATTTTCCTCATTTCCACGGTAAATACTTTAACATTGAGAAAAGGATATCCGACTGGCATTAGAAAAATAAAAGCAGATATGTAAAGTTTTATTTTACCGACTGAAGCAAACGGCGATGGTCTGGATTCGTGTTCACATTACATATAAAATTCTTAATAATGTTAAAAATATAGTAACACTATCATTTACTTTAATGAGATATTTGCGCTTGTTATAATGACAAAATCGCAAAAAAATTGTATTTTTTCGCGGCACGCCTAGCATTGTCTTGAATATAAGTAGTTTATCTCCAAATAACCTAGTACTTCCTATTTTTACCAGGCTAATGTTCAATCTCTTGACGGGGTCCTCATCCGTTTTTGTGTTCAATTAGTAAGTGCATCGGTCGCGTTATCCATTCGTTTACGCGAGTGTACAATCGTAATATAATCTCCATGGTTGGTGTATTCTCGAACACCTCCGCCCTGCCATCGAGGGGCCAATCTTAAAAAAGTCATTCCGCCGCTTGTTGGTAATCATGGGTCTGTTCGTTGAACTCAAGCCAAATCGTTCATAAAAGAACGGTCGTGTCGCCGAATTGTTAACGTAACCGATTCTTGTATCG
>CH002450.1:206610-226139 GCA_000149265.1 Ciona savignyi | reverse complement strand
TAGCACTGGGACCAGGAATGTAGGTCATGATACATTACATTTGTATGGGTGGGTCCATGGTAGCACTGGGACCAGGAATGTAGGCCATGATACATTACATTAGTATGGGTGGTCCATGGTGGCACTGGGACCAGGAATGTAGGCCATGATACATTACATTAGTATGGGTGGGTCCATGGTGGCACTGGGACCAGGAATGTAGGCCATGATACATTACATTAGTATGGGTGGATCCATGGTGGCACTGGGACCAGGAATGTAGGCCATGATACATTACATTAGTATGGGTGGGTCCATGGTGGCACTGGGACCAGGAATGCAGGCCATGATACATTACATTAGTATGGGTGGGTCCATGGTAGCACTGGGACCAGGAATGTAGGTCATGACACATTATATTAGTATGGGTGGGTCCATGGTGGCACTGGGACCAGGAATGCAGGCCATGATACATTACATTAGTATGGGTGGGTCCATGGTAGCACTGGGACCAGGAATGAAGGCCATGATACATTACATTAGTATGGGTGGGTCCATGGTAGCACTGGGACCAGGAATGTAGGCCATGATACATTACATTAGTATGAGTGGGTCCATGGTAGCACTGGGACCAGAAATATAGGCCTTGATACAATACAATATTATGGGTGGGTCCATGGTAGCACTGGGACCAGGAATGTAGGCAATGATACATTACATTAGTATGGGTGGGTCCATGGTAGCACTGGGACCAGGAATGTAGGCCATGATACATTACATTAGTATGAGTGGGTCCATGGTAGCACTTAGACCATATATAAACGCCATGATACATTACAGTAGTATGGGTTGGTCCATGGTAGCACTGGGACCAGGAATGTAGGCCATGATACAATACATTAGTATGGGTGGGTCCATGGTAGCACTGGGACCAGGAATGTAGGCCATGATACATTACATTAGTATGAGTGGGTCCATGGTAGCACTTAGACCATAAATAAAGGCCATGATACAATACATTAGTATGGGTGGGTCCATGGTAGCACTGGGACCAGGAATGTAGGCCATGATACAATACATTAGTATGGGTGGGTCCATGGTAGCACTGGGACCAGGAATGTAGGCCATGATACATTACATTAGTATGGGTGGGTCCATGGTAGCACTGGGACCAGGAATGTAGGCCATGATACAATGCATTAGTATGGGTGGGTCCATGGTAGCACTTGGACCATAAATAAAGGCCTTGATACAATACATTAATATGGGTTGGTCCATGGTAGCACTGGGAACAGGAAAGTAAGCCATGATACATTGCATTAGTATGGGTGGGTCCATGGTAGCACTGGGACCAGGAATAAAGGCATTGATACAATACATTAGTATGGGTGGGTTCATGGTAGCACTTGGACCAGGAATGTAGGCCATGATACATTACATTAGTATGGGAGGGTCAATGGTAGCACTGGGACCAGGAATGTACGCCATGATACAATACATTAGTATGGATGGGTCCATGGTAGCACTGGGACCAGAAATATAGGCCATGATACATTACATTAGTATGGGTGGGTCCATGGTAGCACTGGGACCAGGAATGTAGGCCATAATACATTACATTAGTATGGGTGGGTCCATGGTAGCACTGGGACCAGGAATGTAGGGCATGATACATTAGTAAGGGTGGGTCCATGGTAGCACTGGGACCAGGAATGTAGGCCATGATACATTAGTATGGGTGGGTCCATGGTAGCACTGGGACCAGGAATGTAGGCCATGATACATTACATTAGTATGGGTGGGTCCATGGTAGCACTGGGACCGGGAATGTAGGCCATGATACATTACATTAGTATGGGGTGGGTCTATGGTAGGACTGGTATCAAGAATGTAGGCCATGATACAATACATTAGTATGGGTGGGTCCATGGTAGCACTGGGACCAAGAATGTAGGCCATGATACAATACATTAGTATGGGTGGGTCCATGGTAGCACTGTGACCAGGAATGTAGGCCATGATACAATACTTTACATATTATTGTACATTTATAGGTGGGGGGTTTGCTCAGGGACACAGCTTCTTAGCGCCTGGTTTCGATCCCACAACCTTTCAGCTGACGGTCCGACGCACTACTACTGTGCCAACCAGCGAGACCAAATTCAAGGGAGGGAAGACCAGAAATGGTGCTAATGATCTGATATCGCACACCAAATATACCCACCTGTCTATGAGCTGGATATTATTGTTCTCACACTTGGGGAGGTAAACTGCACAAAGCAAAGGTTGTATGGCGTCCCAACATCTCGGCACTGCTCGTATACCTAAGTAGAAATAGCAGAAACTGTCAAGGTATGGGGCAGTGGTTAAGACATTAAATAATAAATGAGAATGCTGCATAAAATCAGAATGCAACCCAAAATGCTAACACAGGGAATTTTGTTTATCCAAAGAGTTGTAAATTCTATAAAAAAGATTAAAAAAGAAAGTTATCCTGTTGTAAAACAAAGACTTTGTGTACATTGCGCAACAAGGGGCAACACTTGAAGGAGGGAAAGAGGGAAACTGGATAGGGGATAGGGGGGATAGGATATTCATGTTTATCCCCGTGAATGGGAAAACCCCAGGGGTTATCACACGGGCAATCGTCAGATCACCTCGCGCCCATCGTCGGGTTACCGGAGCTATTGCATTGTGTTGTATGTGATAGACACGTTCCTTCAATTTGGTAGAACCCATTAATCCGCTGGGTTCAGGCAATGTCCGTAAAGTGCCTTGCCCAAGGACACAACCGACTAGCTAGCGACCAGTTTCGCACCTGCAACCTTTCGATTGAAAGGCGACGCACTTAACCGCTAGACCATCGGGCCGGACAAGGTCACTAAAACTATGGAAATTAATTCTATGTCCCTCACCAAAAACACCAACTACAACCCCAGCCCTATAACACTAACCATAGCGACCTAATCTTCATTTTAGTGTGTAGTTTCCCTCCTTCCCTCTTTTCCTCCTTTTAGTTTCCCTCGCAACAAGTCTGCTATGCTGGTAACGCTGTCTGTTACATTGTGTTTACTCAGCAAATAAAGGCAGCTCACAGTGCGTACTAAATAGAGTGAATTCTTAAACTTTATTATCGAGTTGTTGGCAAGCACCAAGCCACTAGGTGGAACTTACGAGTCTGCAACATAGAAATATTACATGACGGAAGTTATACTGCGGGGCAACTTTCAGTGAATCATCATTTTGAACTGACAGAGAAACTGGTGGGAAAAGATTAACCAAATAAATATTTTTTTCTGATCATTCAACTGTTATCAAGTTATATAAACATTCCTAATTATAATGAATTGCAAAAAACAAATAGCAAAATGTTAATTACAGCTACCTTCCCAACCAGTGGATCCTTGTAAGTACCCAGAGCCTTGAACATTAGGAACCAGGAATAGCCTTGGCGCACTCAAATTAGTTACAAATACCAATTTAGTTTATACCCTTTTCACATTTTATAAAAAGTAATCAAACAGTTGTACAGGCCTACCATATTACAAAAGCACAAAACTTGCAAAAATTACATTTATACCCCACACCTCCCATCACTGGTATCCCTTGGTTGGAATCAAATCACCACTCACCATCGCAAAGAGAGTGCAGACGCAGGTGACGGTAGCCCACACTGCGATGAATGTGTGCATGTCGTCGTGCTGCTGTTCGTTGAACAGAGGGTTCAAGCACTGCAACCCGCACCCATCCACCCCATCATAATACGAAGCTACGTTGTCGGTCGTTATCAGGGGCGACTCGCATCCTGATTCGTTGAACTTCAAGCTTTTGGTAGCCTGGGACTAACAAAAACAGGAGGGGGTATTTTTGTGGGTGATAAAATCTAAACCTCTCGCTCGAATATGGTTGTAACATGGTGTTTATTATACAATTGCACAGAAGCTGTTGCTTCTTTATATTGCATGGTACATAGTACACACCTCACAGCCATCCTTATACACCTCACTATTATCGCAACGTAGGAAATCGGGCCACCCATACTCCAAGTCCACTATCTTACACGGGCCTCTGGTGATTCTGGCATATCTCTCTGTGGAAAGATGGATTTCCATAAGATTGGATAGTCATTTTTATACCAACAATAAAGATATAACATTGGTAATCGTATGATTACCTTGTGCCCACAGTCAGGTTACTGAATTTAAATTGCAATTTATCAAATACAATGGAGTCGTTGCTACTCTTTTACGATGTTAACTTCTCTAATATAGGATAGGATACTCATGTTTATAACTGGGGAATGGGATAACACAGGTTTTCATAGAATCAACTTACTGTGTGTTGAATATGAGACATTGCTGCAGTTTTTGTTCAAATTCAAGGGAGGGAAGACCAGAAATGGTGCTAATGATCTGATATCGCACACCAAATATAACCACCTGTATATGAGCTGGATATTATTGTTCTCACACTTGGGGAGGTAAACTGCACAAAGAAAAGGTTGTATGGCGCCCCAACATCTCGGCACTGCTCGTATACCTAAGTAGAAATAGTAGAAACTGTCAAGGTATGGGGCAGTGGTTAAGACATAAAATAATAAATGAGAATGCTGCATAAAATCAGAATGCAACCTAGAATGCTAGCACAGGGAATTATGTTTATCCACAGGGTTGTAAATTATGGGAATAATACAATATGTTAACAAAACCTGTCTTCACTATATTTCTGGAGCTAAACCCAATGCTTTTTGATCAACCCATTGATCACACACAACTGGTTTCGATCCCACAACCTTACGACTAAGAGTCCCACACACTACCATGATCCACCCAAGTGCATAGTATAGGGTACACACTCACCTCACATATTACCTGACTACAAGAGCAACTTCTCTTTAACCCCTGTCAAAGTGTCAGCATGAATCTGTCATCAAAGTCTCATAAACATAATATAATGCTTATAAATTATACAAAATTACTTGCAAAGCAAAGAGTGTGTCTCGTTAACATTTGTTACAACTAAGACTTTGTGTAAATTGCGCAACAAGTCTGCTATGCTGGTAACGCTGTGTCTGTTACATTGTGTTTACTCAGCAAATAAAGGCAGCTCACAGTGCGTACTAAATAGAGTGAATCCTTAAACTTTTATACTGAGTTGTTTCTCAGCCAGGAAGGTTGAAATGGAAGTTGATGAGATTGGTGAGATTGAGAAGAATCTGGTTCAGCAGTTGAAGTCATTATGTGATGAAAATGGGAAGGAAATTGATCCCATAAAATCAGTTCCAAAATTTCGTGAGCTTGCCAAGGTTTATGAAAATAAAACTGAGAATAAAAAGAGGAATTGTATTCGTAGTGCAGCTCTGCTTAACGCTGCTATTGTAAGGGAGCCAAACAACCTACAAATCAAAGAGGAACTTCAAAGGTTCTGCTCTGCTGTTCTGCTGAAAGCAAAAGCCAACATAGTTGATGCTGATTTAGTACAAAATACAAATCAAGTACGACAAAAACTAAATGAAGCAAGAAAAGAATTCGGAAAACGTTTTGATAAAATAAAAGGAATCTCGGATGATGTAGATGGCGATAAACTGCTTGCGTTGGAAAAGAAGAAAGTCACAGATGTTCGAAATCTTCAAAATAAAGTTACAGAAACATTTAGTGAGCTGATGAAGTCCGTTTCTGATAATTGCATTGAAATTATGGGAGAACCCCCGTGCAAATATTCTGTAGCAGCAATGGGTTCCTTAGCACGATCTGAGGTTACATTGTATTCAGATATGGAGTTCATCATTCTTCTTGAAAATCCTGTTTCTAAGAGAAAAGATAAAGAAATTATTATGGAGTATTTCAGATGGTTTTCTACAATTTTTCACATTGTTATAATTAATCTCGGAGAAACCATGATTCCTTCTATTGCAATTCCAAGTTTAAATTGGTTTTATGACAAGGTCACACCAAATGGTGTTACATTCGATGGCATGATGCCACATGCAAGCAAAATTCCACTTGGAAGGCAACGAACAGAAAAGAAACCATGGAAAACTGAACTTATAAAAACAGTGGATGAAATGCTTGAACACCTGAAACCAGAGGAAATTATAAAAGAAGGATATCACCTCGGCGACATGCTAAGCAAAACTAGTTATATTTCTGGTGATAAAAGAACTTTTGATGAATATCAGCAAAAGTCGCATGCTGTTGTAACAAGTAACGACAAAGAAAATCAATTTTCGGAGCTTCTGAAACAAATTGATGAGGATTTGCAGAATTTAGACATCAAGGATCAACAATTGAGTGCATCAATGAATTTTCAAAGTTTCAACATCAAGAGAGTGATCTATCGCAGTGCATCAATTTTCGTAGCACCATTGGGCCGAATTTATTCCATCAAAGAATCATCATGCTTTGATATCATCGATAAATTAGAAGAAGATAAAAGATGTAGTGGAATCGTGGCTCACAAACTTAGATTTATGGTGGCAATAGCTTGTGAGCTCAGGTTTAAAGTTTACCAATCAAAGGGAAGACAGAATGACATTTTTATGGAAGGTTCTGGTTATAAGAAAGTTGTTTCAGGTTTGGTTGAACTTATTGGCAAACAAAGCCTTTCAACATTTATGGTAACTACACACATGCTACATCAGGTGTTAAGGAAGAAATTAACGCCGGGTGCTCCACTTGATCTTGATATATTGGAAAATGCTGCGTGGGAATTTAAGGCAAAAGTTCTAATGTTGCCCCAGCTTGGTTTCGAGAATGACTTGAAGCTGGAAATTGCAAAACTCGGTTCCACTATTCAACTCAGTGATGTTGAAATCGATGATTGTTTGAATGCGGTGCGTAGATTATATGACATGAATAAATACCAGCTCGGGTTGAATTTGTGTCGGAAAATACGTCCTCTATGTAAAGATGTTCTTCAAGTATTTCGAACTAAAGTTTATGAGCTACAATGCAATGTAAGATTGCGTCGCTATGATGCACGAGAAGTTGAAGCTCAGCTTGTTGAGTTGGATGGACTGATGGTTTATGTTGCAGTGGCACCACCTGGTAATTTATGGCGATGGTATGTTGCACAGCAATATGCTCGTTGCTTAGATCAGCTTCGTTGCTTCCATCGCGCAGTTAATGTTTGGGAAACATGTCTTTATTATCATGAACAATGGGAACAAACAGCAGATGCCAAATATGCGTTGAAATACACCAAACCCATGTTGTTAATACAATACTCAATTTCACTTCATATGGTTCGAAATTACAACAAGTCAATTGAAGTGTCGCATAAAGCGTTGGGAATGTTAGAAGAAACCAATCGAAGTACAACGTTCCATATGTACATTTATGACAATCTCGGTCGTTGCTATCTTGTCATAAAAAAATATTTTAAATCTTTTATTTGTTTTCTTGAATCCGCCAGAATAGCTGGTTCTGTCGATAATGATCCTTCATATCTAAAAGATTATACTCAAATAGTTTACGAACACTTACTCACACAAGATCACCACATTCTTCAACTGAATTTTGATTTTTCATTGGATCTTGATTGAAATTTGTTTCAAATCGTCAATAAAACAGTGATATTATGGTATCGACGCTTCCACATAAATAATTGTTTCGCTGTGTGTTATAACTATTAATTCGCCATGTTTTTATTTTATGTTAAAGTTAAACTAATCAACCTACTGTGTGGCCAAATGGTTAATGCAGCCGATTCATATGCAGCATGTGTGGCTGTATTTTCATATAACTAATTGTTTATAAAGAGGCAGAGCCCATCGCTGGTTTCCTTATTACATTGTATTTAGCGACCACCATTCAGCCCTTAACTGAGCAGCTATTGTGTATTTAGTGATCACATAATTATGTTTGATATTGTTATTTACTTAATGTTTTAAACTGTATATTCTATTGAATGAGGTAATCAATAAATAATGATGAAACCAAATGATCTTGTGTGTTGAATTTGACCTGAGACTCCGACCTTAACTTAATCAGTGGCGGCACACGACCATGGTTGCTGCAAACTCAATAAAATATGCGACTCCTTTATTTAAATCCCAAGAAGTCGGACTTGTCATGTTGAAAAAAAAACTTAATACTAGGCCATGAAAAACATAATACTAAGCCATGAAAAACATAATACTAGGCCATGAAAAACATAATACTAAGCCATGAAAAACATAATACTAGGCCATGAAAAACATAATACTAAGCCATGAAAAACATAATACTAGGCCATGAATAACTTAATACTAGGCCATGAAAAACATAATACTAAGCCATGAAAAACATAATACTAAGCCATGAAAAACATAATACTAGGCCATGAATAACTTAATACTAGGCCATGAAAAACATAATACTAGGCCATGAAAAACATAATACTAGGCCATGAATAACTTAATACTAGGCCATGAAAAACATAATACTAGGCCATGAAAAACATAATACTGGGCCATGAAAAACATAATACTAAGCCATGAAAAACATAATACTAGGCCATGAAAAACATAATACTATGCCATGAAAAACATAATACTAGGCCATGAATAACTTAATACTAGGCCATGAAAAACATAATACTAAGCCATGAAAAACATAATACTATGCCATGAAAAACATAATACTAGGCCATGAATAACTTAATACTAGGCCATGAAAAACATAATACTAGGCCATGAATAAGTTAATACTAGGCCATGAATAAGTTAATACTAGGCCATGAATAACATAATACTAGGCCATGAATAACTTAATACTAGGCCATGAAAAACATAATACTAGGCCATGAAAAACATAATACTATGCCATGAAAAACTTAATATTAGGCCATGAAAAACTTAATACTAGGCCATGAAAAACATAATACTATGCCATGAAAAACATAATACTAGGCCATGAAAAACTTAATACTAGGCCATGAAAAACTTAATACTAGGCCATGAAAAACATAATACTAGGCCATGAAAAACATAATACTAGGCCATGAAAAACTTAATACTAGGCCATGAAAAACTTAATATTAGGCCATGAAAAACTTAATACTAGGCCATGAAAAACATAATACTAGGCCATGAAAAACATAATACTAGGCCATGAAAATCATAATATTAGGCCATGAAAAACTTAATACTAGGCCATGAATAACATAATACTAGGCCATGAAAAACTAAATACTAGGCCATGAATAACTTAATACCAGGCCATGAAACACTGAATACTAGGCCATGAATAACTTAATACTAGGCCATGAATAACTTAATACCAGGCCATGAAAAACATAATATTAGGCCATGAAAAACATAATATTAGGCCATGAAAAACATAATATTAGGCCATGAAAAACATAATACTAGGCCATGAAAAACATAATATTAGGCCATGAATAACTTAATACCAGGCCATGAAATAATGGGGTGACATAGTATGTATCCCCACATTTTTATACATGGGAGACACGCTACCCCTGACACTTGAAGTAACATAACCCCCACCCTACCCCATTATTTCATGGCCTTTTTTGTGTCATACAACCCTGCCACCATGGAAATCAACACGTATACATCCACCCATTGCTAACCACCCACCTCGCTAATCTTGATTCCATTATTATCGAGTTGAACCAACCTCACCCCCCCATCATCCCCCCCGGCCACCAACCCCTGCGTGTTCATAGTGAGGCTGTTGAACATCCCACACTCGATGTCGCCAGATAGCAGCGAATCTGGGGAAGCAAACAACGGTTGAGTACAGTTGTGTGGTTCAGTTAGTGTGAGCAATAAATACAACAATTCTGGGTCTTGGTAACAAGTCCATCATGGGTTCGATACTTAGCCGCTACCCACCTGATATCCCCCCCAGTAGTAAAGTGGCCAGTCCTGTCCCAGCGTCCACTCGAAACAGCTGGCCCCCCACGCAACCCACAAATATTTCACCCCGACTCGACCAGCACTGGGACGAGGGTACGACTCTCGGACGACGGTGTTCTGGGGCCTGAAATGGGTGAGAAATGGGGAGATTTAATATCCAGCTCATTAGCTCATTGGTAATGCATTTGACTATTGGCTGGAAGGTGGTGGGATTAAAACCGGCCGACTCGCCAATTTGGAAAGGCACATATCAGGTACATTGGCTAGAACTCATTATGTAGTTGCCTATTATAGTCGGTTGTGTCCTTGGGCAAGGTACTTTACGGACATTGCCTGAACCCACCGGATTATTGTTTTCTTTTAAATTAAAGGAACGTGTCTATCATACACAACACACTGCAATAGCTCCGATAACTTGGCAATGAGCGCGATGTAATAAACATGAGTATCCTGCTATTTTAAGTTTTTAGTTTAATTCGGAAGTTTAAAGGACTTTAATCCCTTTACTTGACTACTACCATGAATAAAAAATAAGAAAATCCCATTTGAATATCTTGTCATTTGAATTGATTTACCCAGGAACCACCGGCATAAATAAGTGGTCGTCTCACCTCGAACTTATCGACGGCCGCCCCAACCAACCCGGCCCGAGTGGAAGCCGGGAGATGCACGTGGTGCCCCAACCTGGTCCCCGATCGTGACACCGTGTCGTCGTCATGGTGGGTGACAACCCCGTCTGTCGTTGGGAGGTTTACAACCCTGAAAACAGCAACAAAGTTAGTGGAAATAGAGATTTAGGTTCATGTTAGTAATTTTAGTAAATCTTGGTAATTTGAACAATTTTTAGCTTCAAGGATTTTAAAAGTTGCAATCGCTGCAGTGAACCGATTGTGAAATTTGAGCGAATGCTTTTATTTCCTTTTATCAAATTCTCTCCTGCAGTGTTAAACCAAAACAGAATTTTTAGTTATTTTTTTGGCAATTTGGTAATTTTCAGATATTTTAAATTGAAAGAATATGGCAAAGCCTTGTAAATATGCAGTAAAGATGAACCAAATCGTCCAAATTACTTTGCTTTCAAGGTTGATATTTCATTGAAATCCTCCACTGTCCAAATAGTGACGCTGGATTCTGTGATCGTTGAAATCTCGTGCTTGTTCATGAGGTTGAAAAGCACTGATGTCACAGGGGATTCCCCTGGAAGCTGAAATGATTGACAGGTGAATGCTATTATCGAGGTTGAATGTTTAGATTTTGTACTCGTTGGTATTAAAATTATATTTAAATCATTTAATCATCTTTATCATTCAAACTATAAATCCAGTATTCGGACACCAAACAAATCGAGATACATTTCACTTGAATGGCTTTCTTTAGTTATCTAAATAAAAAAAAATTTAAAGTTAAAGTTTTTGCGAAATAAAAATCATTTATCACCATAGTCTTGATACCTTCAGTAATTTAAGTAGAAGCTTATTTTTTAAACTTTTTTTTCTGAATAAAAAAAATCTCCAAAAAAACTACTTTGTTAAATCGATTTAAATATTTAACACCAATGAGTTTCTTCGTGAATTTAAGTCGAAACTTATTTGGATCAAAGTAAAACACATCACCAAAATCCTCGAGAAAGTCTTGAAAAAGGCATCCTCGTGGATGAAGAGACGGATCTGACCTTTTCTTTGCATTTGAGATTCCCCGTCTCCCAATCCCAGATGAAGATGGAGAAGTCGGGAAGAGTGGAGCAAGCGACGAGGAGGCTCCCGTGGAGCGAGAAGTGGAGTTGGGAGTAACCCAACATCGCTCCGTCTGCGAGGATCAATATTTTGTATCGGAGCACAAGGTTATCTCTGAGGGTGGGACAACGGTGATTGTTGTGAAATGTGGGAATGTTGGATAATTTCACCATGGCTGTCTATGTGTGTCTGGGATTATTTAATATGTGTTGTATGTTTAACATGTTGTAGCACAAGATTAGTGGAGTAAGATATATCTCTGTGGATGTGTTGTTGTAAAAATATGTGTGTCCGAATTATATGTGTTGTATTTTGTATTTTCCTGTTCCTGTGCCATGACTTGCTTTATATGTCATTATTTAATACTGGGAAAAAAGGAATAAACTAAACCATGTTATAAATGATTTATATAAGTGATCAAGTTCTACTGGATTGAAGCAAAGACACAAATGCCATGCGAAACTGAGATGACGGTAATTATAAAGTGACGCATGTGTGAGTGTGGTACCACTGCCCCCTCACCTTGTAGAATAGAGATCTGCTCACAGTGGGGGAAGTCGTACACCATGATGCTCGGATTCAAGCCTTCCTCTGCGACAGCGAACATCCGATGATGAGATGACCACGCAACTTGGCTCACCCCGTTTCCATCCGGTTGGAACACGCTCTCGCTCCCGTTGGAAACTTGGAGGAATTTAACGCTGTTTCCACACGAGAAGCAAATCATGTCCTGGTCCACGTGGGACAAGTGGTCACCTTTGAACCCCTTCGCCCATCTGTTGGGACATAATGTCCATTGTTACAGGATAGAACATGTTTAAACCAAGGATGGTGAAATGTAATAATCATAATGTAGATTTCTACCACAGAATTAAATAATCATGAAACGTTATCACACGGTAACTACGGATAAATCTTTCCACATGATTTGCCCCTCCTGACTGAATTGCCACATTCATCAAGTCAATAATAAAATCAGAAATAAGAAAATGAAATTAAATATCGAGTGAATAGTGCTTTGTAAGCCACCAATACTCGCCTATAAGGCAATAACGGTTAGTTCTGGGGTTGAGATTAGTTTTTAGGGCAAATTAGTATTTATAATTTTAGTTAGCAGTTTCCCTCCTTCCCTCTTTCCCTCCTTATACATATTTGAGGCATTCAGTAATGCTCATGTTTAGACCCGTATGGAAAGTACGTCAATTTTCGCCGAGATCTCGAGTGTGCACGCGCCAAATATTTAAGTGTGCAGTGTGCAAACGTCCCAAATTGCACACTTCAAGTGTGAATACAATTTCCATTTCCTTACTATTTTACCAAAATCTTAAACAAACATATTATTCTATCCTAAATCTATCGTGATCGTCAGCTAACATATCTATCTACATAACATAGGGTCGGCTACGTAACAAAAAAGGACTGACAGTAAATTACCCGAGGTTCAGAGGTAGGTTTACAGTAAATTACCCGAGGTAGGTTTACAAGTGTGCAAAGACGCAGGGGAAAAAATCTCGAGTGTGCAGCTGACGTACTTTCCATACTGGTGTTTAGATAACCTGTCGCTACGTATCAAGGCAAAGCTACTTACTTCACGTCAAGAGTTCCATACGATAACATCTTTGACGTTTTATTATTTAGTTGCAATTTCACTTAAAGACAAGTCATAAACATTATTTAACCAACTCTGGATAAATATAAAACAATAAACACGTTGAAAGTGTGGGTTGAATTCACATGCGTCTAGAGACAGAACGGTAGTCTGATTTTTCTCTGCTGGATGGCGCTATTTATCAGCTGTACTAAAGCGGGGAGGAGGGAAACTGCTAACTAAAATTACGGACACTAATTTTAACCCATTCCAAAACACTAAACTCAACCACAAGACTAACATTAACTCTAGCCCCATGTTTATTACACCATATACGCATTTTAAGTAAATAGTGTTTACAATCAAAAAACTGCAAAGAGATCGATTACTTTAACCAATGCTTGGACAAATTCCAAAAATGGTTAGACAAGCTGAATGCGGCGTTATGATGAGTTTGTGTATAACTAAGAAACAAAAGAGTTAAAAAGCCGAAAAAAAATATTCCCGTCGGGGAATCGAATCACAGTCTGCCGCGTGACAGGCCGCGACTCTTACCACTATACTAATATAACGAGGAATACTTTCCTAAGTGCGAAAACTAGTATAAGCCAGTCGCGGGTCCAAGCGATCCAAGCGATCCAAGCGGTCCATGCGATCCAAGCGATCCAAGCGATCTGGAGTATTTAGAGGTACCGCTCAGCCGCTTAACACTTGAAAATCGTCACTCCCCAGATAATTCCAAAAAAATAAATAGCGCCACCCAACAGAAAAAAAGTCAGACTACCGTTCTGTCTCTAGTCGCATCTGAATTCAACTTTTTTTTCCAAAATTAGAATTTTGCGGCGTTTCTGTTGCATGGAAACCGATAAAAAGTATACATAGAAACCAAATAGTACTTTCTTGCAAGGGGGCAAAGTTTAATGTAAAAATAAGTTTGAACGATCGTGTGGCCAAATGGTTAAAGCTGTTAATTCAAAGATCAGTTTGTATATAAAAATTAATTTTCAAGCACATCATGGTTTCGAAACTTTGTCCAGTAAAACAAAATAATCCGATTCCTAACCACCGTCCGGTCGGTTTGGTCTAGCGGTTAAGTGCGTCGCCTTTCAATGAAGGAACAAGTCTATCATATACAACACACTGCAATTGCTCCGGTAACCCGACGGTGGGCGCGAGATGATCTGACGATTGCCCATGTGTTAGGTAACCCCCTTGGTTTTCCCATTCACGGAGTTAAACATGAATATCCTATCCTCCTATTCTATCCACTGACGCTGATACACATCAAACGAAATGTTGATGTCTAAATCCGACCAGATAGCTGATAAGAAACAAGGTAACCTGGAAACCTAAAAGTTTTCCAGCCCGAAACCAGTAACTATCAAATTATTTGGTAATAACTTCGAAATCTGGGTAATCGTGTCCCTCGCCAAGGCAATTTAATCTAGCTCTTTATTGAGTTAAACAAGCTTACTGGACGCGGATTCAACAGATTACCATGACTTCAATGATTGATTGTAGGCGCAAAATAATCACGATTGTTCCACGTTATAATCTGCCGATAAACAAGTATTCTACCATAGAGTACTAATATATAGAGTGGACACTCGCGCAAACCGTGACGCGTCTGAACGTTGCATTTCTCTTAGTTGGTATTTTTAGTCAAAAATCGAGCATATTTAATTAATTTTAAAAGTTTAAACAATGCATTGATTACATATATATAATACCTGCAATTTTTACCATTCCCAATTATACAAATCGTTCGCATTTGAAAAAACATCGCCGCCAGTTATATATATTAGTACTCTATGATTCTACGCTAAAAATAAATTAAACTTTTTAGTCAAACTCTTCTTTCGCAAATTTTGTTAAAATTTCAATGTGACGCTTAAAAATTCACAAAGATCCAACATGTATAGTGAAAAACACATGAAGCGTTTATAAGAATAGGGTAATCGTGTTTTCCTGTCCTTGAATGTAGGATATGATAGGGTATTTATGTTTATCCTCGTGAATGGAAACCCCAAGGTGGTTAACACTCGGCAATCGCTAGATCACTTCGCGTCTACGGTCGAGTTACCGAAGCTATTGCAATGTGTTGTGTATGATAGACACGTTTCTTTAATTTGGTAGAACCTAGTAATCCGCTGGGTTCAGGCAATATACGTTAAGTGCCTTATTGCCCAAGGACACAAACGAATAGCTAGCAAATAGGTTTAAACCTGCAACCTTTCGGTCGCTCTAAACCACCAAATTATCCGGTCACCAAAAATGTATGTAACAACGTATAGGTCTTCATTGCAATGAAAATTTTCATATATCTCTTGTCCATAGTCATATGTCTCCAAGATTTAACAGGCGACAATCTTTGGATTACCTAACGGCCGAAGTCGCATAACAGCTATTGTAGTGTGGTGTATCTGTTGCAGTAATCGCTGTAGTTTTGTTCAACCTGAAATGTTTAAAGCAATGATTGAACATAATTTACTCAAAATGACAGGATCTACCAGTTTCTAGCTTGCTTCACTTTCGCTTTCTTTTAGTTTGCGGTCCAACGCGGTAAAAAAATGGGAAAAATTAAATGTTTATAAAAAATTACACTTAGCCTCGAAGAAAGGTGTCCCTATGGGAGTGTGCAATGGGAGAGCCGGCCGGCATTAAAAATCAAAAAATTAAATTTATTACATATAAACATCAAAGAAAAGTGTGTTATATTATGAAAGATATTTTATTTTTTGTCGATTGTTTGGGCAACGTTCGTTACATTAGATTGGGATCGGGTTCTCTGCTTTGTTCGCTACTATTAACAATAGGTTTGGTATCGGGATCGGTTCCTGTTCGGCTTTAATAATTAACAATATAAATACGCTGAATCATGTAGTAACAAGGGCTTTGTCTTCGTCACAAATGATCTTTTGTAAATTTTAAAACACGACGGCCCTTAAGGTGAACAATTTAGATTATGTTAGGATCGGGTTCGGCTCCATGAATTGACCATAGAAATACGCTAAATGTGAAAGCATAATTGGTGAAAATCCCATTGATGAGGGTAAATTATGATAAAACATGACCCTTTCCCAACATCAAACCAACTTTTTATATTTTTAATTCAATAAAATTACAAGTAATGTTTAATTGCAATGATTGTATTATTTATAGGCCTACAGGAAGACAACTTTCCAAAGCGTTTAATAGGAATAAATAGAATCCTTAAAACAAAGAGAGTATTATAAGATTTTATATTTTTTAAAAAGGACATACATTAAGTTGAACCATTACGAAATGAGCTACGTAGTACAGCTATTGCCCGGACTGAAAAGTTTGGTATTTTTATTCCTATCCACCATGGGCTAAGGTTAATGTGTGCTTGTCATTCCCCAGCAACAAATATAACAAAAACTTTATGCTATTTTGATTTATCTCCACTCTTTAAGGGAAACCAAATGTTGTGCTTGTACCAGATCCATAATAGCCTACTGTTGGTTATAGAATAGGATAGGATATTCATCTTTACCCCCGCCCATCGTCGGGTTACCGGAGCTATTGCAATATGTTGTATATATATAGACACATTTGGAAGAACCCATTATGCCGCTGGGTTCAGGCAATGTCCGTAAAGTGCCTTGGCCAAGGACACAACCGACTAGCTAGCGAACAGTTTCGCACCTGAAACCTTTCGATTGAAAAGCGACGCACTTAACCGTTAGACCAACGGGCCGGACAAATATGCCTACTAAACGTGTTTATGCCTACTAAACGTGAAACCTACCTGTTTCCAATCTATTTTCATGTGTATTTGTGGTATTTATGTTACCCTGTATATATCATATGTGTGGGGGTGTGTTACCCTGCAATTGTGGTATGCCTGGGGTAGTGTTGCCCTGTATTTGTCGTATGCCTGGGTTAGTGTTGCCCTGTAATTGTGGTATGTCTGGGGGTGTGTTGGCCTGTATTTGTCGCATGCCTGCGGTAGTGTTGCCTTGTATTTGTGGTATGCCTGGTGTTGTGTTGCCCTGTATTTGTGGTATGCCTGGTGTTGTGTTGCCCTGTATTTGTGGTATGCCTGGGGTAGTGTTGCCCTGTATTTGTCCTATGCCCAGGGTTGTGTTGCCCTGTATTTGTCACATGCCTGGGGTAGTGTTGCCCTGTATTTGTTGTATGCCTGAGGTAGTGTTGCCCTGTATTTATGGTATGCCTGAGGTTGTGTTGCCCTGTATTTGTGGTATGCCTGGGGGTGTGTTGCTCTGTATTTGTTGCATGCCTGGGGTAGTGTTGCCCTGTATTTGTGGTATGCCTGGGGTAGTGTTGCCCTGTATTTGTGGTATGCCCAGGGTTGTGTTGCCCTGTATTTGTCGCATGCCTGGGGTAGTGTTGCCTTGTATTTGTGGTATGCCTGGGGTTGTGTTGGCCTGTATTTATGGTATGCCTGAGGTTGTGTTGCCCTGTATTTGTGGTATGCCTTGGGTAGTGTTGCCCTGTATTTGTGGTATGCCCAGGGTTGTGTTGCCCTGTATTTGTGGTATGCCCAGGGTTGTGTTGCCCTGTATTTGTGGCATGCCCAGGGTTGTGTTGCCCTGTATTTGTCGCATGCCTGGGGTAGTGTTGCCTTGTATTTGTGGTATGCCTGGGGTTGTGTTGCCCTGTATTTGTCGCATGCCTGGGGTAGTGTTGCCTTGTATTTGTGGTATGCCTGGGGTTGTGTTGCCCTGTATTTGTCGCATGCCTGGGGTAGTGTTGCCTTGTATTTGTGGCATGCCTGGGGTAGTGTTGCCCTGTATTTGTCGCATGCCTTGGATTGTGTTGCCCTGTATTTGTCGCATGCCTGGGGTTGTGTTGCCCTGTAATTGTCGCATGCCTGGGGTTGTGTTGCCCTATATTTGTGGCATGCCTTGGGTTGTGTTGCCCTGTATTTGTGGTATGCCTGGGGTAGTGTTGCCCTGTATTTGTGGTATGCCTGGGGTTGTGTTGCCCTGTATTTGTCGCATGCCTGGGGTAGTGTTGCCCTGTATTTGTGGTATGCCTGGGGTTGTGTTGCCCTGTATTTGTCGCATGCCTGGGGTTGTATTGCACTGTATTTGTCGCATGCCTTGGGTAGTGTTGCCCTGTATTTGTGGTATGCCTGGGGTTGTGTTGCCCTGTATTTGGGGTATGCCTGGGGTAGTGTTGCCCTATATTTGGCATATGCCTGGGGTAGTGTTGCCCTGTAATTGTCGCATGCCTGGGGTAGTGTTGCCCTGTATTTTGTGGTATGCCTGGGGTAGTGTTGCCCTGTATTTGTCGCATGCCTTGGGTAGTGTTGCCCTGTATCTGTGGTATGCCCAGGGTTGTATTGCCCTGTATTTGTGGCATGCCCAGGGTTGTGTTGCCCTGTATTTGTCGCATGCCTGGGGTAGTGTTGCCCTGTATTTGCCGCATGCCTGGAGTAGTGTTGCCTTGTATTTGTGGTATGCCTGGGGTAGTGTTGCCCTGTATTTGTGGTAAGCCTGGGGTTGTGTTGCCCTGTATTTGTCGCATGCCTGGGGTGATGTTGCCCTGTATTTGCCGCATGCCTGGAGTAGTGTTGCCTTGTATTTGTGGTATGCCTGGGGTAGTGTTGCCCTGTATTTGTGGTATGCCTAGGGTTGTGTTGCCCTGTATTTGTGGTATGCCTGGGGTAGTGTTGCCCTGTATTTGTGGTATGCCTGGGGTAGTGTTGCCCTGTATTTGTGGTATGCATGGGGTTGTGTTGCCCTGTATTTGTGGTATGCCTGGGGTAGTGTTGCCCTGTATTTGTGGTATGCATGGGGTTGTGTTGCCCTGTATTTGTTACATGCCTGGGGTAGTGTTGCCCTGTATTTGTGGTATGCATGGGGTTGTGTTGCCCTGTATTTGTGGTATGCCTGGGGTAGTGTTGCCCTGTATTTGTGGTATGCCTGGGGTAGTGTTGCCCTGTATTTGTGGTATGCCTGGGGTTGTGTTGCCCTGTATTTGTCGCATGCCTGGGGTAGTGTTGCCCTGTATTTGTGGTATGCCTGGGGTTGTGTTGCCCTGTATTTGTCGCATGCCTGGGGTTGTGTTGCCCTGTATTTGTCGCTTTCCTTCTGTAGTGTTGCCCTGTATTTGTGGTATGCCTGGGGTTGTGTTGCCCTGTATTTGTGGTATGCCTGGGTTAGTGTTGCCCTGTATTTGTGCATATGCCTGGGTTAGTGTTGCCCTGTATTTATGGTATGCCTGGTGGTTGGGCTACCCTGTATACATGGAATGCCTACGCTTGATGTGAACAAGTAATAGGTTGGCCTGTATTCTCGTGTGAATATGTGGGTGGGGATCTACCCTGTATTTGACCGATAAGCTTTCATATCTAGCAATTGATTAAAACATA
>CH002450.1:139801-172319 GCA_000149265.1 Ciona savignyi | reverse complement strand
CTCCCCATCAATATATTACATCTGATAGATTACTTTGGTGGGTGAAAGCTTTAGGCTAAAGGGTTGCAGTTTTGAAACTGGTCTTTAGCTAGTCAATTGTGTCCTTGCGCAACGCACCTAATGTACATTGCCTGAACCCAGCAGATTAATGGGTTCTATCAAATTGAAGGAACATGTCTATAATACACAACACACTGTAATAGCTCCGGCAACCTGACGGTGGGCGCGAGGTGATCTGACGATTGTCCGTGTGTTAACCTCCTTGGTTTTTCCATTCACGGATAAACATGAATATCCTATCCTATCCCACTTGCAAGAACAAAGGTGATTAATTTATCCCATCATTAACTACAGACATATAAGATCATAATAAATAGTTTATATAAGAACAAATGTGTTCTTACTAAAATCTAAATCTTTGTTACATTAAAACAATGGCTCTATGTGGAAGGTGGTGTCTGCAGAAAGTCCATTCCATTCGAACAAACAGTCAATTATTACAAGCTGGATTCCAACAACTTAAAGTAAGGAAGCCCTTGTCTCAGAATAATCTGTTCTACCCAGAGCAGACTGCATATATGTAGTATCACATCTATGGTGGCCATTGTCAAGTTACCGTAGCTGTTAAAGTATGTTGTGTATGATTCACATCTTTATTCAATTTAGTCGAACTTATTAATCCTCTGGGTTCAGTTCATGTCCGTTTATTACCTTGCCTTTAAGGACACAACCGACTAGCTAGCGACCAGTTTCGAACCTCCAACCTTTCAGCTGAAATGCGAAGCACTAACCCACCAAGCTATACAGTCGAAATATTTTAAATATTCCGACAATTTTTTCCAGAATTCTCCGATTCAACAATTCCGGAAGTCGGTAACCGTGGCAACCAACGTGAACAATGGAACAAAGAAGATTGTCGGTTGGTGGTTGGCTGGCTGTTGTGGTATGGTGGGTATTATGATGTCATAATCAAGTGTGGAATAGTTGAAGTATAAGACGGAAATTAAATAAATAATTTAAAATGAACATTCTGTTCTTCTTTCCAAATATTAATAATGACACAAACTATGAATTTAACACACAGAAAAAGCTATCAAAACCAATAATTATTAAAACACATACAAGGTTACAAGTAAACCATTTCTAAGGATTTTGTTTCGATTTTAAAACCGCGTCCATATATTTTCTTATATTGAATATTGTTTAAATATTTTTCCATGATGTGATTACTGTTTCCTTCTTTCTCTTGCAATTTGTAATTATTGATTTTTAAGGATCTAAAAACCCCCAAAACAACTAAAACTAACATATACACATAGACTGTAGGTGCTGTGGTAATTGGAGGGGTAACGAGGTTAACAGAGTCTGGATTGTCTATGGTCGACTGGCATTTGATCAAAGGAATGAAACCTCCACGAACCCATGAAGAATGGATGGCTGAGTTCGGAAAGTACCAACAATACCCGGAGTTTAAATTGTGAGATAATTTACCAAGATCAGTTTAGGCCTTTATTGTTTGATTTTATTTATTTGTTTCCAAAATATGATATCCCCCCCCCTAGGTTTGGCATCCGCTTCAGATATATTTATTATCTTGCATCCAATTTTTCCATTTTTATTCTTTTTAACGAATTTTAACATTCATGAGACCACGTGTTTATTTCTGGCTACTGATGGTTTATTAATGTGAAGATATCTATATTGGTGACGCAGAAATCACTTTTATGTAAAGAATGGGAAAAATCTCCTCTAAGCCGTCTTGTCCTGTTCCAGTGTTGTGATTTGTTTCGTTTGGTATTATTAAATACTGAGGCAAAAAATGAATAAATCAAACTAAAAATAATTTAATGAGAAGGAATTTTGACAGCACACAATACAAAACCTGTAATCAACACATAATATTTGATTGTTGGATAATTCCAGATTGAACCACGACATGACATTGAAGGAATTCAAGTTCATCTGGCACATGGAGTACGGGCATCGAATGTGGGGGAGGATGATCGGAGTCGTTTACTTCCTTCCAATGTTTTACTTCATGGGGAGGGGCTGGTTGGACAGGTCGATGAAGATTCGCACGGGGCTGTTGGGGTCGTTGCTTGTTTTCCAGGTTTGCTCTTCTGTGTGTTGTGGGTATATATTGAATATAGGACGGGCTATTTATGTTTATCCCTGTGACTGGGAAAACCAAGAGGGTTAACACACGGGCAATCGTCAGATCACCTTGCGCCCACCGTCGGGTTACCGCGGCTATTGCAGTGTGTTGTGTATGATTCACACGTTCCTTCAATTTGGCAGAATCCATTAATCCGCTGGGTTTAGTTCATGTTCGTTAAGTGCCTTGTCCGAGGAGACAACCGACTAGCTAGCAACCAGTTTCGCATCTGCAACCTTTAGATTGAAAGGCGACACACTTAACCGCTAGACCAACCGGCCAGAATTGTGTTTTGCAGACATAAAATTGGATAATGTGGGATATACTTTTATGTAAAACTTATGCGAAATTATAAGATTTACACTTGTTAGATTACCTTATGTCCACTGTCGGGTTACCGGAGCTGTTGTAATGTGATTTTACACTTGTGTGCGGCCATAGTAAAGATATTATGCTTTAAAAATTAAAATTCAAAAAAGGATGTAAAATGAACTTCAAGAAAAGAGGATATTTGTGTTTTTTGATCTGAGATTTAAACAAACCGGTCGTACTATGATGATGTATGTTATATATATATCTCAGTGACAATACTATATCAACGTATTCATACTTGTGCTGTCATTTGCACCAACCACATTGCCCAACTTCAATGCTTCCAACCTCAGTATACTTCCCACAGGGCTTACTAGGTTGGTACATGGTCAAAAGTGGATTGAAGGAGAATCTTAAAAGCACAGATGTTCCACGAGTTAGTCAGTACAGGTGAGAAATGGAACTTTTATAAATTTGTAGCATCTAGAGTTTCAAACCATTATAAAAACTAAAAATCATGTATGTTAAATTATGAAACATTCATAGGATAGAATATTCATGTTTATCCCCGTGAATGGGAAAACCAAGGGAGTTAACACACGGGCAATCATTAGATCACTTCGTGCCCATCGTCGGTTTATAACTCTATTCCATATGACAACCAAATTATCCAATACCAGTTAGGTTTACTTGCATTCTACCATTTACTTTCCTAATTATGTTTAATTACTTGGGTTCTACCAAAATATTGTATTCACTTTTCTTATTAATGTCCTACAGATTAGATTGGTGGGTTACTGTACCGCCTTTCAGTCGAAAGGTTGCAGGTTCATAACCGTCATAAGCTTTAAAACTGGTTGGTTGTGTCCTTGTGCAAGGGACTTAACAGACATTGCCTCAACCTAGTAAAATGCTTGATTCTACCAAATTTAAGAACGACTCAATCATAGACAACACACTGCAATAGCTCCAGTAAATTGACGGTCAGCTGAGATAATCTGATGATTGTCCTGTGTGATACCCCTGTCTGTGTATTAATGCCATTTACGTTTTTCTATATACAAGAATACTACATAAATATCCTCTTGCAATGTAATCATGTTCTCCTTTGAAATTCCATTTTTATGTCTGATATTACGTCAACAATATAAACATCTCACCAGACTTGCTAGTCATCTTGGTTCAGCATTCCTCTTATACACCGGTATGTTGTGGAGCAGTTTATCCATTCTGCTCCCACATAAGTCCATTCCATCCACCCAAGCTGTAAGCTCGCTACGGAAGCTTGTATACAGCACTAAAGGTCTCGTCTTTTTAACTGCTCTGTCAGGTAAACTTTCGTTTTGAACAAAGTTATTTAACCATATTTGTCTCCCAGTAATCTTTTAGTGTATCTCCCCTGCTAGCATATTAGACGCAATCACATCTATCTTGGTGGGGGATTCACCTAAAAGAATCTAACCACTGTTATTATCTGATACATGACCACATTCCAGTTGCAGAAGCTTTTACAGTGTATTGTATATAGTGAGACATTTATTTAATTGTAGTAGAACCCATTATTCCACTATGTCCAAGTGATATCTATTATTTCATCCAAGTATACCAACTAGCTAGCAATATCAATTCAACAACCCTTCGGCTAAAAAAACGATGCACATGTTCAATATCGTGGTATTTTTTTTTCATAGATGACATGACATTGCTTATTATGACATCACAGGAGCGTTTGTAGCTGGATTAGATGCTGGATTGACGTACAATTCGTACCCGAAAATGGGAATCCACTGGTTTCCAAGCGAGCTGTTCAGTTTCAAACCAAAGTGGCTGAATTTCTTTGAAAATCCCACAACAGTGCAGTTTGACCACAGGTTACTGGTGGGTTGGTTTGTTCTTCGTATAAGAACTTAGATATTTATAGGTTTCAATCAAATATGCGGTTGATATATTTTAGAACAGGATATTCATTTTTTTCCCCGTTTATGGAAAACGAAATATCTCACAGGTAGTTATTATATTATGTTTCATTAATTATACCATTACTTCACTGAAAAAAGTTACCACTCACTGTACATTTTTTGGAAAGATTTAAGTTAAATTTTTTGGAAAGATTTAAGATAAATTTTTTGGAAAGATTTAAGATAAAACTTTATATTTGATATCTGTGGAATGTGGATTGATTATGTTCTGCACCCATTATATAACCCTGGTTTTAAAATTCATCTTGGTTATTTGGTTGAAACCTCGAATCAGGGGTAAAGGTGAAAATTAAACTAAAAACAATCTATTTACATTATGGGTTTACTAAGTATTTTTAGCAATTCTCATATTTAATGAAGTACAGTAGGCGTCGCTTAATATGGCTAACTTTGGTCCAAACCATTTGGTCATAATATCCAAATGGTCATAAAAACAGAAGTCGCAATTACCGCCTACTAAATTGATCAAAATAAACGGCTGGTCATATTATCCACGGTTATAATAAGCGCTGACTACTGGAACTTACTTTATATCTCTACCTGTGTTAAATTGGAAAGAGTTTAGTTTATTTTTAGATTTGTAATTATTTTTTCATCATTCTTTTACCGCCAGCTAGCATTAATTGGTTGTGTTTTCGAATTCAAGAATTTTTTATCTTCTTTATTGCCCTAAACGTTTTTTAAAATTTTAATCAAAAATAAAACAAATTATACTTGTACCCCACAGGGCCACACAACATTAGCGCTTGTCACATACACCTGGTACAAAGTACGTATGACTCCTGGTCTCCACTCAAGGGCGTTGCTCGCTTCGAACCTCATGCTCGGGATGGGCTGGTTGCAGGTTGGTTTGGTGTTTTTGTAGTTTCATTGTGCACAACATGTTCGACCAATTAGCTTGGTCGTTTAGTGCGTCACTTTTTAGTCTGAGGTTGCAGGTGCGAAACTGGTCGCTAGCTAGTTCTGGTTGGGTCATTCGACAAGATATGTAGCTGACATTGCCTGAACCCAGCGGATAAATGGGTTTAACTAAATTAAAGGAATATCTCAATCATACACAACAAACTGCAATAGCTCCGGTAACCCGACGGTAGGCGCGAGGTGATCTGACAATTGCCCGTGTGTTAACCCCCATGGTTTTACCATTCACGGGGACAAAACATGAATAACCCATTGCCTGTGTGTTAATGCCTCTTACGCTTTCCATTCTAGGAATAAACATCCATTTCATATCTTAGCACATTGACTGTGGTTACCCAACTGAGGGCAAGGGAAGATGTCTATAAACCTATATTTGCCGCTGACATGGCCACCAAACCTAGCTTGTAATACCATAATTTAAAAATTTGTTAACATCAAAAGATATATAAAATTTCAGGTTTGCTTCCCAATTTTTTAAATTTATTTTTACACTACTTTTATAATATAGCCGACATATTTAACCGTATAAAAGTAATGTAGTCTTGCTGTGTTATCCTGCCTCCTTAAAACAACTGTGCCATTTTCCTTATAATGAGCATTAAGGAGTAAAATAAGCGAAACTTAACATTGCAGGTGGTGCTTGGGATATCCACGTTACTCATGCACGTTCCGACCCATTTGGCCGCAACCCACCAGTCTGGTTCATTAACTTTGCTTTCCTTGACCTTATGGTTAGCCCATGAGCTCAGAAGAATTCCCAAGTAGTCTATTGAATCATGCTGATTTTATAATAGTGTCAATAAATTCAACGCTCACGAAGTCCCTGCTTCTAAAGTTTAATTTGTAATTACCCGTGCAGTAATTTTTAAGGTAGGATTCTCATATTTATTCACGTTAGTGGAAAATGCAGGGAAATTACCTCGCAAACGTCAGATTACCTCGTGATTACGTAAGGGGGCACTACCACAAAGGCATTCGTCAGATCACGTAGGCGGGTGTTATCACACGGGTAAGCGTAAGATTACTTAGTTCCCACCAACGGGTTACAAAGAATCTAAAATGTTACTTGATCAGCTGTACCATCTATAAATATTATCGTGTTTTAATTCGGGTGAAGGAACATAATGCCAGCCTTCTTGTAAAGTCAGTGGTTAATCAAATCAAAATGGCTTAATAATGTACTTGTAGGGAGCCGCTGCAGGCCGCTAGCCTAATGTGCTAGATTGTTCCTTGTAGGTCCCAGGTAAGCCGGTTACAACACCTGATGCGATCTGCGATTCCCTACGCGGTGTCTCGACTCTCAAAGGTGCGCTTTGAGGTTTTCCGCGTAAACGTCCTAGACTTGACTCGCCTATATACTGTCTTTTGTGGTTTGTCGATCAAAGCTTCAGTAGTTTGATAACATCAAGTGTATTTAAAAATTAATGCGATTAACTTAGTTAAATCGTTAGATGTTTTAACAACATAAATTTCAGATAAAACTCCTAGTATCGTCATATACAAGATGTTCTTAATTCGTTAGGAGCTCTCCTCGAGCCAAAGTCAAATAAACTTATATAGGCAAAGTATCCGACAGCTGCGGTAATAATCGTAAACCTAATAATAATATTTCTGTGATGAAGCAATGTCAGCGCAAATGCCGGCGGCTGCGATCATAAATCTGGTGTAATTTTTATCAGGCTCAGTTTCGATCGTATGATCAGCTCGTCACTCAGTCCGCAATTTAATATATGGAATTGGAATAAGAATCGGTGGCGTTAACCATTCAGCCGCACGACCGTTCAATTAGAATTGAAAGAACGCCTTAATGATACACACACTGCAATAACTCCGCTAACCCGGTCTGCACGAGGTAATCTGACGATTGCCAGTGAAAGAAACCATCTCTACGAAAACGCGGGTAATTTGAAGATCATCCGTGTGGTTTTTCTCTTGCGATTTTATATTAATGAAAATAGACATGATAAGCCTTTATTCGAACTTATATTAAAACATAAAATGTCTAAATCTTAGTGGCACCCCGATATGTTGCTAAAAATTAGATTTCTATGTCGAGTAAATGATGGCCGCATGACGAGTTGGATAATTTTTCTTTTCGGTATTTCTCGTGGAGTTTTAGCATAAGGTAAGAACAGTTCGTTCATATTGTGTTTTAAGACAGTTTGACGGTGTTAGATTTAACACAATTGTTACCAAATTAACAGAAGAATTTGTTTTAAGTAAAAATGTCGCTAAAACGCTCGAATAATTGGGAAATGTTGGCAGCACGGTAGTCGGTAGGCAATGTGTTTTTCCCACAGCTTTGAGCTCTCCATAATTATGCTTTATTGGCTAACAATAAAACGAAGGAAACTACACAGTAAAAGTAAAAAACAAGTCTAACTTTGGCCCAAATACTAAACCTCACTCCAGCTGTAGACTAACCATCTCTCTTCGGTTCTTTTATTAAAATATTTCATTTTAATTGTTGAATATTTAATTGATTTGCAGAAATAACATATCTTACAATGAGACAATACCAAATGCATCCTAATTCTTCACTGTAACACATTTAACCATGTAGTCCACAGCCCCATATAGGTTCATGCTAATATCCGACTGTCGATACGGAGTCCCATGTAATTTCCGCTACATTGTTGTAGTAATATCATTGCTTAATAAAGTTACTAAAATTATATATAAAAAATAAATTATAAAACAAACAATAAAAAAACAAAACGTACTTAAAAAAATGTTAACCCCAAGAAGATATTGGACAACAATAAAAGGAGGGAAAGCGGGAATAGGGGGAAAATGCTTACTAAAACTATGGAAATTAATTTTAACCCTGCTCTAAAAACTAATATTAACCCCAGAACTAACTCTAACCCCATGTTTAAAATTAATGCTAATGCCTTAATATTTATTTTAGTGAGCAGTTTTCCTTCTTCCCACTTTCCCTCCTTTTAGTACAATTGTTAAAACAACGTTTCCAACTTCCCAGCACTCCAAGATGGTTGCAAAGAAACCCCATGCCCCCCGTAACAAGGAACTTCGTCGAGGGGTGAATCGATACTCCCGTTCCGCCATGTACGCCAAGCGATACGCGTTCAAACATCGCAAGAACGTCACCAAAGTTGAGAAGAAACAGGATCAAACCTTGAAACTCAAATCTATTGGTGGGGACAAAAATGGAGGCAAGCGATTGGTTGCAAGCAAGAAAATGGTAAAATTTGGAATTTCAATCAGACATTTTGTATTTTAATATGGTATACCTTTGTGTAATGTTATAAAACTGATAAAAAAGTAAAAACTGCACTCCAAATGGAAGGTGAGGCAGTTATTACTTGGGTGGAGGTTTGTGCTCCACTTCGGATATTTTTCAATGAAATTTAGTTGCAGCTGTACAATGCAATACATGTATATGCTGCATGTTGTACACATGTTGCAGCATTGCGGTTAGACGCAGCTGAAAACCTGGTTGCTTGTGCCAATGTGGATCCAATACATTTTGTGACTCGGTTTTGCTTTGTAAGCAGTCCTCTTAAAATGTGTATGCTGATACTGATGGCAAATAATCAAATAATTTTATACTAGTGTCACACTGAAATTGTGCTACGTGGGTTTAGTTACCGCCTTTCCATCAAGCCATTTTATCCCCCTTTCCCCTCTGTCTCCACAAATCCACACAAAAATCCAAGGTCCCAACAACACCCATCCACCACAGCCCAGGTACTACCCGACAGAAGACGTTCCTCGCAAGCTGAGATCGCACGGGAAGAAACCATTCTCCCAACACAAGAGGAAGTTGCGCTCTTCCATTACTCCTGGCACCATCCTCATCCTCTTGGCTGGAGCTCACCGTGGGAAGCGCGTCGTCTTCCTCAAACAACTCGACTCTGGACTTCTCCTTGTCACTGGTGGGTGATTTGAGTCGCAATTTTAACTTTTGAATTTATTCGTTTTTAAATGCTGGATTCACAATCACTTAAAATCAGCCAACTCTAAAAGTCTGTTATTAAATCAAAGTATATATATATATATATCTGTATATCAGGGGAATCTTTATTTACCAGGGCAGGACTACAATGAATATAGGCATACAAGTCCATTCGTTATAGCGAAATGCTAAAAAAAATCAATTTTAATAATAATGATTTTAAATGACTAAACAAATTTTCAATGATTAAGTTTTCACAAATAAATGGCTTTAAATGAATGTATCTTGACTCTGAAATACTGATTTATGTTTACAGGTCCACACAAGCTGAATGGCGTCCCACTGCGACGTGCCAACCAGGTCTATGTGATCGCCACCAAAACCAAGCTTGACATATCCGGAGTGAAAATCCCAGATCGTGTAAACGACGCTTACTTCAGACGGAAGGAACTTGCCAAGCCCAAACATGGGGAAGGAGAGATCTTTGAAACTAACGAAGAGGTTGGTAGGGTATCCATGTTTATCCCCGTGAATGGGAAAACCAAGGAAGTTATCACACGGGTAATCGTCAGATCACTTCGCGCCCATCGTCGGGTTACTGGAGCTATTGCAGTGGGTTGTATATGATAGAAACGTTCCTTCAATTTGGTTGAACCCATTAATCCGCTGGGTTCAGGCAATGTCTGCTGAGAGCCTTGCCCATGGACACAACCGACTAAATAGCGCCTAGTTTTCAAAACAACCCTTTTGTAAGGCGGCTCGCTAACCCACCAAGTTAATTGGATGAGCCAAAGATACTTGTACACATGTGGCCCGTGGGTGTATGCAATGGCACTAACACTATACATCTTTTGGAACAATCAATTAATATTCTGACTGTTGGTGTACTTTGATTGTTCAACTGATAGCATTATAACATGTGCTATCATCATATGACATCATGCCAACATCGGCGCGAGGCAATGAACACACCTATTCAGGGATGATGTTTTTTCCTTAACAAAAATAAACAATTGTTTAAACATTTAAACAAGAATTAAAAAAAGGAAGAATAAGTAAAATAATGGGGATAAAGATGGACAATAATTAAAAGAATATAAGAAAACATATTAAAACTTAAATACAGAATTATAGTTAACCTGTAACCCAGCGGATTAATGGGTTCTATCACATTGAAGAAATGTGTAAATCATATACAACACACTGCAATAGCTCCGGTAACCCGACGATGGGCGCGAGATGATCTAATGATTGCCCGTGTGTTAACCCCCTTGGTTTTCCCATTTACAGAGATAAACCTGAATATCCTATCTATCTAATCCCACTAACCCACCCCCCATGATAGAAATACACGGTTTCCGAGGAGCGAAAGGAAGACCAGGTTAATGTGGACAAACAGCTGCTTGAAGTTGTGAAGAAGGAAGAGTTCATGAAGGGTTATCTCACCGGCAGATTCTATCTCCAAACTGGCCAATACCCGCATAAAATGGCCTTCTAATAAGCTGTGGTGGCGAAATAAATGAAAATCTAAAACTGGTGTTTTTAAGTGTATTTTACTGCACAATCTTTGTTGTATTGGCAGTATTGGTGAGATTAGGATAGGATAGGATAGGATAATGGATAGGATATTCATGTTTATCCCCGTGAATGGGAAAACCCCAGGGGTTATCACACGGGCAATCGTCAGATCACGTCGCGCCCATCGTCGGGTTACCGGAGCTATTGCAGTGTGTTGTATGTGATAGACACGTTCCTTCAATTTGGTAGAAACCCATTAATCCGCTGGGTTCAGGCAATGTCCGTAAAGTGCCTTGCCCAAGGACACAACCGACTAGCTAGCGACCAGTTTCGCACCTGCAACCTTTCGATTGAAAGGCGACGCACTTAACCACTAAACCATCGGGCCGGACAAAGATTGAGGTAATACTGCAGTTTGTGTGTGCATGGGAAGTTCTTCATTTTAAGCCTGGGTTGGAAATGTTATCTCGTAGTGGCACCATTTGGATGTGATTAAGCCCACAATGCGATCGGGTAACCCCCTTGTTTAAGAAGTTCCACAGTTGTCTGAACAGGTGGCATTATACAAAAGAGCTAAGTGGATGCAATTTGTGTCGGTAGATAGTTCGGAACTCTCCTTGTGTGCTCATAACGGAGTTAGTTTCGTAAAAATGTTAAACTGTAAGAGGAAATACAAGTCTTAGGCCAGTGGCATCAAGATTATTTGCATGCTCCCAATCCAGTTGTCCGGCCCGATGGTCTAGCGGTTAAGTGCGTCGCCTTTCAATCGAAAGGTTGCAGGTGCGAAACTGGTCGCTAGCTAGTCGGTTGTGTCCTTGGGCAAGGCACTTTACGGACATTGCCTGAACCCAGCGGATTAATGGGTTCTACCAAATTAAAGGAACGTGTCTATCATATGCAACACACTGCAATAGCTCCGGTAACCCGACGATGGGCGCGAGGTGATCTGACGATTGCCCGTGTGATAACCCCCTAGGTTTTCCCATTCACGGGGATAAACATGAATATCCTATCCAGTGATTCTTACCAGAACTTTGCTAACTATGTGTCTATCAGAACCCAACTTAATGGCTGTATGGTTTCGTGCGTTTCCTTTCTGCCAAATACTTGGAAAACTGGTCGCTACTTGGATGCCATATTCTTTATCCTGCTTACCACCCGAAGCGGCGCATGTGCTTTGTTTCAGAAAACTCAACCCGACTTTAAAAAATAATAAGAATTAAGTTAATTTCTGAAACGCCCACCGAAAGAATCCCTTCGGTAACTGTGCTCATGACGTGTCATGATGGTATATGGAATATTCATGTTTATCCCCGTGAATGGGAAAACCAATGGGGTTAACACAACGGCAATCATCAGATCACCTCGCGCCCACCGTCGGGTTACCGAAGCTATTGCAGTGTGTTGTGTTTGATTTACACGTTCCTTTAATTTAAAAGAACCCATTATTCCGCTGGGTTCAAGCAATGTCCGTTAACGTGCCTGACTAGCTAGCGACCAGTTTCGCACCTACAACCCGTCGGTTGAAAGGCGACGCACTAAACCATGAGACCGATATGTCGGACAAACTTGCGAACACCTAACGCTATAACTCTGGTAACCAGTTGGTCAGTCACGATAGTCCAACGTTTGACAGCGCTGTAACGCCCCTGCGTTCTCCCACAACTAGGCTTTACATAAGAAACCTGAAACAAAAAAAGGATCCCGAAAATAGCGGAAGAAAGTAGTTCAACCGCGTAGATAAAGTCGCTCAACCATAACGATAGTCAGACAATGCAAAACAGGATAACAACGTTAAAAGAGTTAAAAGTGGGTTTATGCGTGTTTTGACATTTGGAAGTGAACTATAATTATAATTATGTTTATAATTTAATCGTAGTCTGAATAGCTTGGTGGCTTATTGCGATGTCTTTCAACCATAAGATTGAAGGTTCAAGACTGGTAGGCACTGGTCAATAGCTTACTCAAGGACCAAAGGCACTTAGCGGACTACTAAGTAATCTTGTTAATGTGTTAACGCATCTTTCGTATTGCAATTATAAGGGTAAAGCGTCTTAAATGTTTATCAAAATAGTTTGGTTAGGAAGCTTTAACAAAAAGTGTGCTGTAAATGTGACTTAAATTTTACAGAGATTTAGGCAAAACCTATGCAGTATTTAAATTGTAACTAGCTTTCGTATGCAAATGATGTGTAGCTATGGCAACCAACAACACTACGACGACGACGGTATCGTCAATTTTTGATTTATTTAAGCAGCCCCAGTGCACAAAACTGTCTCTGACTCAATGTGTAGAAATCGGAAATACAACTTGTTTTGGATCCAATCTACCGTATAGCCACACTTCGTTTGATCTTGTTACTGATGCTGACACTTTGACAGGGGTTAAAGAGAAGTTGCTCTTGTGGTCAGGTAATATGTGAGTGGAGTATGTGCCCTGTACTATGCACTTGCGTGGTTCATGGTAGTGTGTGGGATTCTCCGGCCCGGTGGTCTAGCGGTTAAGTGCATCGCCTTTCAATCGAAAGGTTGCAGGTGCGAAACTGGTCGCTAGCTAGTCGGTTGTGTCCTTGGGCAAGGCACTTTAAGGACATTGCCTGAACCCAGCGGATTAATGGGTTTTACTAAATTAAAGGAACGTGTCTATCATATACAACACACTGCAATAGCTCCGGTAACCCGACGATGGGCGCGAGGTGATCTGACGGTTGCCCGTGTGATAACCCCCTAGGTTTTCCCATTCACGGGGATAAACATAAATATCCTATATCCTATCCTATTCTCAGTCGAAAGGTTGTGGGATCGAAACCAGTTGTATGTCTTTTGACTCTTATTGACCATTACTGAAACCTAGACAGAATTTTCCTATGGTAGCATTCTTGGTTGCATTCTGATTTTATGCAGCATTCTTATTTATTATTTAATATCTTAGCCACTGCCCCATACCTTGACAGTTTCTACTATTTCTACTTAGGTATACGAGCAGTGCCGAGATGTTGGGACGCCATACAACCTTTGCTTTGTGCAGTTTACCTCCCCAAGTGTGAGAACAATAATATCCAGCTCATAGACAGGTGGGAATATGGGCTATGGAACGTGTGGTTAAATGAACTAAAAGAATAACATTGACTCCAATGTTATATGAATTACTGGTGTTATATCTTTTATTGTTGGTATAAGAATGACTATCCAATCTTATGGAAATCTATCTTTCGACAGAGAGATATGCCAGCACACCAGAGGCCCGTGTAAGATAGTGGACTTGGAGTATGGGTGGCCCGATTTCCTACGTTGCGATAATAGTGAGGTGTATAAGGATGGCTGTGAGGTGTGTACTATGTACCATGCAATATAAAAAAGCAACAGCTTTTGTGCAATTGTATAATAAACACCATGTTACAACCATATCCGAGCGAGAGGTTTAGATTTTATCACCCACAAAAATACCCCCCTCCTGTTTTTGTTAGTCCCAGGCCACCAAAAGCTTGAAGTTCAATGAATCAGGATGCGAGTCGCCCCTGATAGCGACCGACAACGTAGCTTCGTATTATGATGGGGTGGATGGGTGCGGGTTGCAGTGCTTGAACCCTCTGTTCAACGAACAGCAGCACGACGACATGCACACATTCATCGCAGTGTGGGCTACCGTCACCTGCGTCTGCACTCTCTTTGCGATGGTAAGTGGTGATTTGATTTAACCCCGCCCCCAATTTTACTCCATGTTTCTTCCCAAAGCTTTCCTTCTTTGTTGATTGGAAGAACTCGAGCAAATATCCGGCGCGAATCATCTTCTACATCAACCTATGCTTCTTCATGGCCTGTGTGGGCTGGTTGGCCCAGTTCTTCTCCGACGCTCGAGACGAGATTGTTTGTAGAAGGGATGGGACGGTACGCCTTGCCGAGCCTGTGTAAGTTGGATGGTGTTTTGGTGAAGTGTAAGTTGGATGGTGTTTTGGTGAAGTGTAAGTTGGATGGTGTTTTGGTGAAGTACATGTATATTTTAAATTGTGTTGTTTTAATTGTAATATTTCTTGTGTCTTATTTTGTTGTGTGATTTTAATGGGTTGTGTTCAACAGTGGTAGCGGGGAATCTGCGTCGTGCGTTACCATATTCGTTCTCGTCTATTTCTTCCTCATGGCTGGCATAGTTTGGTTCGATATTCTCTCCTATTCCTGGTTCCTAATGTTCAAGGCTCTGGGTACTTACAAGGATCCACTGGTTGGGAAGGTAGCTGTGATTAACATTTTGCTTTTTGTTTGTTGCAATTCATTATAATTAGAAATGTTTATATAACTTGATAACAGTTGAATGATCAGAAAAAATCATTTATTTGGTTTATCTTTTCCCACCAGTTGCTCTGTCAGTTCAAAATGATGATTCACTGAAAGTTGCCCCGCAGTATAACTTCCGTCATGTAATATTTCTATGTTGCAGACTCGTAAGTTCCACCTAGTGGCTTGGTGCTTGCCGTTCATCCTCGTCCTTGCCTGCCTCGGAGTGTCGCAGATCGATGGGGATTCTATGAGCGGGATTTGTTTCATTGGATACAAGAACCACATGTGAGTCGGCCATGTTTAAAGTTGGAAGTGGAGAAAACTCTTTGAGATTGTTTCCACCGTTTAAACTTCAAAGGAAGATATTCTAATGATCCCAATCCCAATTAAACCCAAATGTCCCACACTTTATCTTTTCTACTAACGCAGGTACAGACTTGGATTCCTACTTGTACCAGTTGGCATTGTTCTACTGGTCGCCGGCTTTTTCCTGCTTCGTGGCTTAGCTGCTCTGTTCTCGCTTAAGAAGGGACAATCTGGACTGCTGAGCGATAGCGCCGTGTCCAAGATAACGTGGACCATGGCACGGATTGGTGAGTTTGTTGCGCTTGTGAATGGTGACTACCCCAAATATTACAACCACATGAACTATTCGCAGGTATTTTCACCCTTGTAGCGTTCGTATTTGTGTTCGTTACATTCGCCGTGCACGTCTACGAGTTCACCCACCAGACTTTATGGGAAGCCAGTTTCCGGGATTACATCAAGTGAGTTAGTAGGATGGTTTGTGTGTCCTTGTGCTCACAGTCGAGTTGCAGGAGCTGTTACAGTGTGTGGATGGTGGATTCTTGATTTTAAAACTTCTGGTGGGAAAATGGGCTTTTTTAATGTCTTAGTAATGTTGTAATATACCTTGTGCCCACAGCCAAGCTATCGGAAGTATCACAATTATTACAAAGTACTCAAACCCATATTACAAATTTCTTATCATACATTGATTTATACCTATTGTGCTACACCTTGTGGCCACTGTCGAGTCCCCCCAACACAGGTGCCAAGCCAACGTGACCATCCTTGAGACGTTGAGTGGGAACCCAGTGAGATGTGAGCTTGGAAGTCGGCCGAGTATTCCACTCATGAAGCTCAATCTGGTGGCGCTCTTCGGCACTGGTATAGCTATGAGCACGTGGGTGTGGACCAAAGCTTCCGCGTGTAATTGGCGTCGTATGTGGTTTAAGTAAGTGTGATCTGACAATTATGTAGTTATAGCGCCCATTGGTGGAATGTTAAATCATTTTTTCAATATTTTAAAGGCTAATAGGTCGAAGCGATGACGAAATGAAACGAATCCGACACAGAAGCAGAATGATAGCGAGAGCGTTCGCAAATCGACACGCAAGACAACAGAAATCTAAAGAGTGAGTTTTCTTTGGTGTTGATAATATGCTTGGATGGGTTTGTTGTTTATATATCGTGGGGAATCTGTGTGGAGAGTTCAGGCCCGGTGCTAGGAACCGCGGGGCCCCTACTCTTCATAGCAAAATGTATGGGTGTTTATATATCACAAAATACATACTAGTACACACAAACTACAAAAATAGACATTTAATACTTGCTCTAAAACAAATTAAAGGTAATGTGGACGCTTATTTACGATATATTGTTTTACTTCCAAACATATACACTATACAGTATATATATATATATATATATATATTGTTGAGCAACAATATTCATTATGACGTAACAGGCAGACACAGAAATATAAATTTGACTTAGTTACGATGCATAACAAATTGATATTATGAAAAAGAATATTATTTCACTTTTTATTTTACGTTTCAGTAGTATTTTAAACCTCGTAATACAGAAAGACCCACGCTAGCGCGGGGCCCCTTCAAGGTGCGGGGCCCAATTTGATCTAATCGGTCAAATCGGCCTAAAACCGGCCCTGGGAGAGTTAATTAATGGTCGTTATCGGATAAGTTTTGTCTGCTGGTCCGATTGCTGAAACTGTGGAATTTATTTTCCATTTGTTTTGTGCACAAAAGCAATCTTGACCTTTGTAAATCAGGATATTCATGTTTGTGAATGGAAGAGCTTGTATACTGGTTGTAATGATGTACAATTGGACGTATAAAAATTAAATCTGCTATATCAGGGGCCGGCAATTTGCGACTCTTTCATCTTTCTGGTGCAGCTCTTATTGATTTTATTGCTACTGTAGCGAGCCCTTAATAAGTTTAACACCCATGCATAAGTAAAAAAAACAGAAGAATACTCGCGTCTTTATCTCATATAGTGTTGTTTTTCTTTTATTGCAAAAATGTATTACTCGCTTTTTTATTTTGTGACAAATCAGTAAAAATGGCTCTTTAAGTGTAAAAGTTAACCGACCCTTGTGCTATACAGTTGTGTGTGAAAGTGATTCTTTGAAAAGTGTAAAGACTGGTTTGCACCAGATTAAGTCTCCATTATTTCCACTCGATAATAGGAACGACGCAGATGGTGGGATGGAATACAGTGAGCACACCTTCACCCACCAGGACCCACTTGGAATGAACTTCGATCTCAACAGCGTTTCACAGGTACTTTGGTGCACTGTGTGTAGGATGCACTTTGGTGCACTGTGTGTTGGATGCACTTTGGTGCACTGTGTGTTGGATGCACTTTGGTGCACTATGTGTTGGATGCACTTTACATTGGTGCACTGTGCATTGAATGTACTCTGGTGCACTGTGTGTTGCATGTACATTGGTGCACTGTGTGTTGCATGTACATTGGTGCACTGTGTGTTGGACGCACTTTGGTGCACTGTGCATTGAATGTACTCTGGTGCACTGTGTGTTGGATGCACTTTGGTGCACTATGTGTTGGATGCACTTTACATTGATGCACTGTGTGTTGAATGTACATTGGTGCACTGTGTGTTGAATGTACATTGGTGCACTGTGCGTTGGATGCACTTTGGTGAACTGTGTGTTGGATGCACTTTTATGCACTGTGTGTTGGATATACATTGGTGCACTGTGTGTTGGATGCAATTTGGTGCACTGTGTGTTGGATGCACTTTGATGCACTGTGTGTTGGATATACATTGGTGCACTGTGTGTTGGATGCAATTTGGTGCACTGTGTGTTGGATGCAATTTGGTGCACTGTGTGTTGGATGCACTTTGGTGAACTGTGTGTTGGATGCACTTTGGTGCACTGTGTGTAGGATGCACTTTGGTGCACTGTTCGTTGGATGCACTTTGGTGCACTGTGCGTTGGATGTACTTTGGTGCACTGTGCGTTGAATGTACTTTGGAGCACTGTGCGTTGGATGCACTTTGGTGCACTGTGCGCTGGATGCACTTTGGTACACTATGTGTTGGATGCACTTTACATTGGTGCACTGTGTGTTGAATGTACATTGGTGCACTGTGTGTTGAATGTACATTGGTGCACTGTGCGTTGGATGCACTTTACATTGGTGCACTGTGTGTTGGATGCACATTGGTGCACTGTGTGTTGAATGTACATTGGTGCACTGTGTGTTGGATGCAATTTGGTGCACTGTGTGTTGGATGCACTTTACATTGGTGCACTGTGTGTTGAATGTACATTGGTGCACTGTGTGTTGAATGTACATTGGTGCACTGTGTGTTGGATGCAATTTGGTGCACTGTGTGTTGGATGCACTTTGGTGAACTGTGTGTTGGATGCACTTTGGTGCACTGTGTGTAGGATAGGGATGCACAAACTAGAATATCGAATCTTCCGGATTCGAATCCCGTAGGATTCGAATCCAAATATTACGTTTATTTCGAATATTTGGATTCGAAATAATATACATTGCACATTAAGAAACTATAATTGCATGGAGTTCCTTTTTATTTCCATTGTACATATTGCAACAGCGTTGATTACAACGGATATTATAAGCGCGCAGACTTCCACCGTTGCGCCGCAATGTCTGTTTTATAATAACGCAAAAAATTCCCTGCGCATTTAAATAATTATCACATTAAATCGTCTAACCGCAGCGCCGCTTTTCCAGCGGTGTTTATTGCTTTGATCGGCGGTTTGACCTAGGGTTACGTTGACCTAGATTCAATACATGACCACTGACGCACTCCCGTTTTTCCCCATGTTCTTCCCATTACTAAGTATTAGCTAGAGAGAACAGTAGGCTGACATCGGTTAACGGTTTTTTTGTTTGATCAGTTAACCGTTATAAGAATCTGGGTTCTTGCACACTGCACAGCCCTCGCAGACACATAAATATTTGGTATATTCTTTCCGTATTGTTGACGCTGAACAGCGTATAACCATGCAATATTTCAGCGGGGGAAGTAGTTAGATTAAACACTAACTCCTGGCTTAATCTTTTAGCTTTGTAAATCGTTAGTATCATAGTTCTATCCCAGTTAGTTCGAGGCATAGGGCCGATTGTGACGTCATACAATTTCGCGCAACGGTAACATTTTACTGAAGTCGCCGCCTATGATTATAAGTATTTAATCACACTGGCCAAAGAGGTAGTCAGCGCCAGCAGAAATTTTTGACGATCTTGCCACTTTAACTCGAGTTTGCTTTTTAATATAGAATAGGATTCGATATTCTGGATTCGAAATAACTATTCTAGAATACCAAGATATTCTAGTTTGTGCATCCCCAGTGTAGGATGCACTTTGGTGCACTGTGCGTTGGATGTACTTTGGTGCACTGTGCGTTGGATGCACTTTGGTGCACTGTGCGTTGGATGCACTTTGGTGAACTGTGTGTAGGATGCACTTTGGTGCACTGTGGTGTTGGATGCAATTTGGTGCACTGTGTGTTGGATGCACTTTGGTGAACTGTGTGTTGGATGCACTTTGGTGCACTGTGTGTTGGATGCACTTTGGTGCACTGTGTGTTGCATGTACATTGGTGTACTGTGTGTTGGATGCACTTTGGTGCACTGTGTGTTGGATGCACTTTGGTACACTATGTGTTGGATGCACTTTGGTGCACTATGTGTTGGATGCACTTTGGTGAACTGTGTGTTGGATGCACTTTGGTACACTGTGTGTTGGATGCACTTTGGTGCACTATGTGTTGCATGTACGTTGGTGCACTGTGTGTTGGATGCACTTTGGTGCACTATGTGTTGGATGCACTTTGGTGAACTGTGTGTTGGATGCACTTTGGTGCACTGTGTGTTGGATGTACTCTGGTGCACTGTGTGTTGGATGCACTTTGGTGCACTGTGTGTTGGATGCACTTTGGTGCACTGTGTGTTGCATGTACATTGGTGTACTGTGTGTTGGATGCACTTTGGTGCACTGTGTGTTGGATGCACTTTGGTACACTATGTGTTGGATGCACTTTGGTGCACTATGTGTTGGATGCACTTTGGTGAACTGTGTGTTGGATGCACTTTGGTACACTGTGTGTTGGATGCACTTTGGTGCACTATGTGTTGCATGTACTTTGGTGCACTGTGTGTTGGATGCACTTTGGTGCACTATGTGTTGGATGCACTTTGGTGAACTGTGTGTTGGATGCACTTTGGTGCACTGTGTGTTGGATGTACTCTGGTGCACTGTGTGTTGGATGCACTTTGGAGCACTGTGCGTTGAATAAACTTTGGTGCAAGCTTCATATTTCTCAGGAAATGTCATCAAGTTGGGTCCGCAATGTTCCAAATATGGTGAAGCGACGCGGGGGAATGCTCCCGGATGAACAACCACACGATGGGGACGAAGAGATCAACGAACCTGGATTGTGGGCTGTCTCGCAATATGTGAGTATATTGTTTCTATGGCAAAGTATATTGTTTCTATGCTAAAGTATATTGTTTCTATGGCAAAACTCTGGTTTTACATTGAACAGATCGAAGGATCCAACTTGAAGAGAAAGTTAAGTCCGCTACCAGTCAAACAAGCCACAAAATTAAAGGTAACTTTATGTTCTGCAGTATGTAATCTCTCCAACTAATGTGGTATCCATTCCAACCCACATGTTATCCTTTCAAACCCACATGGTATCTATTCTAACCCATGTGGCATCCATTCTAACCTAGTGGTATCCATTATAACCCATGTGGTATCCATTCTAACCAAATGGTATCTTTTCCAACCCATGTGGTATCCATTCTAACCCACATGGTATCCATTCTAACCAAATGGTATCTTTTCCAACCCATGTGGTATCCATTCTAACCCACATGGTATCCATTCCAACCTACATGGTATCCATTCCAACCTACATGGTATCCATTCCAACCCATGTGACATCCATTCTAACCCATATCCCATCAAAGGCACACGATGACGCGTTCATAGGGTCATCCCCGTACAACTACAGACTTGATCAGCCACATATATTGCAACAAGCTAACAAACAACAAACCAATGGTAGGATATTCATGTTTCATGGCCTGGTTGGGAAAATACAGGAGGGTGCTAGCAGGGGCGTTATAACATGGGCAATTATCAGATTATCTCATGCCCATTGTTGGGCTACTGCAGCTATTTAATTGTGTTGGATATGTTACAGACATTATTACAGTTTTAACTGATTCCATTAAGCCCAAGTGAACAGTAGACAAGCTAGCGGTTGGTTTCGATCCTACAACCTTTCGATTGACAGCCCAACATTCTACGAATGAACTAACCAGCCAATGGTGTGGCAGCCATTGATATAAGTATTTGAAGTTTGGAGGTGATATGAGTGGTGTTGCATGGGGGTTATGGTACAGAGGTATTTATTACTTTGCATTTTCCAGTGAATGATGACACAGCACGATTCCAACCACCAGGTGTCCTACCTTGATCCATTTTACCTACCATCATTCATATAAATTACACAAGCTTCTGTATGTTTACCTTTGTACATAGATTTACCTGCATTTTTGTACACTTTTATAATATCTCCTGCCTTTTTATACTACTCTATGGTGCCTTAGGATCCAGAATTTGCAGTATATTTCTTTCATTTTAACAATTTGCAGTAAATTATCAAAGCCATGAATACAATGTTCCCAAAAGAAAGTTTGTTTGCTCTAGACAAAAGATAACTTGTGGATAAGAAATGCGATATACGATTTATTGCATGATATCAGTGGATTAATGGATTGAACAGAAACTATAAAAGCAATGTCCTCATTGTATAGGATACTCACGTTTATCCCTGTGGGTTGGACAATGCAGGGTGAGTTATAACAAGAGTATGCTTTGCTCTAGACCAGGGCTTCCCAAACTGGGGGTCGCGTAATGAATTTTAGGGGTCACAAAGACTACATCAATTTCACACAAACTACTATATCTATTGTACCTTTTTAGATTTTTGAAACTAGTGCAAAACATATATCTTACCAGATTTGTGAACTCTACATAAATAACACTGTTTGTGTGACTTCGTTAAATAATTGACTCCTACCAGTAATCTCGTATAAATGAGAATGCGTGTAGAAGCACACAGCGGGAAGAGAAAGTCTCCTTATTGTACCGCGTTCCAATGTTCTCGTTTAGCTGTAATGTTTTGTAATAGTGGAGCAGTGCTTCGTGAAATAAGGTGTTGATTGTGCATCTGCTAGCTGTTTTAATGGGGAAAAGTTACCCAATGTATGTAGAGGTACGTGCTCCCAAAATTTTGGGGAACTTTAAGTTGTGGTTGCAGACCCAAGCTTAAATTTTTAGTTAAACAAATATCTAAGGCTTTTTGTGGCAGTATTCCACGAAAAAAACCTTTTGTAAGATCAGTAAGCATTGGAGAGAAAGGGAGAATAATTGTTTATTTTTATAATCATATCGGTAGAAAAGTGGCACATCATGATTATTTTGTTCCTTAGTGTGACACTTATTAGGTTAAAAATCCCATGGTACAGTAGCATGTACTGCGATTGATGTATGTTTAAAAATTTACGATGGTTTTCCGTTAAAAACAATTAAAGAATCAATTTTACTGACTTATACTTCTTAAAAGTGTACCCGTTCAATGTTCCCTTATTTTGGTTATTTAATTATTTGTTTTAGAGGTAGAAGCTGCATGGCATCGAGGAATTCCTAGGAGAGAGTGTTTCATGCGGAACGACAAAAAGAAAAAAGTTTCTTTTTGGAGGCTAAATTTTTACAACGCCATCTGCAGTCTGCACTTCTGCAGTGCACCGACAACGTGTTGGTAAGTTGAGCGTAGTTTTATTTAAATAACCCTAATCTTTAGTTAACAATATTATTTTTACAGAGATGGAAATAAATGAAAACATATCTGTACGCGGCAGTAGCTCCATAATTATTGGATCTGCTGCCGTCCTTAAAAAGGGGCCAAATATAAAGTAAGTTTAACATTAAGAGGCTTTTATTTATTTGGCAATTTTTTCTCTTTACAGTAATGAAGTAAAAAAGCCCTGTTCGCTGTTCCTGTCTAGAAGGGCATTCAATGAAAAAAAGGTAATTATTTTTTTGCCAGGAGGGATTTCTTTAAACTTTCTTTTGAATAAATATTACCTTTTAAAGCAGTGGTTCCCAACCATTTTGTCTTGGTGACCATCTTAAATTGTTTGCAGATTCCGTGAGCCACACTAATATTCTATCCTTAATGCAAAATTAGAAAGTAGGCAAAAAATGTTTTACTTGCATTTATTAACAAATCAGTGTGATGGTTTATGGACCTTGTAGGTCCGCAGCTAAACGTGTATGATGGTCCCCTTAATTATTTTTACCAATTTCAAGTCTTGACTGATTTCTTTTGTATAATATACTACTTTTCTAATAAAGTTCCAAATTGCTGCCATTGCAAGTTTACAGTCATAGTTTATGACATCACAGTGGACGTATACTGATCTGTTTTAAAGGCATTCAATATGAGTTTTACACATTGCCTTATGCTATTGGTCACAGAAATTTCAAGCAATTTTTCCTAGCCCAAAATTTTCTTTTGCTTTTGTTTGCGAAGTTCAATGGGACTACCATAATAATTCGTCCGGTCCGTTAGTCTAACAGTTAAGTGTGTCGCCTTTCAATCGAAAGGTTGCAGGTGCGAAACTGGTCGCTAGCTAGTTGGTTGTGCCCTTGGGCAAGGCATTTTATGGACATTGCATGAACCCAGCGGATTAATGAGTTCTACCAAATTGAAGGAACGTGTATATCATATACAACACACTGCAATAGCTCCGGTAACCCGACGATGGGTGCGAGGTGATCTGACGATTGCCCGTGTGTTAACCCCCTTGGTTTTCCCATTCACGGGGATAAAGATGAATATCCTATCCTAATAAATAATTCAAGATTTCATTTTTTCAGACAGGGGACAATACCCAAAGGTGCTATGTAAGTGCAATATTTCCAAATTGTATCCTTATTTCGGTTTTGTCTTTCAATTATACATTAACATTACAGATGGCTTAACAAAAAAAATTGTTTGACTGGAGAAGGTGGAAGGAAGACAGGGGAGGAAATGAGAGGGAGGCAGGCAGACAAACCAAAAAATTAATATTGTGAATGTGAACGGTGTACCACATGGAAAATGCTATCACTATTCTTCGGAACTTTGTTACCTTAAAATTATAATAATGAACATGAATGGTTTAAAAAGCGTGTTAAAGAGATTCCAACATGCCCAGGAGGCTCTCTCAATATGTCGTTAGAGTTTTTATTACAGAACTCTTCGCCTGTAGCCATATTCATAACTGTTTGTTACTAAATTCTACTTTAGCCCAGTCTGCCAGGTGCTACCACATAGTGGTTGCTTTAGGTGCAATCTTTGTCTCTGGCACAATACAAGTCGCGCCGCTACCACAAGGATAGCATGACATACACATCACTTTTGGACTTTTGAAGTGCTAACACTTATGAAGAGTGTGCATGTTTGCCTTTTGTAAATGTGTACATGCAAAATGAACTTACACATTAACATAAGAGAATGGAAATACATCCAAAAAATTTTGCTCAGTTAAACTTACCAAGAGGTGATTCCTCATAAGCTTTTAATGTCATATACAACATTTTCAGGATTAATATTATTAAGCAAAGAAACAGCATTTGCAATTAAAAGCGGAATTACAATAAAGCTGTGGCATTTTTTCCCATGACCACATTTCATTGTTTAAAATGGAGCACATATGCTTGCATGGTAAAAGCGATCTTTCCCAACTGCGGCATTGACAGTATATATTCCCTCCAGAAGTACATTTTCGATTCACTGAAAAATGTGAACATTCCATTTTCAGATAACATTGATGCATGTCGTGTGGGAATGTGTTACAAGACTCGAGAGTTGACATCATATGAGTAATAAACCAATTTGGTCTTTCTTTAAGATACGATGGGATAGTGTCAGAAAATTTCCTCACTAATGAGGACATTCCTCTATTTTCTTTAATATACCTAAAAAAACATCTTAATTAGAACATCTTAGTACAAATATTACAAGACTGGAATTTTACAAAAGAAAGAACAAACAATTATTCAATATTACCGAGATTGGCGAGCAGGAATATAATCCTCCATTAACGAAGATAAGAGCCCAGAGAATGATTTGTTGTTTTTTGACAAAAATGTTCTTTAAGATCTCGGTTTTGCCTGAAACAAAACTAGGTAATTTGCTATTAAAACCATTATTCAAACTTGATTTTTTTGCAATTTGATTAAAATTGATACTAAAATATTGCATGTAATAAAAACACAAGTACTGTCAAATTGGTATAAGTTTACAGTAAGGTGTTGTACTTGGGCAATGCACTTAGCTCTAGCAGATGCAGCAGCAAAACATTATTTACTCAAAGTTTGCAGAAGAAAAACAGGTTTAGGGTACCTTTCAACAGCGTTGGTTGTCGTGGACACGGTACATTTAAAGTGGTACTTTTTAAACCCCCAAATCCAACGCTAAAAAAAATAGTTACGTTACGAGAGCTCACATCAAATTACTTTAGTTTGTATACATTATAAAACAAACAAATGTTAGTTAAAACTTGAAATGGTTAAAAAATAATTACCAATATATGTATTTATATTTTATTTTAATGGCTATAATAAATAGGTTTTTATACCTCTTTCACCGGCAACCATATTTTTGAAATATAGTTTTTAAATTTCTGGTTTTGCCACAGCTCTGACAATTTTAATGACTCCAGCGCAGATTCAAATTCCTTGGTGTCTCTTGCATCAGCAACCATGTTAAGAGCTTCCATACATTCAGCGCTGTGTTCGGACATGCAGTTTTCTCCCTTAGCAATCCACCGTTTCCATGCTTGTTTACGATGAAAATCGCACAAGAGTACCGAACAATCTAAATGATAGACATATTATATTAGTACTTTTATACGATAACACAAAATTGTTACATTATTATAAAATTTGTTTCCGTAAAAATTCAAACCATGGCATTAAAGTTTTACTGTTTAGCTGTAAAATTACTATAAACCGGAGTTACTAGTGTAATATCATCGGTCGCTTTATATTGTAGAATTGTGCAAAGTAAATAAATATCTTTCTAATTTACCACTCACTAGTAAACACCTCCTCAAATGCATTGATTTCTTCATTATCGAAATCAGTTAAACAAACATGTGGATTAAATTTTGGATTCCAGGAGCGAATCATCTCAAGTGCTTCTTTGATGCTCTTTTTTGATTCATCTTGAACAATGAACGTGGCCACAACTTGGCAGCCCACATTGGTTTTGACGACCAGGAAAAATAGTGGCAATGCATATTTGGAAGTTTTATATGTTGCATCAAGGCAACACCAATAATTGCCATACAGATTTAACAGATGTTTTTGAAATTCAGTTTGGTAGACAAACAGTAATGTCTGTTCACTATAATCTGTTGGTATTTTAACATCGCCATTTTTGGGGATATTGCTGTTGATAACATCTATATTGTACAGGGTATTTTTTATATGTGGCCTGAAATAAACGCTATTATCAGCATGCTTCGCTTGGTACTCTTCTACCATATGTTCCACATTAACTTGGTCCAATTTACTAAAGCGATTTTTTATGTTTTGGTGATTCATTTTGGTATAAATTTCTTTTCGTTCCGGAAAATATCGCCGGTTTTCAATATTTACAGATTTTCCTTCTGGGAACAGTGTGCTATCAGTTTGTACTTTTAATTTTAATATGCGTCGCATTTCGTTGACGCTTTTAATTCCTTCCATAACATAATTGTTAATCAGTTGTGCAATTCGTTTATCCATGGTCTGAGATCAAAATAAATTTTCCTTCGTGTTCATGAGTTATCTGCCTGATTACTGATTTGAGTGGGGATGCCTTGCTAAGGATTCACAAGTAAACGGTTAGAGTCTGTTGAACATATTCTTTAATCTCACCTTGAAATTAGGATAGTACATCCTTTGATGCATTGTTATTGGGGCGTGACAGTCCAACTTTTTAGTAGGTTGATACATGGCACGCATGACAGAAATAGCTTCTGTATGATCATCCTTTTCTTTCTAGTGTAAAAATTTAATATTAGTCTAGCATAGTTGAAACCTCTGGCGGATCTAGAACAAAATAGTAGGAGTTTCGTGAACAAAGCAAGCACAACTTTTTGTCCAGAGAGCATTTTTTTTTGTAAAAAGGGAAGTTCTGAACCCTGTAAAGACTACTGGGATCTGGCGTTGGTTAAAACATAAGTACAGTACCATATTACAATGCAATGATTTATTTAATATAGAAGATTAATTAGGTTATATTACCAACTCTCTTTCGGCTTTTTGTTTCAGTTTAAAAGCTTTATGTCTATCTGGTCCATGATGACAATGCAGAACTTTTGATCCGCTAAGAGGAGTGTATGGAACATATTCCTTGCAACTTCCATTTGAAAAATGGCTTGTCAACTCCAAACGTCTAAACTTTTTTTGGGAAATCTATAATGTTAAAGATGTGTAAACTTCTAATTAACGCCTAGAACGAAAAAAAAAATATATATATACCAGGTATGGGCATCATCATATTCAGAGGGGCACAAAATTTAAAAATATTTAAAACCAGTAGTAAATTGGTGGCAGTTTACATGGGAGATTAGTTAAAGCATCATCAAAGCGGCAGTCGTCCTCTAAATCCTTAATGAATATAAACTTTTTGTCGTAGGGTACTTACTTCACCTTTATTTTGTTGCATCAATAAAACTAGAACAGCTATTTTAAAGAAATTAATTCTATTATAATGTCACCAAATAGAGATTTGGTCGCAATACCTTTATACAAGTTACCTTCTTTTTGAAATTTGGTTGTCTGAACTGTTACAAATCTGTAGCAGTTTTCAGCTTCAAAAGAAGCAACCCAATGTAGTGCTTCTTCCAAATTATTAAAATGTAAAATTTCTTTAATATTATCCTCAGGACCTTTTTCTTAATAGGAAATAAAAAATAAATTTAAACATTTGACATACAAAAAAACAACTTATGGGTACTATATAGAAAAATGCTACTACAATATGATCTGACGATTGCCCATGTGTTAATTCCCTTGGTTTTCCAATTCACAGGGATAAACATGAATATATTTTCTATCCTATCCTATACACTATTTGTGTGAAAACTAACTCTAAGCTCTAACGATAATCTCAACCCCAACACTAATCTCAACTCTAACCCCAACCTTAACGCTAATCTCTACCTGAACACTAATCCTAACCCAACTAGTCAACCACGGGGTCGTTGTACATTGCACCAGTATCGATATATTACCGGTACTTAATCTGTGAATAACAGTTTACTAACTGCTGCCTTTATATTCATCATACCGCATATTGTTTTTCTAGATTTTCTGGATCTTGAACAAGGAGGTGCGGTTTGAAAATCATCTTCACTATCTAAACTGTCTTCCAACTTGACAACAACTGAAGACTAAAATAAAACCACTGTTAACAAAACATTCTGTTTGATTAGGTCTATGCTGTATGCTAACTGAATAGGCTAGTAGGCTATTGCGTAAGCCAAATTTACTAACATATACCACAGGCCTAGCTGTAACTAAAGTAAACATTTTTGGTATTTCTCCCTACGAACTAAAGTAACCGTACACAGGCCTATGCTATGATTTACGGTATATAAATGTACTCACAGACATCCTTTATTCGCAATCTATTGAACGAAGGTCAATCAAATATTTTAAATGTTTTCCTGTAAAACAAAAGTAGTGAGAAAGGTTATAAAATGAAACCAATGCCATTGCTCAACTTAGCAGACGACGTGGTCGGTGGACTGCAAAAAAAAATTTTTTTCTTTTTGTCGTTCCGCATGAAACACTCTCTCCTAGGAATTCCTCGATGCCATGCAGCTTCTACCGGCTGATACTGGCAGCGTGGGTTCCAACTGAACAACTAAACCCATTATAACTGACGATTAATACTAAAAAAATCGAATTAAATGTCTACTTCTTAGAATGTAGGTCTACCCCTTTTGCCACTATATACGTATACAAAATGTAGTGCTCATGACAAAAATTTAATTTAAAATCGCGTGTAATTATGACATCCCAATTACACGCAACACAGAGAGTCTTAAAAATTTCGACACTCACGGAACCGCAGCACTGCCGAGAAAAAATAGATTTTCTCTCTTCACGATTTAAACCATATGGCTAGTGATTTATTTAGTCACTATATAATTAATATTCCTTAAGATGCCCTTAAAAAATCTATACCCAGCATAGAAAATCCAAAGAAATCATGAAACATTGTAGGAATTCAGTTGTTAGTCGTTCAGTTGTAGGGGTTCAGTTGTAAGTGGTTTAGTTATAAAGGGGTTCAGTCGAAAGCGGTTTAGATGAAAGTGATTCAAGTGTAAGGGTTTATTTGTACGGATTCAGTTTTATGGCTTAAGTTGTAAAGGGGTTTAGTTGTAAAGGGGTTCAGTTGAAAGGGGTTCAGTTGTAAAGGGGTTCAGTTTTAAAGGGGTTCAGTTGTAAAGGGGTTCAGTTGTAAAGGGGTTCAGTTGAAAGGGGTTCAGTTGAAAGGGGTTCAGTTGAAAGGGGTTCAGTTGTAAAGGGGTTCAGTTGTAAAGGGGTTCAGTTGTAAAGGGGTTCAGTTGTAAAGGGGTTCAGTTGTAAAGGGGTTCAGTTGTAAAGGGGTTCAGTTGTAAAGGGGTTCAGTTGTGAAGGGGTTCAGTTGTAAAGGGGTTCAGTTGTAAAGGGGTTCAGTTGTAAAGGGGTTCAGTTGTAAAGGGGTTCAGTTGTAAGGGGTTCAGTTGTAAGGGGTTCAGTTGTAAAGGGGTTCAGTTGTAAAAGGTTCAGTTGTAAAAGGTTCAGTTGTAAAGGGGTTCAGTTGTAAAGGGGTTCAGTTGTAAAGGGTTCAGTTGTAAAGGGTTCAGTTGTAAAAGGGGTTCAGTTGTAAAAGGGGTTCAGTTAAACAGGGTTCAGTTGTAAAGGGTTCAGTTAACTGGTGACCAGCAACGTGGCAATTAGTGATATTGCATTTCGTTTAGTGATTTTGGGAGAAGTTTTAGTGATGTTTGAGAAGGGCAAGTCAATGTCGGAAATAATGTTTTAGACTGTCGCAGATTTAGAACGAAATTGAGGTGAAAACATTTGTTGAGATTTTTTCCACAATTTCTAAGTTTTTGCGAATTCAGTAATTCTAATTCTAATCTAATTTGGAAAAAACTGTGTAGCTCTAATTTTAATTCTAATCTAATTTTGAAAAGCCTAAAAATTTCTAGTTGTCCAAGTCTGCCTCAAAGAGTGGAGATAAATCAAAATAGCATAAAGTTTTTGTTATATTTGTTGCTGGGGAATGACAAGCACACATTAACCTTAGCCCATGGTGGATAGGAATAAAAATACCAAACTTTTCACTCCGGGCAATAGCTGTACTACGTAGCTCATTTCGTAATGGTTTAACTTAATGTATGTTCTTTTTAAAAAATGTAAAATCTTATAATACTCTCTTTGTTTTAAGGATTCTATTTATTCCTATAAAACGCTGTGGAAAGTTGTCTTCCTGTATATATGATACAGTCATTGCGATTGAACATTATTTGTAATTTTATTGGATTAAAAGTATAAAAAGTTAGTTTGATGTTGGGAAAGGGTCATGTTTTATCATAATTCACCCTCATCAATGAAGTTTCCACCAATTATGTTTCCACATTCAGCGTATTTCTATGGTCAATTCATGGAGCCGAACAGAAGCCAAACCCGATCCTAACATAATCTAAATTGTTCACCTTAAGGGCCGTCGTGTTTTAAAATTTACAAAAGGATCATTTGTGACGAAGGCAAAGCCCTTGTTACTACATGATTCAGCGTATTTATATTGTTAATTATTAAAGCCGAACAGGAACCGAACCCGATACCAAACCTATTGTTAATAGTAGCGACTAGCGAACAAAGCAGAGAACCCGATCCCAATCTAATGTAACGAACGTTGCCCAAACAATCGACAAAATATAAAATATCTTTCATAATATAACACACTTTTCTTTGATGCTTATATGTAATAAATTTAATTTTTTTATTTTTAATGCCGGTCGGCTCTCCCATTGCACACTCCCATAGGGACACCTTTATTCGAGGCTAAGTGTAATTTTTTATAAACATTTATTTTTCCCCATTTTGTTTACCACGTTGGACCACAAACTAAAGGGATGCGAAAGCGAAGCAAGCTAGAAGCTAGTTCGTGTCATTTTGAGTAAAATTATGTTCAATCATTGCTTTAAACAATTCAGTTTGAACAAAAGTACAGCGTTTACTGCAACAGATACACCACACTACAATAGCTGTAATGTGACTTCGGCCGTTAGATAATCCAAAGATTGTCGCCTGTTAAATCTTGGAGACATATGACTGTGGACAAGAGATATATGAAAATTTTCATTGCAATGAAGACCTATAAGTTGTTACATACATTCCTGGCGACCGGATAGTTTGGTGGTTTAAAGCGACCGAAAGGTTGCAGGTTTGAAACTATTCGCTAGCTATTCGTTTGTGTCCTTGGGCAATAAGGCACTTAACGTATATTGCCTGAACCCAGCGAATTACTGGGTTCTACCAAATTAAAGAAACGTGTGAATCATACACAACACATTGCAATAGCTTCGGTAACTCGACCGTAGACGCGAAGTGATCTAGCGATTGCCGAGTGTTAACCACCTTGGGGTTTCCATTCACGAGGATAAACATAAATACCCTATCATACCCTACATTCAAGGACAGGAAAACACGATTACCCTATTCAAATGCCAAAATTTTTTGTTAACGGACAGGCGGCGCGGCCGAGCCTTCGCAAAACGACCCAAGCCGAACCGCCGACTTTCGCCTTTTGCGCTCTTACACGCGCCTCTCCCACATAGTAAGGACCTAAGCGGTTCCTAGAGGTACCTCGCGTTAAGCGTCGGCGAAACGAGCCGTTTTTGCCGGCAGACCGACGCCGAAACCCGGCCGAAACCCGGCCGAAATTTCGCCGCGAGTCCGACCCCCCTAACTTTTTCCCGGGTTTGCGCGAGTTCGTTTTTGACATGCAACCGACGG
>CH002450.1:118486-128994 GCA_000149265.1 Ciona savignyi | reverse complement strand
ACTCCATGTGGTGGAAATTCTTTCTTAGTAACGAAGGTAGCTAGATTAGAATCATTGAAGTGAATTATTCATCTCCGCATGTTATTCGGTTTGTTCAGTTCCAGTTATAAAATATATATCGGTTAAAATTAGTTTGTTCACTTATCCACAACCCTAATGCATTTAGCAGTTTAAAATAGTCTTGTTTGGTAAGTGGAGCAGCGAAGAATGTTTATACTCGGATTACTTTTGTGGCCACTCTGGTTATCAGAGATATTGCAGTGTGTTGTATGGATGGATGTGTCATTTGTATCCTGGTGAATGGGGGAATCATGTTGAAGAATTTACCCACGGTTACCACCAAGTAACTCCTACCTATTATCCAGTTACCACAGATATTACAGTGTGTTGTGTGATTGAGACATTCCTTCAGTTTAGTTCAATCCATTAATCCACTGTGTTAATGTGACGTCTGCTAAGTGCCTCGTACTAGGACAGTAACGACAAAGTAGCAGCTGGTTTCGATCCTACAACCTTTTGGTTGAACAGCGACACAATAAACCACCAAGCTGATCTGCCAGACTTACTTTAAACCATTGAATTTAAGCAATGTCTACCATATTTCACCCCATGGTCTGGTAGATCTGTATAAAGCCAATTGTCCAGATAAAGTAAAGAATATACATCATACTTTAAAGTTGGAGTTTAAGGTGTATTTCACCACTTTATATTATAAAAGTTCAAGTAAAATAAACACATACACCAAACTCCAATCTTTAACAAAACTTCAGGTTCTAAATTCAAATAAAATTCCATGATTGGTAAACACAAATGGATGGATGTATGATCTCTATTGCAGCAGATATGAATCCTCATGGAAGGGATTATACACTTCATCAATGGATAGTGTCCAAACATGAATCAGCAAACTCCACAAATATTGGTTCCTGCATTAAATCATTAATCATTTTTGAATTGTTCGGATTCTGATCGATCTCAGTCAACAATCTTCTTAAATGAGGATTTGATAACAGGTTCTTTATTTGTTCGGAATCTTTCAAACGCTCTAAATCTTCTTTAGAAATTTGTTCAGTTTCTTCATAAATTTCAGATTTTGGTGGTGATTCCATTGTTTTAGGCCTCTCATCATGTTTAAAATGGCTGCAACTATCTTCAGCTTTGTGCTTTTTATAACAGTTAACAGAGCAATAGAGTTTATAACATTGTGGGCATTTATATTTGTGCGGATTTTCATTACATACTTGGCAGCGTGGTTTAACCGTCATGTTCCTTGTTATATTCCCTTAAAGTCAGTCTGCAAGTTCTTACAAAGTATTAAGCTACCACCAACCAGTACAAATGAGAAAAATTAAAATTGTGCAACGTATCCCCAATGACATTTGTACAGCTCATACTCACATTGTTAGATTGTCGCCTTTAAACTTAAGGTTGTAGGGTCAAAACCAGTCAATAAACAGCTGTCATTAGGCAAGATATTTAGTGGACATAGCTTGAACCCAGTGGACTTACAGCTCTGTTCATTTAATAGTGAGATAAAACACCATTATTGGTGTAAATGGAAGAGTCTTAGCAAAAACATTGACGTCAAAATAATAATTTTCATCATAATATGAAACGAAATGGCCTATCCTATTGTCAGAGATGGAAATCCCACTGTATGGTCTGAATTAAAACTGAAGGAAAGTATTATTCATATACAACACATCGTAATAGCTTCGTCGTAATCGTGGACGCGAGGTAATCTGAAGATTAGATTTGTTATGACTCTCCCACGTTTTCCCATTCAAGGGTGTTCCCCTATTATGTAAAAGTCTGCTAGTTTCAGCGCTATGTGTGCTGTCCTATCACCTCTTCTTGTGAGATTTATAAATACAAAACAAATCACCTTCAGTAGAACTTTAACCCGAGATACACAGGTGGTATATTTGGATCGCAGCATAAATATCAACTAATTGGTGAAAAAGGTTCCCGGATTCGAAACCAACTGCTGGTTTGAGGAAAATGTGTCCTTCAGCCTGTACATAAAATTGGTGAAACGTTGGAGACGGGAGGTATGATAAAATTTTTTTTTTTTTATATAAAAATTTATTATATATAGAAATGGGCAGCCACTACAATGTTGCATGTAGGATGTAACGTTTGACACTTTGAGTAAGAGGGTTGACCCTCAGTGGATGCACCTTTGGAGTTGTATATTAACGCTCAATGCTGCTGCGCGTGGCTCGAATATGCTGACTCCTATCGGACCCCAATGATCAAGTCCACGCTCGTTGAAAGTTTGTTTGTTTATTGTCAAACGTTGTCAATAGAATTGTCCTGCCCGTTGGTCTAACAGTTAAGTGCGTCGCCTTTCAATCGAAAGGTTGCAGGTGCGAAACTGGTCGCTAGCTAATCGGTTGTGTCCTTGGGCAAGACACTTTACGGATATTGCCTGAACCCAGCGGATTAATGGGTTCTACCAAATTGAAGGAACATGTCTATATATACAACACACTGCAATAGCTCCGGTAAACCGACGATGGGCGCGAGGTGATCTGACAATTGCCCGTGCGTTAACCCCCTTGGTTTTCCCATTCACGGAGATAAAGATGAACCTCCTATCCTAGAACACACAAATAAATCAAAGCACTTTACTGGGGAGCCGTTTCGCTGGACCGACTGGCGTCGGAATAACTGAGCGATGCGATTAATAGACTGTCCGTTTTCCTTTGCTGCTTGTCAACTAGTTCTTTGTTCAATCCCTTGTACTTTCTGAGTCAACTGTGCAACGAAGCCATCAAGCCCGGGAACTCAAGACACTCCCGGCCGCAAACCCGTGCTAATTTTCTGGCAGAACTCATGCCGTACTTTCCCTGTCTGTTGTCACTTAGTTCTGCTTCTTGCCAAGCCACCAGTCCGTTCCAAAGCCTCGTTTCCATCTCCACCAATCTACCGTCAGGCCAAAACTGGACCACGCCCGTCTCACTTCGTCGCACAACATCAGGCCTGGCGGCTCGTGACAAATACGTCATAATCAGTTGACCAAACGCACATTCTTCCCTTACGTCATACCTTGAGGCACTTTATCACATATGTTTGAATTGTGGTGATTACATGGCGAATTTCTGCATAGGATATGGTACTGTGGGAATCCCACACGTATTTTTAATTGTTTCGCTGTATTTTAACTATAATTTCGTCATGCCATATTTTGTGCATGGGAAGTTGCGATTAGTGTCCTGTGTTTGGCAGTTTAAGTGATGAATTGTTTCCCGCGAGCTCTGTTTAACGCATACCAAGCTTTGTGTACAAACATGTTCCTGTTATAATTCTTATATAAACAACGTACAATTCCATAATATCAAAGAGGACTCGGGATGGTCCCTCTTGGCCTGATCGCTCTCCCAACTTTATCCTACTTACTTAGCTATGCCTCTGTGTACAGTACTTTAACTGACTGCAGGCTGCGCGATTACCCAATAAAATACTTGCCCTCTTTTTACCCGTTCTCTTACCCTGGTAAAATTCCGTCTTAAATTTAAAGCGCTGCTAAAGTAATGAGGTATTTATTACTTTGCATTTTCAATGATGACATAGCACGATTCCAACCAATAGGTGTCCTACCTTGACCCATTTACCTACCATCATTCATATAAATTACACAAGATTCTGTATGTTTACCTTTGTACATAGATTTACCTTCATTTTTGTCTACTTTTTTCAGTACTTTTATTTTAACAATGTGTCTATGAGACAGTGGCACACCCGACAAAAGTGAAGATTTAATTGTTCTGAGACAATTGCTCATTACTGTTCACATGCAGGGAACAACATGTTAAAATTCAGCCAATAAAACAACTGTATAATCAAGCGGTGACGCTGTCGTTTAACAAGTTTGACTGCTGATATACAAATTGTATGCAATACATTGCTACACGTATTCGCAATTTAGCTGGAGTCGACATGACAAGTCTGACTTTTTGGGATTTAAATGAAGGAGTCGCGTATTTTATTGAGTTTGCAGCAACCATGGTCGTGTGCCGCCACTGATTAAGTTAAGGTCGGAGTCTCAGGTCAAATTCAACACACAAGATCATTTGGTTTCATCTTTATTATTGATTACCTCATTCAATGGAATATACAGTTTAAAACATTAAGTAAATAACAATATCAAACATAATTATGTGATCACTAAATACACAATAGTTGCTCAGTTAAGGGCTGAATGGTGGTCGCTAAATACAATGTAATATGGGAACCAGCAATGGGCTCTGCCTCTTGATAAAGAATCAGTTATGTGACAATACAGCCACACATGCTGCATATGAATCGGCTGCATTAACCATTCGGAAACAGTTTTTGTCGGAAACAGTTAGCTTCAACATAAAATGAACAACTGTTCAATTGCAACTACAGCTCACATTAATTGATGCTGTTTTTTGACGAAAATGCACATAAAAAGAAACAAAAAGTTACAAGTTTATATACAAAATGTGTAACATAGCATTGCTGTAGTGGCGCTTCATATACCATAATATCACTGTTTTATTGACATTTAAAAAAAAAATTGTTTAGATTCAATGGAAAAACGAGATTCAATTAAAAATTGTGAGAATACAATTGTAAACTGGTGAAAACGCGTTGAATATTATATTTGAGAGGAAATGGTAGTGCATTATTGATAAAACCAGCTATTCTGGCAGATTCAAGAAAACAAATAAAAGATTTAAAATATTTATTTCTGCCAAGATAGCAATGACCACGATTGTAATAAATGTGCATATGGAGCATTGTACTTCGGTTGGTTCCTCCTAACACTCCCAAAACTTCGTGCGACACTTCAAATGCCTTGTCGTATTTTTTAACGAATAGAAGTAAAAACGAGTATTGTGTTAACAACAGGAGTTTTTGGTATTTCCTTTCATATATGTCTTCTGCTGTTTGTTCCCATTGTTCATAATAATGAAGACATATTTCCCAAACCTCAACTGCGCGAGCGAAAAGGTCAAGCCGATGTAAACAAATAGCATATTCCCCTACAACATCCCATCGCCTCCTATCACCAGGTGGTTCCATTGCAACAGAAACCATCAGTACATTTAACTGAACAAGCCGAGCTTCAACTTCTCGTTCATCATAGCGATCCAATCCTACTTTGCATCGTAGCTCATAAACTTTAGTTTGAAATACTTGAAGAACATCTTTACATAGAGGACGTATTTTCTGACACAAATCCAACCCGAGCTGGTATTCATTCATCTCACATAATCTACCCGTTGCAAACAAACAATTAATGATTCCAACATCGCTAAGTTGAATAGTGGAGCCGAGTTTTGCAATTTCTAGCTTAAAGTCATTCTCGAAACCAAGCTGGGGCAACAGAAAATGTTTTGCTTTAAATTCCCATGCAGCATCTTTCAATATATCAAGATCGAGTGGAGCATTCGATGTAAATTTCAACTTTAACAACACACATTGTACTAGGCATGTTGTTACCATGACCGAGGAAAGGCTTCGTTTCCCAATAAGTTCAACCAAACCTGAAACAATTTTCGTATAACCAAAATCTTCCATAAAAATGTCATCCTGTCTTCCCTTTGATTGGTAAACTTTAAACCTGACCTCACAAGCTATTGCCACCATAAATCTAAGTTTGTGAGCCACGATTTCACTACATCTCTTATCTTCTTCTAATTTATCGATGATATCAAAGCATGATGATTCTTTGATGGAATAAATTCGACCCAATGCTGCAGTGAAAATTGTTGCAGTCCGATAGATCACTCTCTTGATGTTGAAACTTCGCAAATTCATTGATGAACTTAAATGCTGAAGAATAATATCCAAATTCTGCAAATCCTCATCAATTTGTTTAAGCAGCTCCGAAAATTGACTTTCTTTATCGTCACTTGTTACAACAGCATGCGACTTTTGCTGATATTCTTTAAAAGTTTTTTTATCACCAGATATATAGCCAGTTTTGCTTAACATGTCCCCGAGGTGATATCCTTCGTTTAGAATTTCCTCTGGTTTCAAGTGTTCAAGCATTTCATCCACTGTTTTTATAAGTTCAGTTTTCCATGGTTTCTTTTCAGTTGGTTGCCTTCCAAGTGGAATTTTGCTTGCACGTGCCTGCATGCCATCGAATGTAACACCATTTGGTGTGACCTTGTCATAAAACCAATCTAAACTAGGAATTTCAACACAAGGAACTACGGTTTCTCTGAGATTGATTATAACAATGTGAAAAATTGTGGAAAACCACCTGAAATACCTCAAGATTATTTCTTTATCTTTTCTCTCTGCAACAGGATTTTCAAGAAGAATGATGAACTCCATATCTGAATACAATGTAACCTCAGATCGTGCTAAGGAACCCATTGCTGCTACAGAATATTTGCACGGGGGTTCTCCCATAATTTCAATGCAATTATCAGAAACGGACTTCATCAGCTCACTAAATGTTTCCGTAACTTTATTTTGAAAATTTCGAACATCTGTGACTTTCTTCTTTTCCAACGCAAGCAGTTCATCGCCATCTACATCATCCAAGATTCTTTTTATTTCATCAAAACTTTTTCGGAATTCTATTCTTGCTTCCCTTAGTTTTTGTCTTGATTTGTCATTTCTACTAAATCAACATCAACTTTTTGGGCTTTTGCTTTAAGCAGAACAGCAGAGCAGAGCCTTTGAAGTTCCTCTTTAATTTGTGGGTTGTTTGGCTCCCTTACAATAGCAGCGTTAAGCAGAGCTGCACTACGAATACAATTCCTCTTTTTATTCTTAGTTTTATTTTCATAAACCTTGGCAAGCTCACGAAATATTGAAACTGATTTTATCGTATCAATTTCCTTCCCATTTCGATCACATAAGGACTTCAAATGCTGAACCAGATTCTTCTCAATCTCACCAATTTCATCAACTTCCATTTCAACCTACCTGGCTGAGAAATAATTCGATAATAAAGTTTAAGTATTCAGTGTTACCTATTTAATACCCACTGTGATTTGCTGAGTAAATACTGTGTACCAGACAGAGAGTTACCAGCATAGCATAGCTGTTGAACAATGTACACAAAGTCCTAGTTTTATAAACTTTTACGACTTTCTTTTCTTTCTTTATAAATAGAATTTACAACCTTGTAGAATAAACAAAATTCCTTGTGCTAGCATTCTGGGTTGCATTCTGATTTTATACAGCATTCTCATTTATTATTTAATGTCTTAACCACTGCCCCATACCTTGACAGTTTCTACTATTTCTACTTAGGTATCCGAGCAGTGCCGAGATGTTGGGACGCCATACAACCTTTGCTTTGTGCAGTTTACCTCCCCAAGTGTGAGAACAATAATATCCAGCTCATAGACAGGTGGGTATATTTTGTGTGCGATATCAGATCATTAGCACCATTTCTGGTCTTCCCTCCCTTGAATTTGGTCTCGCTGGTTGGCACAGTAGTAGTGCGTCGGACCGTCAGCTGAAAGGTTGTGGGATCGAAACCAGGCGCTAAGAAGCTGTGTTCCTTAGCAAACAGACGTTGGAACGCAGTGGATTATTGGGTTGAACAAAAACTGCAGCAATGTCTCATATTCAACACACAGTAAGTTGATTCTATGAAAACCTGTGTTATCCCATCCCCCAGTCATAAACATGAGTATCCTATCCTATATTAGAGAAGTTAACATGGTAAAAGAGTAGCAACGACTCCATTGTATTTGACAAATTGCAATTTAGCTTCAGTAACTCGACTGTGGGCAAAAGGTCATCATTATTATCGTTAAATCTGTATTGTTGGTATAAGAATGACTATCCAATCTTATGGAAATCTATCTTTCCACAGAGAGATATGCCAGCACACCAGAGGCTCGTGTAAGATAGTGGACTTGGGAGTATGGGTGGCCCGATTTCCTACGTTGCGATAATAGTGAGGTATATAAGGATGGCTGTTAGGTGTGTACTATGTACCATGCAATATAAAGAAGCAACAGCTTCTGTGCAATTGTATAATAAACACCATGTTACAACCATATTCGAGCGAGAGGTTTAGATTTTTTCACCCACAAAAAATACCCCCTCCTGTTTTTGTTAGTCCCAGGCCACCAAAAGCTTGAAGTTCAACGAATCAGGATGCGAGTCGCCCCTGATAGCGACCGACAACGTAGCTTCGTATTATGATGGGGTGGATGGGTGCGGGTTGCAGTGCTTGAACCCTCTGTTCAACGAACAGCAGCACGACGACATGCACACATTCATCGCAGTGTGGGCTACCGTCACCTGCGTCTGCACTCTCTTTGCGATGGTGAGTGGTGATTTGATTCCAACCAGGATACCAGTGATGGGAGGTGTGGGTTATAAATGTGATTTTTGCAAGTTTTGTGTTTTTGTAATATGGTCGGCCTGTACAACTGTTTGATTAATTTTTATAAAATGTAAAAAGAGTTCAAACTGAATTGGTATTTGTAACTAATTTGGGTGTGCCAAGGCTATTCCTGGTTCCTAATGTTCAAGGCTCTGGGTACTTACAAAGATCCACTGGTTGGGAAGATAGCTGATGATTATACCATTTTGCTATATGTTTATTGCAATTCATTATAATTAGGAATGTTTATATAACTTGATAACAGTTGAATGATCAGAAAAAATTATTTATATAGTTAATCTTTTCCCACCAGTTGCTCTGTCAGTTTAAAATGATGATTCACTGAAAGTTGCCCCGCAGTATAACTTCCGTCATGTAATATTTCTATGTTGCAGACTCGTAAGTTCCACCTAGTTGGCTTGGTGCTTGCCAACAACTCGATAATAAAGTTTAAGAATTCACTCTATTTAGTACGCACTGTGAGCTGCCTTTATTTGCTGAGTAAACACAATGTAACAGACAGCGTTACCAGCATAGCAGACTTGTTGCGAGGGAAACTAAAAGGAGGGAAAGAGGGAAGGAAGGAAACTACACACTAAAATGAAGATTAGGTCGCTATGGTTAGTGTAATGGGGCTAGGGTTGTAGTTGGTGTTTTGGTGAAGGACTAGAATTAATTTCCATAGTTTTAGTGACCAGTTTCCCTCCTTCCCTCTTTCCCTCCTTTAAGTGTTGCCCCTTGTTGCGCAATGTACACAAAATCTTAGTTTTACAACAGGATAACAACTTTCTTTTTTTCATTTTTTATAGAATTTACAACCCTGTGGATAAACAAGAATTCCCTGTGCTAGCATTTTAGGTTGCATTCTGATTTTATGCAGCATTCTCATTTATTATTTAATGTCCTAACCACTGCCCCATACCTTGACAGTTTTTACTATTTTTACTTAGGTATACGAGCAGTGCCGAGATGTTGGGACGCCATACAACCTTTGCTTTGTGCAGTTTACCTCCCCAAGTGTGAGAACAATAATATCCAGCTCATAGACAGGTGGGTATATTTGGTGTGCGATATCAGATCATTAGCACCATTTCTGGTCTTCCCTCCCTTGAATTTGGTCTCGCTGGTTGGCACAGTAGTAGTGTGTCGGACCGTCAGCTGAAAGGTTGTGGGATCGAAACCAGGCGCTAAGAAGCTGTGTCCCTGAGCAAACAGACGTTGGAACGCAGTGGATTATTGGGTTGAACAAAAACTGCAGCAATGTCTCATATTCAACACACAGTAAGTTGATTCTATGAAAACCTGTGTTATCCCCATCCCCCCCAGTTATAAACATGAGTATCCTATCCTTTATTAGAGAAGTTAACATCGTAAAATAGTAGCAACGACTCGATTGTATTTGACAAATTGCAATTTAGCTTTAGTAACCCAACTGTGTGCACAAGATCATCATATGATCACTGGTGTTATATCTTTATTGTTGGTATAAGAATGACTTTCCAATCTTATCGAAATCTATCTTTCCACAGAGAGATATGCCAGCACACCAGAGGCCCGTGTAAGATAGTGGACTTGGAGTATGGGTGGCCCGATTTCCTACGTTGCGATAATAGTGAGGTGTATAAGGATGGCTGTGAGGTGTGTACTATGTACCATGCAATATAAAGAAGCAACAGCTTCTGTGCAATTGTATAATAAACACCATGTTACAACCATATCCGAGCGAGAGGTTTAGATTTTATCACCCACAAAAATACCCCCTCCTGTTTTTGTTAGTCCCAGGCCACCAAAAGCTTGAAGTTCAACGAATCAGGATGCGAGTCGCCCCTGATAGCGACCGACAACGTAGCTTCGTATTATGATGGGGTGGATGGGTGCGGGTTGCAGTGCTTGAACCCTCTGTTCAACGAACAGCAGCACGACGACATGCACACATTCATCGCAGTGTGGGCTACCGTCACCTGCGTCTGCACTCTCTTTGCGATGGTGAGTGGTGATTTGATTCCAACCAGGATACCAGAGATGGGAGGTGTGGGTTATAAATGTAATTTTTGCAAGTTTTGTGTTTTTGTAATATGGTAGGCCTGTACAACTGTTTGATTACTTTTTATAAAATGTGAAAAGGGTGTAAATTGAATAGGTATTTGTATCTAATTTGGGTGTGCCAAGG
>CH002450.1:94979-118386 GCA_000149265.1 Ciona savignyi | reverse complement strand
GGAATTCCCACCCATCCTAATGTAATATGTCATGGCCTAAATTCCTGGTCCCAGTGCTACCATGGACCCTCTTATACTAATGTAATGTATTATGGCCTACATTCCTGGTCCCAGTGCAACCATGGACCCACCCATACTAATGTAATGTATCATGGCCTACATTCCTGGTCCCAGTGCTACCATGGACCAACCCATACTAATGTAATGTATCATGGCCTACATTTCTGGTCCCAGTGCTACCATGGACCAACCCATACTAATGTAATATATCATGGCCTACATTCCTGGTCCCAGTGCTACCATGGACCCACCCAAACTAATGTATTGTATCATGGCCTACATTCCTGGTCCCAGTGCTACCATGGACCCACCCATACTAATGTATTGTATTAGGCCTACATTCCTAGCCCCAGTGCTACCATGGACCCACCCAAACTAATGTATTGGATCATGGCCAACATTCCTGGTCCCAGTGCTACCATGGACCCACCCATACTAATGTAATGTATCATGGCCTACATTCCTTGTCCCAGTGCTACCATGGACCCACCCATATTAATGTAATGTATCATGGCCTACATTCCTGGTCCCAGTGCTACCATGGACCCACCCATATTAATGTAATGTATCATGGCCTACATTCCTGGTCCCAGTGCTACCATGGACCCACCCAAACTAATGTATTGTATCATGGCCTGCATTCCTGGTCCCAGTGCTACCATGGACCCACCCAAACTAATGTATTGTATCATGGCCTGCATTCCTGGTCCCAGTGCTACCATGGACCCACCCAAACTAATGTATTGTATCATGGCCTACATTCCTAGTCCATTGCTACCATGGACACACTCATACTAATGTAATGTATCATGGCCTACATTCCTGGTCATTGTACTACCATGGACCCACCCATACTAATGTAATGTATAAAAAAATTATTGTTTAATGTCTTAATCACTGTCATATCCGAGCGAAAAGTTAAGTTTTTATCACCCACAAAAATACCCCCCTCCTGTTTTTGTTAGTCCCAGGCCACCAAAAGCTTGAAGTTCAACGAATCAGGATGCGAGTCGCCCCTGATAGCGACCGACAACGTAGCTTCGTATTATGATGGGGTGGATGGGTGCGGGTTGCAGTGCTTGAACCCTCTGTTCAACGAACAGCAGCACGACGACATGCACACATTCATCGCAGTGTGGGCTACCGCACCTGCGTCTGCACTCTCTTTGCGATGGTGAGTGGTGATTTGATTCCAACCAGGATACCAGTGATGGGAGGTGGGTTATAAATGTAATTTTTGGAAGTTTAGTGTTTTTGTAATATGGTAGGCCTATACAACTGTTTGATTACTTTTTATAAAATGTGAAATGCGTATAAACTGAATTGGTATTTGTAAATAATTTGGTGGTGCCAAGGCTATTCCTGGTTCCTAATGTTCAAGGCTCTGGGTACTTACAAGGATCCACTGGTTGGGATGGTAGCTGTGATTAACATTTTGCTATTTGTTTATTGCAATTTATTATAATTAGGAATGTTTATATAACTTGGTAACAGTTGAATGATCAGAAAAAATCATTTATTTATTTAATCTTTTCCCACCAGTTGCTCTGTCAGTTCAAAATGATGATTCACTGAAAGTTGCCCCGCAGTATAACTTCCGTCATGTAATATTTCTATGTTGCAGACTCGTAAGTTCCACCTAGTGGCTTGGTGCTTGCCAACAACTCAATAATAAAGTTTAAGAATTCACTCTATTTAGTACGCACTGTGAGCTGCCTTTATTTGCTGAGTAAACACAATGTAACAGACAGCGTTACCAGCATAGCAGACTTGTTGCAGGAGGGAAACTAAAGAGGAGGGAAATAGGGAAAGGAGGGAAACTACACACTAAAATGAAGATTATTTCGTTATGGTTAGTGTTATGGGGCTGGGGTTGTAGTTGGTGTTTTGGTGAAGGATTAGAATTAATTTCCATAGTTTTAGTGACCAGTTTCCCTCCTTCCCTCTTTCCCTCCTTTAAGTGTTGCCCCTTGTTGCGCAATGTACACAAAGTCTTAGTTTTACAACAGGATAACTTAACGACCTTCTTTTTTCCCTTTTTTGTATAATTTACAACCCTGTGGATAATCAGAATTGCAGCATTCTAGGTTGCATTCTGATTTTATGCAGCATTCTCATTTATTATTTTATGTCTTAACCACTACCCCATACCTTGACAGTTTCTACTATTTCTACTTAGGTATACGAGCAGTGCCGAGATGTTGGGACGCCATACAACCTTTGCTTTGTGCAGTTTACCTCCCCAAGTGTGAGAACAATAATATCCAGCTCATAGACAGGTGGGTATATTTGATGTGCGATATCAGATCATTTTCCTGGTCCTAGTGCTACCATGGACCCACCCATACTAATGTAATGTATCATAGCAAACATTTCTGGTCCCAGTGCTACCATGGACCCACCCATACTAATGTAATGTATCATGGCAAACATTTCTGGTCCCAGTGCTACCATGGACCCACCCATACTAATGTAATGTATCATAGCAAACATTTCTGGTCCCAGTGCTACCATGGACCCACCCATATTAATGTAATGTATCATGGCCTACATTCCTGGTCCCAGTGCCACCATGGACCCACCCATTCCAATGTAATGTATCATGGCCTACATTCCTGGTCTCAGTACTACCATGGACCCACCCATTCCAATGTAATGTATCATGGCCTACATTCCTGGTCCCAGTGCTACCATGGACCCACCCATACTAATATATTGTATCATGGCCTACATTTCTGGTCCCGGTGCTACCATGGACCCACCTATACTAATGTAATGTATCATTGCCTACATTCCTGGTCCCAGTGCTACCATTTGTAATGTATCATGGACTACATTTCTGGTCCCAGTGCTACCATGGACCCACCCATACTACTCTAATGTATCATGGCCTACATTCTTGGTCCCAGGGCTACCATGGACCCACCTATAATACTGTAATGCATCATGGCCTACATTTCTGGTACCAGTGCTACCATAGACCCTCCCATACTAATGTAATGTATCATGGCCTACATTCCTGGTCCCAGTGCTACCATGGATCCACCCATACTAATGTAATATATCATGGCCTACATTCCTGGTCCCAGTGCTACCATAGACCCTCCCATACTAATGTAATGTATTATGGCCTACATTCCTGGTCCCAGTGCTACCATGTACCCACCCATACTAATGTAATATATCATGGCCTACATTCCTGGTCCCAGTGCTACCATAGACCCTCCCATACTAATGTAATGTATCATGGCCTACATTCCTGGTCTCAGTGCTACCATGGACCCACCCATACTAATGTAATGTATCATGGCCTACATTCCTGGTCCCAGTGCTACCATGGACCCATTCCTATGTAATGTATCATGGCCTACATTCCTTGTCCCAGTGCTACCATGGACCCACCCATACTAATGTAATGTATCATGGCCTACATTTCTCGTCCCGGTGCTACCATGGACCCACCTATACTAATGTAATGTATCATTGCCTACATTCCTGGTCCTAGTGCTACCATGGACCCCCCATACTAATGTAATGTATCATGGCCTACATTCCTGGTCCCAGTGCTACCATGGATCCACCCATACTAATGTAATATATCATGGCCTACATTCCTGGTCCCAGTGCTACCATGGATCCACCCATACTAATGTAATATATCATGGCCTACATTCCTGGTCCCAGTGCTACCATGGATCCACCCATACTAATGTAATATATCATGGCCTACATTCCTGGTCCCAGTGCTACCATGGATCCACCCATACTAATGTAATATATCATGGCCTACATTCCTGGTCCCAGTGCTACCATGGACCCACCCATACTAATGTAATGTTTCATTGCCTACATTCCTGGTCCCAGTGCTACCATGGAACCACCCATTCCAATGTAATGTATCATGACCTACATTCCTGGTCCCAGTGCTACCATGGATCCACCCATACTAATGTAATGTATCATTGCATACATTCCTGGTCCCAGTGCTACCATGGACCCACCCATACTAATGTAATGTATCATGGCCTACATTCCTGGTCCCAGTGCTACCATGGATCCACCCATACTAATGTAATGTATCATTGCATACAAGCAGTGCCGAGATGTTGGGACGCCATACAACCTTTGCTTTGTGTAGTTTACCTCCCCAAGTGTAAGAACAATAATATCCAACTCATAGACAGGTGGGAATATGGAACTTCATATAACATCGACTCCAATTATATGATCACTGGTGTTATATTTTTATTGTTGGTATAAGAATGACTTTTCAATCTTATGGAAATCTATCTTTCCACAGAGAGATATGCCAGCACACCAGAGGCCCGTGTAAGATAGTGGACTTGGAGTATGGGTGGCCCATTTCCTACGTTGCGATAATAGTGAGGTGTATAAGGATGGCTGTGAGGTGTGTACTATGTACCATGCAATATAAAGAAGCAACAGCTTCTGTGCAATTGTATAATAAACACCATGTTACAACCATATTGCCATTTATTATAATTAAGAATATTTAACTTAATTTATTTGACTTTGATAATTTATTTGGTTAATCTTTTCCCACCAGTTGCTCTGTCAGTTCAAAATGATGATTCACTGAAAGTTGCCCCGCAGTATAACTTCCGTCATGTAATATTTCTATGTTGCAAAATCGTAAGTTCCACCTAGTGGCTTGGTGCTTGCCAACAACTCGATAATAAAGTTTAAGAATTCACTCTATTTAGTACGCACTGTGAGCTGCCTTTATTTGCTGAGTAAACACAATGTAACAGACAGCGTTACCAGCATAGCAGACTTGTTGCGAGGGAAACTAAAAGGGGGGAAAGAGGGAAGAAGGGAAACTACACACTAAAATGAAGATTAGACGGTTATGGTTAGTGTTATGGGGCTGGGGTTGTAGTTGGTGTTTTGGTGAAGGATTAAAAATAATTTCCATAGTTTTAGTGACCAGTTTTCCTCTTTCCTCTTTCCCTCCTTTAAGTTTTGCCCCTTGTTGCGCAATGTACACAAAGTTTTAGTTTTACGACAGGATAACCTAACGACTTTCTTTTTTCTCTTTTTCATAATTTACAACCCTGTGAATAAACAGAATTTACTGTGCTAGCATTCTAGGTTGCATTCTGATTTTATGCAGCATTCTCATTTATTATTTAATGTCTTAACCACTGCCCCATACCTTGACAGTTTCTACTATTTCTACTTAGGTATACGAGCAGTGCCGAGATGTTGGGACGCCATACAACCTTTGCTTTGTGCAGTTTACCTCCCCAAGTGTGAGAACAATAATATCCAGCTCATAGACAGGTGGGTATATTTGGTGTGCGATATCAGATCATTCCTGGTCCCAGTGCTACCATGGACCCACCCATACTAATGTAATGTATCATGGCCTACATTCCTGGTCCCAGTGCTACCATGGAGCCACCCATACTAATGTATTGTATCATGGCCTACTTTCTGGTCCCAGTGCTACCATGGACCCACCCATACTAATGTAATGTATCATGGCCTACATTCCTGGTCCCAGTGCTACCATGGACCCACCCATACTAATGTAATGTATCACAGCCTACATTCCTGGTCCCAGTGCTACCATGGACCCACCCATACTAATGTAATGTATCATGGCCTACATTCCTGGTCCCAGTGCTACCATGGACCCAACCATACTAATGTAATGTATCATGGACTACATTCCTGGTCCCAGTGCTACCATGGACCCACCCATACTAATGTATTGTATCATGGCCTACATTCCTGGTCGCAGTGCTACCATGGTCCATGGTACCATACATTCCTGGTCCCAGTGCTACCATGGACCCACCCATACTAATGTAATGTATCATGGCCTACATTCCTGGTCCCAGTGCTACCATGGACCCACCCATACTAATGTAATGCATCATGGCCTACATTCCTGGTCCCAGTGCTACCATGGACCCACCCATACTAATGTATTGTATCAAGGGCTTTATTCCTGGTCCCAGTGCTACTATGGACCCACCCATACTAATGTAATGTATCATGGCCTACATTCCTATTCCCAGGGCTACCTACCATGGACCCACCTATACTAATGTAATGTATCATGGCCTAAATTCCTGGTCCTGGTGCTACCAAGGACCCACCACCCATACTAATGTAATGTATCATGGCCTACATTCCTGGTTCCAGTGCTACCATGGACCCACCAATACTAATGTAATGTATCATGGCCTACATTCCTGGTCCCAGTGCTACCATGGACCCACCAATACTAATGTAATGTATCATGACCTACATTCCTGGTCCCAGTGCTACCATGGACCCAGCCATACTAATGTAATGTATCATGTTCTACATTCCTGGTCCTGGTGCTACAATGGACCCACCCATACTAATGTAATGTATCATGGCCTACATTCCTATTCCAGTGCTACCATGGACCCACCCATACTAATGTAATGTATCATGTTCTACATTCCTGGACCTGGTGCTACCATAGACCCACCCATGAGGTGTGTACTATGTGGCAACTACTATAATATACAGTTTCTAGAGCTGAGCATAGATATATAGATTCAAATAATAGTTAACTGATCAGAAATAAAGAATTAAAACTTTTCTCAGTAATTGTCAATTCAACATCTAAATCTCTTTAATTCAAAAATCTAAATCTCTTTAATCGGAAATACAACCTAAAGAAGCAACAGCTTCTGTGCAATTGTATAATAAACACCATGTTACAACCATATCCGAACGAGAGGTTTAGATTTTATCACCCACAAAAATACCCCCCTCCTGTTTTTGTTAGTCCCAGGCCACCAAAAGCTTGAAGTTCAACGAATCAGGATGCGAGTCGCCCCTGATAGCGACCGACAACGTAGCTTCGTATTATGATGGGGTGGATGGGTGCGGGTTGCAGTGCTTGAACCCTCTGTTTAACGAACAGCAGCACGACGACATGCACACATTCATCGCAGTGTGGGCTACCGTCACCTGCGTCTGCACTCTCTTTGCGATGGTGAGTGGTGATTTGATTCCAACCAGGATACCAGTGATGGGAGGTGTGGGTTATAAATGTAATTTTTGCAAGTTTAGTGTTTTTGTAATATGGTAGGCCTGTACAACTGTTTGATTAATTTTTACAAAATGTTAAAAGGGTGTAAATTGAATAGGTATTTGTATCTAATTTGAGTGTGTCAAGGCTATTCCTGGTTCCTAATGTTCAAGGCTCTGGGTACTTACAAGAATCCACTGGTTGGGAAGGTAGCTGGGATTAACATTTTGCTATTTGTTTATTGCAATTTATTATAAATAGGAATGTTTATATAACTTGATAACAGTTGAATGATCAGAAAAAAATATTATTTCTGTCATGTAATATTTCTATGCTGGTAACTCTAATTAGTACGCACTGTGAGCTGCCTTTATATTCTGAGTAAACACAATGTAACAGACAGCGTTACCAGCATAGCAGACTTGTTGCGAGGAAAACTAAAAGGAGGGAAATAGGGAAGGAAGGAAACTACACACTAAAATGAAGATTAGGTCGCTATGGTTAGTGTAATGGGGCTAGGGTTGTAGTTGGTGTTTTGGTGAAGGACTAGAATTAATTTCCATAGTTTTAGTGACCAGTTTCCCTCCTTCCCTCTTTCCCTCCTTTAAGTGTTGCCCCTTGTTGCGCAATGTACACAAAATCTTAGTTTTACAACAGGATAACAACTTTCTTTTTTTCATTTTTTATAGAATTTACAACCCTGTGGATAAACAAGAATTCCCTGTGCTAGCATTCTAGGTTGCATTCTGATTTTATGCAGCATTCTCATTTATTATTTAATGTCCTAACCACTGCCCCATACCTTGACAGTTTCTACTATTTCTACTTAGGTATACGAGCAGTGCCGAGATGTTGGGACGCCATACAACCTTTGCTTTGTGCAGTTTACCTCCCCAAGTGTGAGAACAATAATATCCAGCTCATAGACAGGTGGGTATATTTGGTGTGCGATATCAGTTCATTAATTTCAGTGCTACCATGGATCCCCCCCATAACTAATGTAATGTATCATGGCCTACATTCCTGGCCCCAGTGCTACCATGGACCCATCCATACTAATGTAATGTATCATGGCCTACATTCCTGGCCCCAGTGCTACCATGGACCCACCCATACTAATGTAATATATCATGGCCTACATTCCTGGTCCCAGTGCTACCATGGACCCACTCATACTAATGTAATGTATCATGGCCTACATTCCTGGTCCCAGTGCTACCATGGACCCACCCATACTAATGTAATGTATCATGGCCTACATTCCTGATCCCAGTGCTACCATGGACCCACCCATACTATTGTAATGTATCATGGCCTACATTCCTGGTCCCAGTGCTACCATGGACCCACCCATACTAATGTAATGTATCATGGCCTACATTCCTGGTCCCAGTGCTACCATGGACCCACCCATACTAATGTAATGTATCATGGCTTACATTCCTGGTCCCAGTGCTACCATGGACCCACCCATACTAATGTAATGTATCATGGTCTACATTCCTGATCCCAGTGCTACCATGGACCCACCCATACTAATGTAATGTATCATGGCCTACATTCCTGGTCCCAGTGCTACCATGGACCCACCCATACTAATGTAATGTATCATGGCCTACATTCCTGGTCCCAGTGCTACCATGGACCCACCCATACTAATGTAATGTGTCATGGCCTACATTCCTGGTCCCAGTGCTACCATGGACCCACCCATACTAATGTAATGTATCATGGCCTACATTCCTGGTCCCAGTGCTACCATGGACCAACCCATACTAATGTAATGTATCATGGCCTACATTCCTGGTCCCAGTGCTACCATGGACCTACCCCTACTAATGTAATGTATCATAACCTACATTTCTGGTCCCAGTGCTACCTTGGACCCACCTATACTAATGTAATGTATCATGGCCTACATTCCTGGTCCCAGTACTACCATGGACCCACCCATACTAATGTAATGTGTCATGGCTTACATTCCTGGTCCCAGTGCTACCATGGACCCACCCATACTAATGTAATGTGTCATGGCTTACATTCCTGGTCCCAGTGCTACCATGGACCTAATGTAATGTATTAGGCCTACATTCCTGGTCCCAGTGTTACCATGGACCCACCCATACTAATGTTATGTATCATGGCCTACATTCCTGGTCCCAGTGCTACCATGGACCCACCCATACTAATGTCATGTATCATGGCCTACATTCCTTGTCCCAGTGCTACCATGGACCCACCCATTCTAATGTAATGTATCATGGCCTACATTCCTGGTCCCAGTGCTACCATGGACCCATCCATACTAATGTAATGTATCATGGCCTACATTCCTGGTCCCAGTGCTACCATGGACCTACCCCTACTAATGTAATGTATCATAACCTACATTCCTGGTCCCAGTGCTACCATAAACCCATTCAACGAACAGCAGCACGACGACATGCACACATTCATCGCAGTGTGGGCTACCGTCACCTGCGTCTGCACTCTCTTTGCGATGGTGAGTGGTGATTTGATTCCAACCAGGATACCAGTGATGGGAGGTGTGGGTTATAAATGTAATTTTTGCAAGTTTCATGTTTTGTAATATGGTAGGCCTGTACAACTGTTTGATTACTTTTTATAAAATGTGAAAAGGGTATAAACTGAATGGGTATTTGTAACTAATTTGTGTGCGCCAAGGCTATTCCTGGTTCCTAATGTTTAAGGCTCTGGGTACTTACAAGGATCCACTAGTTGGGAAGGTAGCTGTGATTAACATTTTCCTATTTGTTTATTGCAATTCATTATAATTAGGAATGTTTATATAACTTGATAACAGTTGAATGATCAGAAAAAATCATTTATTTGGTTAATCTTTTCCCACCAGTTGCTCTGTCAGTTCAAAATGATGATTCACTGAAAGTTGCCCTGCAGTATAACTTCCGTCATGTAATATTTCTATGTTGCAGACTCGTAAGTTCCACCTAGTGGCTTGGTGCTTGCCAACAGCTCGATAATAAAGTTTAAGAATTCCCTCTATTTAGTACACACTGTGAGCTGCCTTTATTTGCTGAGTAAACACAATGTAACAGACAGCGTTACCAGCATAGCAGACTTGTTGCGAGAGAAACTAAAAGGAGGGAAAGAGGGAAGGAGGGAAACTACACACTAAAAGGAAGATTAGTTTGTTATGGTTAGTGTTATGGGACTGGGGTTGTAGTTGGTATTTTGGTGAAGGATAGAATTAATTTCCATAATTAGGTATACGAGAAGTGCCGAGATGTTGGGACGCCATACAACCTTTGCTTTGTGCAGTTTACCTCCCCAAGTGTGAGAACAATAATATCCAGCTCATAGACAGGTGGGTATATTTGGTGTGCGATATCAGATCACTTACCTGGTCCCAGTGCTACCATGGATCCACCCATACTAATGTATTGTATCATGGCCTACATTCCTGGTCCCAGTGCTACCATGGACCCACCTATACTAATGTAATGTACCATGGCCTACATTCCTGGTCCCAGTGCTACCATTGACCCACCCATACTAATGTAATGTATCATGGCCTACATTCCTGGTCCCAGTGCTACCATGGACCCACCTATACTAATGTAATGTACCATGGCCTACATTCCTGGTCCCAGTGCTACCATGGACCCACCTATACTAATGTAATGTACCATGGCCTACATTCCTGGTCCCAGTGCTACCATGGATCCACCCATACTAATGTAATGTATCATGGCCTACATTCCTGGTCCCAGTGCTACCATGGACCCACCCATACTAATGTAATGTATCATGGCCTACATTCCTGGTCCCAGTGCTACCATGGACCCACCCATACTAATGTAATGTGTCATGGCCTACATTCCTGGTCCCAGTGCTACCATGGACCCACCCATACTAATGTATTGTATCATGGCCTACATTCCTGGTCCCAGTGCTACCATGGAGCCACCCATACTAATGTAATGTATCATGGCCTACATTCCTGGTCCCAGTGCTACCATGGACCCACCCATACTAATGTATTGTAACCCCAACCATCCACAGAACTCCACGGAATTTCAGTCGAAGAATTGGAGGTTGATCTCCGAAGAAAGGAGAAGGAATTATATTTGTGCAGCCGACTTGGTTTGTTCCTCGCACAGGAGGTGGATGAGCTGGTCTCACAACGACGGGGGATCGTGTCCGATCATACAAGGATTCTGCTTGAACTACAGGTTGCTTTGTTATGTTGTGGTGACTTACAAATGCACTGTTTTAAACCACAATAGTTATAACTTATTCCTCAAGTTTATACATTCAGCAAAAAGGATTAGAAACAAATGATGATGTAATAGCTCCCCTTGTACTTTCCCATTATAAAACGTATCCTATATACAATAACTGTGCACAATAGTATTGATTCAAATGAAGTACTTTCCCCCCAGGAATACCGCCGATCCACCAGGTCCTATATAGATGATACATCTCGGGTTGATTCGACTGATTTCGAGGACAAGAAACGTTCGGACTCCTTGTCCGATCTACGAATGCTGGAACCCCCAGTATGTGTGACATCATAATGACTATTGTGACTAGGACTATGCACATACCCAGATCCAGGTTAACAAATGGTTAATTGCGACAGAAAACTGTGTCCCAGGTTTTTAAACGTCCATGTTTAAATATGGAATACCAATTTCTGTTAGTATTTGCGCCTCGCCAGTACGAATCTGGTCGCTAGCTAGTGGGTTGTGTCTTTGGGCAAGACACTTAACGGACATTGCCTAACCCAGTGGATTAATGAGTTCTACCAAATTAAAGGAACATGTCCTATACAACACACTGCACTAGCTTTAGAAACCCGACGGTAAGTGCAAGGTAATCTGATGAACGTCCGTGTGTTAAGCCCCATGGTTTTCCATTCACAGGAATAAACATGAATATCCTCACCGAACTCTCTACTCATAGGACGACGGAGTGAAGTCATGTGACAGCTTCGACCTTGTGAGCAACGCGTCTTCGTCGGCCACCCACGATCTTCAGAACGACGTTGAGATTGTCCATCGTGCGCACGATGTTATCACCAAACTTGAAGTTGTGTTGGATGTGAGTACGAATAGAAATCATAGTTATCATAACAATTGTTCTTTAAGCTGCCATATTTCCAAAGCCCCGATAGGAAATATTTGTGAAGAAATGTTAATAAAAACATTCATCTGTTTTCTGTGTCACATTTTCAATGTCCGATTCATATATGCTTCAAAACAAACCATGATACGCACACTGTCCTTTTTAACAAACCATATATATTTGCACACATATCACAAAAGATACGCCAACCATAAATTTGTGTAATATAAGCTGCATTTGAATACAGGTTTAACCAGAAATTCATATTTGCCTTAGGCCCAGATTGGTGTCAGGTACCTAATTACCTTTTGACATATAAGTCACATTATAAAGAGACACAAACTATATAGTTGGGTCTTTTGTGTTCAGCTATAAAGCAATAAAACTGAAGCTGCAAGGTATAGACCTATAAACATCACATATACAGATTATTTAAATGCAAATTGTAAATACTGTATTCTTTTATGGAAGATTTAGTTTATTAAAAAGTCTGATGATATTATTTCTGTGTACCACAGATTTGCCATGATAACTTGAAACGTCTTCGCAGGCAATGTTTGCAAACATAAAAGCTTTCTTATGCATCGTAATACAATCCACACTTTAACCCTTCCTGTGCACGCATGTCCACAGTCAACTCGCGCGAAATATCGCTCGTTTATGACCAACTACTCACATAAGCTACGAGACGTCTCGCAGAGATTAGGATCCTGTATCAATCGTGCACGACCCTATTTTGAGGCTGTCAGGAATTCTAAAAAGGTAAGTTTCCGTTGAATTTTCTTCGTTCTTGTTTCTTTGTCTTGGTTGGTTGAATGGCCACTGTGTCAGACAGTCGGCCACAAAGGGTTCGAAGCATGATAAAGAGGCTTTGTATCCGTGTGTACAAGTATAAAGTTGTGAAAATTGGAAAATTAATTTTTTATATTTATTGTATTAACTTAGTATATTCACGTTTATCCCCATGAAAAGGAATCCAAAACGCTTAACACACGAAATTACAATGATAAAATATGGCCAAGATAAAAATAGAATCTGGTGGTATCAATCGTGTTTATATTATGCAGATTATGACTCAACAATTCTAACTTCTTCCTCTGTTCATATTGTTTACCCAACAATGCCTCTGTTACATAATGGACACTTAATTTGGCCAATCATAGAATGAAAAATGAAACCGATGTTTTCCGATAATTCGATTACAAGACGAACAATCTTCATTTAAACTTTGCACTGTTGGAGCAATGTGAACAATACAACGACTCATTATCGGAATAAATTCATGATTTCAATAAAATTGTCTTCCAGACTAAATTGTTTTTACTCTCAAACAACTGAGCATTGAAATTCTGATATTTGTTGTAAAACCCGTTGGTACAAAATGGTCGTTGTGGTCGGTCTTGGTTCTCATTGAATCATTTTGCATCAAAATCATGAGTTCAACCCAAAACCCCCTTAATACAAATTAATATATGCGTAACCCCATAGTACAAATCACATCGTACCTAACCCAACTCCCCAATAACCCAACCCCCTTCCTCCCTCTAGTGTCAAATGGAGACGCAGCAGGCAGCGATGGAATACAAGCGATCGGTGAATCAGCAGAAAGCCGCACGTGACATGGTACGAGTGGCCGAGGAGAGGGTTATGGGAGCTCCCAATAAACTTGACCCAACCTGGCAGGAGATGCTGAACCAAGCTAATATGAAGGTATCGATGGTTGGTTTTCTGTGGTTGCTTTGGTTGGTTCTCTGTGGCTGCTTTGGTTGGTTCTCTGTGGCTGCTTTGGTTGGTTCTCTGTGGCTGCTTTGGTTGGTTCTCTGTGGTTGCTTTGGTTGGTTCTCTGTGGTTGCTTTGGTTGGTTCTCTGTGGTTGTTTTGTTTGGTTCTCTGTGGCTGATTTGGTTGGTTCTCTGTGGCTGCTTTGGTTGGTTCTCTGTGGCTGCTTTGGTTGGTTCTCTGTGGCTGCTTTGGTTGGTTCTCTGTGGCTGCTTTGGTTGGTTTTCTGTGGCTGCTTTGGTTGGTTCTCTGTGGCTACTTTGGTTGGTTCTCTGTGGTTGCTTTGGTTGGTTCTCTGTGGCTGCTTTGGTTGGTTCTGTGTGGCTGCTTTGGTTGGTTCTCTGTGGCTGCTTTGGTTGGTTCTCTGTGGCTGCTTTGGTTGGTTCTCTGTGGTTGCTTTGGTTGGTTCTCTGTGACTGCTTTGGTTGGTTCTCTGTGACTGCTTTGGTTGGTTCTCTGTAGCTGCTTTGGTTGGTTCTCTGTGGTTGCTTTGGTTGGTTCTCTGTGGTTGCTTTGGTTGGTTCTCTGTGGCTGCTTTGGTTGGTTCTCTGTGGTTGCTTTGGTTGGTTCTCTGTGGCTGCTTTGGTTGGTTCTCTGTGGTTGCTTTGGTTGGTTCTCTGTGGTTGCTTTGGTTGGTTCTCTGTGGCTGCTTTGGTTGGTTCTCTGTGGCTGCTTTGGTTGGTTCTCTGTGGTTGCTTTGGTTGGTTCTCTGTGGCTGCTTTGGTTGGTTCTCTGTGGTTGCTTTGGTTGGTTCTCTGTGGTTGCTTTGGTTGGTTCTCTGTGGCTGCTTTGGTTGGTTCTGTGTGGCTGCTTTGGTTGGTTCTCTGTGGCTGCTTTGGTTGGTTCTCTGTGGCTGCTTTGGTTGGTTCTCTGTGGCTGCTTTGGTTGGTTCTCTGTGGTTGCTTTGGTTGGTTCTCTGTGGCTGCTTTGGTTGGTTCTCTGTGGCTGCTTTGGTTGGTTCTCTGTGGCTGCTTTGGTTGGTTCTCTGTGGTTGTTTTGGTGGGTTCTCTGTGGCTGCTTATTCTGTGTTACTATAGAAGAGTTATAACATGGTTTTTTATAATTTCTCATCATCGGGTTACGGGGCTATTGCAGTGAGCTGAGTGTGATTGACACATTTCTTTAGTGTTGGGAGATCTCATCAATGAATTTTTGGGCAATGTTTATTAAGTGCTTTGCCTAAGAAAACTACTGACTAGCTAGCTACCAGTTTTAATCCCACAACCTTTCGGCTGATGGTCGGCAATACCAACAAACGGGACAAGTGACGTCGGTTCCTGCCACCCCAGGTGAACGAGGCATCGCAGGAAAAGCAGCGGATCCAGAAAATCCATGCAAAGTCGGCCAAGATTTTCCAAACAGCAGAAGGGAAGAAGGTGGATCTGCAGCTTAAACTGCAGAAATACATCGCGAAGTCAAAACCTTACTTCCAAATGCAGGCAGAGTTCCAGGATAAATTGGAGGTTTGTGGCAAAGATATTCTAATATTATGCCACTGAGGTGTTAATGTTTATAAAACATAAGTTTGTCAGCTATTGGCGTTAAGCTAGAGGTGCAAAAGTACATCATCGTATATGTATGTAGTGTGTTGGTTGGTTGTTATGTTTGAAGTTTAAATCATCATGTAAAGCCATGTTAAGCAGCATGTTAGTACATGTAAGGGTGTCAGGGGTGCAATTTGGAAGGCAAAGTTACAATTTGCACCCTGTGCTTGATGGTGTTGATTGTAGTTGTTCTATCCCAAGGCAACCACCAAGAAGTTGAATATGTTGGAGTTGAAACTGTTGGAGGCTCGTCAGAACTATAACATCGCCCTCAAGCGGTTGCGGAGGTCCGGGATGGATTGTCGCGTCAACAAGACCCTCCTGGAGCGTGGGATGGGTGTAGGGGCCGAAACCCGGCAAAATTTACCCCAATCTGTTGGGGGGCTGCTTCATAAACCAGCGCTGGACTTTCTGGAAAAGGAGTCGTTGCATTCGAAACCGGACGGCGCTTTGGATGAAACCGTCGAAGTAGCGGCGGTTGACACACTAGATGCCACTGACGACGCAGTTGCCACACATAAGCGGACAAAGTTACATTACAACCCCTACGACTTGCTATATCTTACAGACATCGGTTCGGACTCGACAAGCAATATTGGAAGTGATGAGGAGAATGATTACATCCAGGATTTCTGAGGGTTTTCTATGGAATTAATCTGGAAACACTGGGATAAATTATCTGGAGCCACTGGTATAATTAATTATGGAACCACTGGTATAAATAATGTGGAAACACTGGTATTAATAATATGGAACCACTTGTATAAATAACCTGGAACCACTGCTACAGCTTCAGCAACTCGACTGTGGACACGTGAACAATCGTTCTCCCACACAGAGGGATGAAAATGAGTATTTCATCCGATATCAATTCTCTACCTAAAAGGAGAATGTTTCTCTAAAATTGCAGTCCGTCCTTATTGCAGTCTTCCAAGTCTACAAACTTGCCTTCGCATCGCTTGCCTACTGTATTGAACATTTCAAATGCACTTATCAACCTTTGCACCTTATCAGTATTACGAGCAGCACCAACCTCCAACTGCAGTATATCTGGCAGAATATCAATATTATTCACAAAATATGGCAGTACAATGTTCTGTGGGTTCTGGCACCAGTGTAGCTTAACCGGTCTTGTATGCAACAAATAATGGGAACCAATTCTGTTAGAGCAATATATACGACTGTTCTGTATTCTCTACTGGCCCTAATTATTTTCATCATTAAACAAAATAGTTTTTCCAATTTTACATGGTCTGTAATGTACTTGGATTATTAGATTTAATCATTATAGTACACAATTGTTTTATGTTTTTAAAGATTTGCATTTTCTTGAAGGTTTTATTGTGAAAAATGAAGTTTTTATTTGGATAATACTTCATCCTTTAATATCGCTCAAATATGAATTTAAAACCATTATTTCTTAGTAACGAAGGTAGCTAGATTAGAATTATTAAAGTGAATTATTCATCTCCGCATGTTATTCGGTTTGTTCAGTTCCAGTTATAAAATATATATCGGTTAAAATTAGTTTGTTCACTTATCCACAACCTTAATGCATTTAGCAGTTTAGAATAGTCTTGTTTGGTAAGTGGAGCAGCGAAGAATGTTTATACTCGGATTACTTTTGTGGCCACTCTGGTTATCAGAGATATTGCAGTGTGTTGTATGAATGGATGTGTCATTTGTATCCTGGTGAATGGGGGAATCATGTTGAAGAATTTACCCACGGTTACCGTCAAGTAACTCCTATCTATTATCCAGTTACCACAGATATTACAGTGTGTTGTGTGTGATTGGGACATTCCTTTAGATTGGGACTTACAGCTCTGTTTATTTAACAGCGAGATGAAACACCATTATTGTTATAAATGGAAGATTTAGCAAAACATTGAGGTCAAAATAATAATTTTCATCATAATATAAAACGAAATGGCCTATCCCATTTTCGGAGATTTAATCCCCACTGTATGGTCTGTATTAAAACTGAAGGAACGTATTAATCATATACAACACATTACAATAGCTCCGTCGTGACCGTGGGCGCGAGATAATCTAAAGATAGAATTTGTTATGACGCTTCCATGTTTTCCCATTCAAGGGTGTTCCCCTACTATAGTTAAGTCTGCTTGTTCCAGCGCTATGCGTGCTATCCTATCAACTTTCCTTGTGAGATTTATAAATATAAAACCATAGTATACTAAACAGAAACTGTGTATAATTCCATAATATCAGTGAATACTCGGTCAGCCTCGCTTGGCTAAGCTGTTCTCTCGACTTTACCCTTCTTACCTCAGCTATACCGCCGTGTACAGTACTTTAACTGGCTGCACGCTGCGCGATTACCCAATAAACTAGAGAGTGTCAACCACGTGTTTAACCACCACCATTCGTAAAACACATGTTGTATGCCATATATTCATGCTATACAGGGTCCCTAACCACATTTTGTATTTTATACACTGAGTATGTAGTTTGTTTCTGCAAGCATAAACGCATGGGTCCCATAGTTATCAAACCAAACTTCTTCTCCATGTGTAGATAAAAAAAGAACAATCGTGTTAGATTTACGAACATTTCACCACAAATGTTTTAAATAAAAGCTTTCTTTTAAGCGTTTTTCGTGGTTTCAGGGAATTACTGGGTTTATTAGATAAGTTTCTACTGGGTTTAGTACGTACGTTTCTGTTTTTACCTATGTGGGTTATGTTGTATAACAATTCTTAATGTTTTATTCTGATTAGTCAATTCCTTGTCTGATTTGTCAACTCCTTGTTAAAGATGTTTGTACGATATGGCATGCCTGTCACAATTATATTCAGGAAAATATCTGCGTTTTTAAAGGAAATACCCTAATAAATGATTTTTTTAATTGGAACAGAGTGTTTAAATGTCTAACATTTTACCAAATCTGATTCAAATTGGAGCTGCCGTTTAAGCGATATGCAAAAATACCGTTTTGGTTATTAACGTCTCAGGGGAATTCCTCTAGATATATTAGCCAAAATTTTGGTTTCTGCATATCTAGGCCATGTTGTCTAACAAAATAAAAAAGTTGGATTGAGCATACATTTTTTTCTTCTTGTAGATGTCGATGGCGACATGACTTAATAACCTTGTTGGTATCATTAATTGGGATAAACATGAAGCTTATTTTTAGGGTATTTCCCTACGGTAATTTTTTTATTTCTTTTAAGTGGTTAAATCACTTACTACATGCACTTACATTTTATCAAATTTGATTCAAACTGGATTTACAGTTCAAGAGCTATGCGCAAAAAAGCTTATTTTTTTAGAAAAAAATATTGTTTTGGTTTTTAACGTCTCAGGGAAATCCCCCTGGATATATTACCCAAAATTTTAGTTTTTTCAAATCTAGGCCATGTTGTCTAACAAATGACAAAGTTTTATTGCAATTCCATTACTCCTTCTGATAGATGTCGGTGCTACAACCCATGCCTGTCACAATCATGATTTGAAAACAAAATCTTATTTTTAGGGTATTTCCCTGGGTAATTTTTTTAATTCTTTCAAGGGATATATCAATGGTTAATGCACTTACAGTTTACTAAATCTAATTGAAATTGGAGTAGCCGTTCAAGCGCTATGCCTAAAAAAGGTAATTTTTTTAAAAAAAGATACCGTTTTGGTTTTTCACCTCCAAGGGGAATTCCCCTGGGTATATGCCCCAAAATTTTGGCTTATGCATATCTAGACCATGTTGTCTAACAAATGACAAAGTTGTTTTGCCATTCCATTACTCCTTCTGGTAGGTGTCGTTGACACAAGCCATGCCTGTCACAATCATGATTTGAAAACAAAATCTTATTTTAGGGTATTTCCCTGGGTAATTTTTTTAATTCTTTTAAGTGGTATATCAGTGGCTAATGCACTTACAGTTTACCAAATCTAATTGGAACTAGAGAGTGTCAACCACGTGTTTAACCATCCCTATTTGTAAAACACATGTCGTATGCCATATATTCATGCTACAGGGTCCCTAACCACATTTTGTATTTTATACACTGAGTATGTAGTTTGTTTCTGCAAGCATAAACGCATGGGTCCCATAGTTATCAAACCAAACTTCTTCTCCATGTGTAGATAAAAAAAGAACAATCGTGTTAGATTTACGAACATTTCACCACAAATGTTTTAAATAAAAGCTTTCTTTTAAGCGTTTTTCGTGGTTTCAGGGAATTACTGGGTTTATTAGATAAGTTTCTACTGGGTTTAGTACGTACGTTTCTGTTTTTACCTATGTGGGTTATGTTGTATAACAATTCTTAATGTTTTATTCTGATTAGTCAATTCCTTGTCTGATTTGTCAACTCCCTTGTTAAAGATGTTTGTACGATATGGCATGCCTGTCACAATTATAATTCAGGAAAATATCTGCGTTTTTAAAGGAAATACCCTAATAAATGATTTTTTTAATTGGAACAGAGTGTTTAAATGTCTAACATTTTACCAAATCTGATTCAAATTGGAGCTGCCGTTTAAGCGATATGCAAAAATACCGTTTTGGTTATTAACGTCTCAGGGGAATTCCTCTAGATATATTAGCCAAAATTTTGGTTTCTGCATATCTAGGCCATGTTGTCTAACAAATAAAAAAGTTGGATTGAGCATACATTTTTTTCTTCTTGTAGATGTCAGGGCGACATGACATGCCTGTCACAATCATAATTGGACAACAAAAGCTTATTTTTAGGGTATTTCCCTAGGTAATTTTTTTATTTCTTTTAAGGGTTAAATCAGTTACTAATGCACTTACATTTTATTAAATTTGATTCAAACTGGATTTACAGTTCAAGAGCTATGCGCAAAAAAGCTTATTTTTTTAGAAAAAAATATTGTTTTGGTTTTTAACGTCTCAGGGAAATCCCCCTGGATATATTACCCAAAATTTTAGTTTTTTCAAATCTAGGCCATGTTGTCTAACAAATGACAAAGTTTTATTGCAATTCCATTACTCCTTCTGATAGATGTCGGTGCTACAACCCATGCCTGTCACAATCATGATTTGAAAACAAAATCTTATTTTTAGGGTATTTCCCTGGGTAATTTTTTTAATTCTTTCAAGGGATATATCAATGGTTAATGCACTTACAGTTTACTAAATCTAATTGAAATTGGAGTAGCCGTTCAAGCGCTATGCCTAAAAAAGGTAATTTTTTTAAAAAAAGATACCGTTTTGGTTTTTCACCTCCAAGGGGAATTCCCCTGGGTATATGCCCCAAAATTTTGGCTTATGCATATCTAGACCATGTTGTCTAACAAATGACAAAGTTGTTTTGCCATTCCATTACTCCTTCTGGTAGGTGTCGTTGACACAAGCCATGCCTGTCACAATCATGATTTGAAAACAAAATCTTATTTTAAGGGTATTTCCCTAGGTAATTTTTTAAATTCTTTTAAGTGGCATATCAGTGGCTAATGCACTTACAGTTTACCAAATCTAATTGGAACTAGAGAGTGTCAACCACGTGTTTAACCATCCCTATTTGTAAAACACATGTCGTATGCCATATATTCATGCTACAGGGTCCCTAACCACATTTGTATTTTATACACCGAGTATGTACTTTGTTTCTGCAAGCATAAACGCATGGGTCCCATAGTTATTAGACCAAACTTCTTTATCATGTGTAGGTGAGAAAAGAATAAACGTCTTAAATTTACGAACATTTCACCACAAATGTTTTAAATTTAAGCTGGTTTTCAAGCGTGGTGGTAAAATAAAGCTAAATTTCAAAAATAGCCCGATTTCATGCTTTCAGGGAATTCCTTTGGGATTAGTAAATAAGTTTTTGTTTTACATATGTGGGTCATGTTATGTAACAATTCTTAAAGTTTTATTTAGTTTTGTCGACTCCTTGTTGGATATGTCAGTGCGATATGGCATGCATGTCACAATCACAATTCAAGAACATATTTTCGTTTTTAAGGGAATTACCCTAAGTAAATGTTTTCTTTGTTTTAATTAATTGACTCAGAGTGTTTAATGGTCTAACATTTCACCAAATCGGAATATAGTTAGAGCAGCAGTTGAAGCGCTATACCCCAAAAAGATAATTTATTAGAAAAAAACGTTTTGGTTTTTACCGTCTAAGGGGAATTCCCCTGGATTCATTACCCAACATTATAGTTTCTGCATATCTAGACCATGTTCTCTTACAAATGTCAAATTTCTTATTGCCATTCCATTAATTTTTTTGGTAGATGTCGGGGCGCCATGCCATGCATGTTGCTATCATGATTTGAGGAGAAAATCTTATTTTTTAGGGTATTTCATTAAGTAAAATTTTTTATTTGTTTTAAGTGTTAAATCAGTGACTAATGCACTTCCATTTCACCAAATCTGATTAAAATTGAAGAATCTGTTCAAGCGCTATCCCGTAAAAAGCTATTTTTTAGAAAAAATCCCGTTTTGGTTTTTAAGGTCTCAGGGGAATTTCCCTAAATTCATTACCCACAATTTTGATTTCTGCATATCTAGACCATGTGGTCTAACAAATGACGAAGTTTCATTGCGATTTCATTATCCTTTCTGTTAGATGTCGGAGCCACAATCCATGCCTGTCACAATCTTGATTTAGAAACATATCTTCATTTTTAGGGTATTTCCCTAGGTAAATATTTTGTTTCTTTTAATTGGTAACGCAGTGGCTAACACGCTACTATTTTACCAAATCTGATCAATATTGGAGCAGCCGTTCATGCGCTATGCCCAAAAAAGCTAATTTTTTTTGAAAAAATACCGTTTTGGTTTTTCACCTCCCAGGGGAATTCCCCTAGGTATATTACCCAAAATTTTTAGTTTCTGCTCATCTAGACCATGTGGTCTAACAAATGACAAAGTTTCATTGCGATTCTATTATCCCTTCTGGTAGATGTCGGAGCCACAATCAATGCCTGTCACAATCTTGGTTTAGAAACATATCTTCATTTTTAGGGTATTTCCCTAGGTAAATATTTTGTTTCTTTTAATTCGTAACGCAGTGGTTAACACGCTACTATTTTACCAAATCTGATCAAAATTGGAGCAGCTGTTCATGCGCTATGCCCAAAAATGCACATCTAGACCATGTTGTCTAATAAATGACTAAGTTGTATTGCCATTCCATTACTCCTTCTGGTAGATGTCGTTGCCACAAGCCATGCCTGTCACAATCATGATTTGAAAACAAAATCTTATTTTAGGGTATTTCCCTGGGTAATTTTTTTAATTCTTTTAAGTGGTATATCAGTGGCTAATGCACTTACAGTTTACCAAATCTAATTGGAACTAGAGAGTGTCAACCACGTGTTTAACCATCCCTATTTGTAAAACACATGTCGTATGCCATATATTCATGCTACAGGGTCCCTAACCACATTTGTATTTTATACACCGAGTATGTACTTTGTTTCTGCAAGCATAAACGCATGGGTCCCATAGTTATTAGACCAAACTTCTTTATCATGTGTAGGTGAGAAAAGAATAAACGTCTTAAATTTACGAACATTTCACCACAAATGTTTTAAATTTAAGCTGGTTTTCAAGCGTGGTGGTAAAATAAAGCTAAATTTCAAAAATAGCCCGATTTCATGCTTTCAGGGAATTCCTTTGGGATTAGTAAATAAGTTTTTGTTTTACATATGTGGGTCATGTTATGTAACAATTCTTAAAGTTTTATTTAGTTTTGTCGACTCCTTGTTGGATATGTCAGTGCGATATGGCATGCATGTCACAATCACAATTCAAGAACATATTTTCGTTTTTAAGGGAATTACCCTAAGTAAATGTTTTCTTTGTTTTAATTAATTGACTCAGAGTGTTTAATGGTCTAACATTTCACCAAATCGGAATATAGTTAGAGCAGCAGTTGAAGCGC